>CM051272.1:8510682-8830682 GCA_027921565.1 Artemia sinica
CGAGCAGTTGATGAGAAATAAGTACAAAACATGATGCAAACCAACAAAATCGGTAAGTTTTTGTATGTGGTCTAGGGCTACACAAAGGCGAGCAAAATTCTCTCCCCCTGTGAACAGAATTTTGGGTCTTGGCCTACCCCCCCGACTCCATTTGTGTATGCATGCATTTAGCTACATTCGTATTTACATTTTGGTACATTAATTTTCTATTCTTGTATTTAATTTTCTTCTATTCTTGTAGATACAAAATGCTGTGTCATAAGAGAGCTGTTCCATCCTTAGATAAATACTGGGACTCGCTACATCAAGTTCTATGGCTAAGGTAAGTAAAGCTCTTTGGCATGTTTATGATCATGTAATGATTGCGTTCAAAGTTTGTTCGTTTGCTTGTTGTTGTTTTTTTTGGGTGGGGGGGGGGGGTTGAGGGTAAACTCAAAAAGTATTTTAATCCTATAGAAAAAAGAGGCAAAAAATCGTGAGACTCTGACTTCACATGGTCCGTCCTCAGTGCCGAAAAAAGGAAATTTAAAGAAGACTTTTGTCATGAAATTTTTGTATTTTCTTTTTTTTTTATTTGCTGCTTTTGGTTTTGTTTTTTGTAGCGCGGGTTTTGTGCCGTTTTCTTCTCGTTACCTTATTCTGTTTATGTAGCACTGGGTTCACATTTTTCCGCTTTTTTTCTGATGTAAAACGACTTACGCTGGGCAGATCCAATATAAGCACAGAGCTTATCAAAATAGAATTATCTCATGTGTTAAAACCAAGCAGCAAAATCATCGGAATCGATAAAAAGCTGCATATTTGATTCCTTTTATTTTTCTATAACTTTTAATGAATTTATTTTCCAATTGCCTTTTCAGTTGAAAACTGAATTTTCCAATTATTTTTCAGTCGAAATATTTCAGTGCAGTCTTTGAAACGTCTTAGCGCATAAACGTGCTGTAAAAATTGGTAAATTCTGGCAGGAAACTGAGAAAAAATTGCTCCGTGAAGAAATTCAGCTGTGTGGATCTACATTGATTTGTAATCCTTTTGGTAATCCTGGGATAATTATTTTTCCTTTGTCTAGTGCTGCGTCCGGACTGGGAACATAGATCGAAATAACTGCCGTTTCTCCTGCTGGCTAGGTTTCACTGTTTTGTCAGCTTTTTACGCAGAGGGGCCAGGCAAGGAGGTATACTTTCACTCAATATCTTTGATTTCGGTGTTGCCAGTGTAATGCCAATGTACTGCTAGTTTCTGGATTCAAAGTACCTGTTTGACAGATTTTTTTATCTGGCATTCAGCGTATGCAGATGATTTACTTCTCTTTGGCCGTTCTCAGTTTGGCCTGTCACGTTCTGTCCAGTTTTGGGCCTCTTACTTTCTAAATATAAGGTTATCTCTCAGTGTAAATAAATGTGAATACCTAGTGTTTAATGGTGGTGTACTCTTGGTGTACTTTTGGCCTCTTATTTTCTAAATATAAGGTTATCTCTCAGTGTAGATAAATGTGAATACCTAGTGTTTAATGGTGGTGTACTCTTGGTGTACTTTTGGCCTCTTATTTTCTAAATATAAGGTTATCTCTCAGTGTAGATAAATGTGAATACCTAGTGTTTAATGGTGGTGTACTCTTGGTGTACTTTTGGCCTCTTATTTTCTAAATATAAGGTTATCTCTCAGTGTAGATAAATGTGAATACCTAGTGTTTAATGGTGGTGTAGTCTTGGTGTACTTTTGGCCTCTTATTTTCTAAATATAAGGTTATCTCTCAGTGTAGATAAATGTGAATACCTAGTGTTTAAATGGTGGTGTACTCTTGGTGTACTTTTGACCTCTTATTTTTCTAAATATAATGTTATCTCTCAGTGTAGATAAATGTGAATACCTACTGTTTAATGGTGGTGTACTCTTGGTGTACTTTTGGCCTCTTATTTTCTAAATATAAAATTATCTCTGTGTAGATAAATGTGAATACCTAGTGTTTTAATGGTGGTGTACTCTTGGTGTACTTTTGGCCTCTTATTTTCTAAATATAAGGTTATCTCTCAGTGTAGATAAACGTGAATACCTAGTGTTTAATGGTGGTGTACTCTTGGTGTACTTTTGGCCTCTTATTTTCTAAATATAAGGTTATCTCTCAGTGTAGATAAATGTGAATGCCTAGTGTTTAATGGTGGTGTAGGATCGGATTCGTTGGATTGCAACTTTTAAAACACAATTAGATTTCTTTTGCTGGTTAGATCTCACTGTTTGTAGATTACTTAGCCCCTAAGAACGTGAGGCCCCTTCTGACCTCACGTTCTTAGGGATATCAAAATGAAATCTATGCCCAGGTTATTTGAAAATTATTGGAAATCAGAGTCGTTATGAAAGACAAGCTTTGTGTAGACTGTACTCCAGCTTTTGTGAACCATTCTGTGCTTTTTTATACTAGTTTTAGCATTATTTTTAATAGTAGTGACTCAGTATTACAATTCTACCATTATTTCTAATATTAATGATTCAGTACGAGTCTAGACCGGCTATCATCAGAATCATAAATTTCGGCTTTCCATCACTCGATCGGGAAGGCGTCATAACATTTAACCTTCAGGATATCGACGAAATCCGTCATAACATCGACAAAAATAACCCGTCAGAGCCACTAACCGTCATAACATCTAAAATTTAAAACTTTATTTTTTGGGGGTTTAGGGGGGAAAGTATCTAGGTTAGGTTACGCATTTAACATATGCTATGCTTTACCCCTACCCCCCTGATGTGGAAATATATAGCTGAAATTTGTTTCTAAACTATTATATACTTATTACTATTATATAAACTTCTAAATTTTATTGTCGATGTCCTGAAGGTTAGTGGTTCTGACGAATTTTCATTTTGGATGTTATGACGTTTAGTGCTTGTGACGGTTAGTCGAAATGGGAGCACCCCTCTCGATCTTGGCTTTACCTCTCTGAATTTTAGCTTAACCCCTCCGTAACATGCAACTAGTAATTTTATATTCAACAACATATATTATTCAGACATCTTAATCATTTAATTGTGAATCATTAAATTATGCACCTTTAATTCTTCGATATTATACTTTATCAATATTAAGTTTTTAGTTTCGTTTAGTTTATTCTATTGTTAATTAAAAAAAAAACTTTCCGAAAAATAAGTTTTTACAAGAAAAGTAAAGGCCATTTTAAACTTAAGCTCAGCAGATACAAATACCTTTTAAAATAGAAACTCAAAACGACCAGAAAATACTATTAAAAAATAAATGAAACCCAAAACGAACAGAAATTAAATAAACAATCATAGCAAAAACATACAACAAGTAATAATATAAATGAATAAATAGATCTTAAAGCGAGTAATGCTTAGATTGAATATGAAAATCAAGAAAAAAATGTTTTCCTATTGAAGTATAAATGAAACTTAAAACGAACAGAAATTAAATACACTATCAATGCAAACAAACATACAATAGAATATTAATGTAAATTAATAAATAAATCTTAAAACGAGTGAAACTTAAGTTGAATATGCAAATCAAGCTTGAAAAGAACAAAAATCACCACAAACAAGAGTTTTGATATGACCTCCTTCTCTCACTGTAAAAGTTTAAAACCTATTGCGTCATTGGCGCTTTACTGAAAACCAATTTTATGGCAAATATTTTCTTTTGTACTTAATATTGAAAATAAACATTAAAATTATAGTAACATTTTGAACTGATGAGCTTTCAGCAATTAATATCATTATACATCAAATATTCAGTTTAATTCATTAGCTCTTTATAAAGTTGTTAAACACGAATATAGTTTCGCCACAAACAAGTGTTTGGATACTGCCTCCTTTCCTAACTGTAAATGAAAACCAAAAGCATACTGCGTCATTGGCGCTTAACTGAAAACGGATTATATTACAAATATTTTCTTTCTAGTTCTTACAGCATTGAAAATAAAATACAATTACAGTGAAATAAATTCTTGAACTGATGGATCTTTCAGCAATTAATATCATTATACATCAACTATTCAATTTGATGTTGTTTATACTTTCCGAGACTGTTCGAGACGCATATAGTTTTTCAGTAAAGCGCCAATGACGCAATAGGTTTTAGACTTTTACAGTGAGAGAAGGAGGTCATACCCAAACTCTTGTTTGTGGTGATTTTTGTTCGTTTCAAGCTTGATTTGCATATTCAACTTAAGTTTCGCTCGTTTTAAGATTTATTTATTAATTTACATTAATATTCTATTGTATATTTGTTTGCATTGATAGTGTATTTAATTTCTGTTCGTTTTAAGTTTCATTTATACTTCAATAGGAAAATATTTTTTTCTTGATTTTCATATTCAATCTAAGCATTACTCGCTTTAAGATCTATTTATTCATTTATATTATTACTTGTTGTATGTTTTTGCTATGATTGTTTATTTAATTTCTGTTCGTTTTGGGTTTCATTTATTCTTTAATAGTAATTTCTGGTCGTTATGAGTTTCTATTTTAAAAGGTATTTGTATCTGCTGAGCTTAAGTTTAAAATGGCCTTTACTTTTCTTGTAAAAACTTATTTTTCGGAAAGTTTTTTTTTAATTAATAATAGAATAAACTAAACGAAACTAAAAACTTAATATTGATAAAGTATAATATCGAAGAATTAAAGGTGCATAATTTAATGATTCACAATTATTGTATGTTTGTTTGCATTGATTGTTTATTTAATTTCTCTTCGTTTCATTTGTACTTCAATAGGAAAATGTTTTTTTCGTCTTAAGCTTGATTTTCATATTCAATCTAAGCATTACTCGCTTTAAGATCTATTTATTCATTTATATTATTACTTGTTGTATGTTTTTGCTATGATTGTTTATTTAATTTCTGTTCGTTTTGGGTTTCATTTATTCTTTAATAGTAATTTCTGGTCGTTATGAGTTTGAATTTTAAAAGGTATTTGTATCTGCTGAGCTTAAGTTTAAAATGGCCTTTACTTTTCTTTGAAAAACTTATTTTTCGGATAGTTTTTTTTTAAATTAATTTTTGTTCGTTTTTGATTGCAAAAAATTTCAAGTTTTTAAAAATTCCTTATTTCAAAAACAAACGTTTAAAAAAAAAATCAAGTATTCATCAAAGTATCAAAACTGATATCATAGTAATAATATCAAAGTGAAAAAATGGGTTTGTGTCAACCTTGGAGTTTTTATTATCTGATGTTTGAACTATTTTTAACAAAATTGCTATCTCAAAATTTTTATTGGATGGGTTTGGAGAAAAAGGGCTTGGGGGGACTATATTAAGCTTCGGTCTCTTTTGACTCTTTAAAAGTGAACTAAAACTTTCTATTTTCAATCAAATGAGCCCTCTCTGAAGTTTATACGTGTATCCCTTCTATAAGAACCATATATATCCCCAGAGTATAACTTACAACGCCTGTCCCTGGGCCCTGGGGGGTTGTGTCGACCCTGAAGTTTTAATATCTGATGGTTGAACTATTTTTAACAAAATGGTCACCTGAAATTTTTATCGGATGGGTTTATTCATCCGATACAGCCAAAGGCGTGGTGGGCGGGAGGGGCTAGTTTGCCCTCCGATCTTTTTTCACTCTGAAAAAATGAACTACAACTTCTAATTTCCATTCAAATGAACCCTCTCTGAATTTTATACGAGCATACATTTTATAAGAACCATATATGCCCCCAGAGCAATACTTACAATGCCTGCCCCGGCCCTGGGGGGGGGGGGGGTGTCGACACATGAGTTTTCTTATCTGACCTTTGAACTATTTTTAACGAACTGACCATACGTAAAGGAGTTTTATGATCTTTGAACTATTATATGATCTTTGAACTATTTTTAGCAAAATGGGGGCTTGAGGGGGCAGTTGCCCTCTGATCACTTTTGACTCTTAAAAGGGCACTAGAACTCTCGACTTCCAGTCGAAGGAGCCCCCTTTGAAGTTGAAACGACGACCCCTTCTATATGAAGTGCCTCTGGGAAAAAAATAAATGGAGTGTGGGGGGAGGCTAGCTGCCCTCCAATCACCTTTGACTCTTAAAAAGTGAATTACAACTTTCAATTTCTAATCAAATGAGCCCTCTAGGAAGTTTATACGAGCATCTCTTCCATAAAAAATATATATGCCCCCAGGGCATAACTCACAATGCCTACCCCCGGGTACGGGAGGGGGCTGTGTCGACACTGGAGTTTTTTGTTATCAGAACTTTGAACTATTTTTAACATAATGTCTATCTCAAAATTTTTATCTGATGAATTTAGGACGTGGAGGAGGGGGGCTAGTAGCCCTCCGATCTCTTTTGACTCTTAAAAATTGAACTTTCAATTTCCATTCATATGAGCCCTCTCCGAAGTTTATACGAGCATCCCTTCCATAGGAACTATATTTGCCCGTAGAGCATTACTCATAAGGCCTGCCTCCGGGCCCTGGCGGGTTCCGTCGACACAGGAATTTTTCTTATCTGACCTTTGAACTGTTTTAATGAAATGGCTATTATAAAAATTTTATCGGATGGGCTTGGGGAAAAAAGGGTGGGTGGGGGGGGGGGCTAGTTGCCCTCGGATATCTTTTGACTCTTAAAAATTGAACTAGAACTTTCAATTTCCAATCAAATGAGCCCCCTCTGAAGTTTATGCAAGCATCCCTTTCATAAGAACCATATACGCCCCCAGGACAACACTTACAGCGCCTATCCCCCGGGCTCTGGGGGGAGTTTTTGTTATCTAATTTTTGAACAATTTCCAAAACACTGGCTATCTCAAAATTTGTCGTGGACGGGTTTGGGGAAAAAGAGCGTGAGGGGGCTAGTTTAAGTCTCTTGGCTCTTAAAAGTGAACTAGAACTTTCAGTTTCCAATCAAATGAGCCCTCTACGAAGTTTATAACGATCATCATTTTCATAAGAACCATACATGCTCTTAGGTCATAACTTAGAACGCCTTCCCCTGTGCCCTGGGGTTCTATTGACACCGTATTTTTTCTTATCCGACCTTTGAAGTATTTTTAACAAAATGTCTATCTCAAAATTTTCATAAGATGGGTTTTGAAAAAGAAGGTGTGTGGGGGGGGGGGGGCTAGCTACCCTCGGATCTCTTTTGACTATAAAAAAGTGAGCTCGAACTTTCAATATCCAATCAAATGATCCCTCTCTGAGGTTTATACGAGCATCCCTTTCATACTAACAATATATGCCCCAGGGAATAACGTACAACGCCTGCCCCTGAACTATTTAAAAGAAAGGTATCTCAAAGTTCTTATCGGATGGGTTGAGGAAAACGGGGCGTGGAGGGTTGGGGGGGGGGTTAGGTGCCCTCCAATCTCTTTTGACTCTTAAAAAGTGAACTAGAACTTTCAATTTCTAATCAAATGAGCCGTCTTTGAAGTTAATACGAGCATCCCTTCCATAAGACCCATATCCCAGGGGATAACTTACAACGCCTGCCCCTGGGCCCTGGGGGTTGTGTCGAAATCGGAATTTTTGTTATATGATGTTTGAACTATATTTAGCAAAATTGCTATCTTAAAAGTTTTATTGGATTTTGGGAAAAAACTTTTTTTGGGGGGGGGGGGGGAGCTAGTTACCCTCCAATATCTTTTGACGCTTAAAAGTGAACTAGAACTTTCAATTTCCAATCAAATAAGACTTCTGTGAAGTTTATACGAGCATTCCTTCCATAAGAACCATATGTGTCACCAGGGCATAACTTATAACACTTGCCCCTGAAGATTGTGGGGGAAGTGTCCCGCTCAAACATATAATTTCCAGAACTTTCAACTACGTTGAACGTAGTTGATAGCAAAATTGCTATCTTAAAAGTTTTATTGAATGCATTTGGGAAAAAAGGTTTTTTTTTGGGGGGGGGGGAGCTAGTTACCCTCCAATATCTTTTGACGCTTAAAAAGTGAACTAGAACTTTCAATTTCCAATCAAATAAGACTTCTGTGAAGTTTATACGAGCATTCCTTCCATAAGAACCATATGTGTCACCAGGGCATAACTTATAACACTTGCCCCTGAAGATTGTGGGGGAAGTGTCCTGCTCAAAACATATAATTTCCAGAACTTTCAACTACGTTGAACAAAATGGCTATATCAAAATTTTGATTGGATGTGTTTGGGGAAATGGTGGGCTCGGAAGGGGTGTTAGTGGCCTTAGAATCCCTGTCGACTATTACAAACGGAACTAGCCATTTAAATTTCCAATCGAATGAGCCCTTTCTGAAGTTTCTACGACAACGTTGTCTACACAAAACCTTATATGCCCCCTGGGCATAAATTACAATCCTTGCCATGAGGGCTGTGGGGGAGTTGTCATCCTCAAAGACCTAATTTCCAGAACTTAAAACTACGTTTAATAAAATGGCTATCTGAAAATTTTGATTGGATGTGTTTGGGGGAAAGATGGGCGTAAGAGGGGGGTTAGTTGCCCTCCAATCACTTTTGACTATCAATAAGGGCACTAGCCCTTTGAATTTCCAATCGAATGAGTCTTTTTTGAAGTTTCTACGGCAACGCCTTCTATAAAAGCTTATATGCCCCCAGGGCATAACTTAAAACCCTTGCCCTGAGGGTTAAAAACATATTTTCTATGTGGAAATCAACTACGCTGAACAAAATGGCTATATCAAAATTTTGATCGGATGTGTTATGGGAAATGGTGGGCGTGGAAGGGGTGTCAGTGGCCTTAGAATCACTTTCCACTATTAGAAACGGAACTAGCCATTTAAATTTCCAATCGAATGAGCCCTTTCTGAAGTTTCTACGACAACGTTGTCTACACAAAACCTTATATGCCCCCTGGGCATGAATTACATTCCTTGCCATGAGGGCTGTGGGTGAGTTGTCATCCTCAAAGACCTAATTTCCAGAACTTAAAACTACGTTTAATAAAATGGCTATCTCAAAATTTTGATTTGATGTGTTTGGGGAAAAGATGGGCGTAAGAGGGGGGTTAGTTGCCCTCCAATCACTTTCGACTATTAATAAGTGCACTAGCCCTTTGAATTTCCAATCGAATGAGCCTTTTTTGAAGTTTCTACGGCAACGCCTTCTATAAAAACCTTATATTCCCCCAGGGCATAACTTAAAACCCTTGCCCTGAGGGTTAAAAACATATTTTCTATGTGGAAATCAACTACGCTGAACCAAATGGCTATCTCAAAATTTGGATTGGATGTATTTGGCGGAATGATGGTCGTGGGGGGGGGCTAGTTGCCCTCCAATCACTTTCGACTATTAAAAAGGGCACAAGCCTTTTGAATTTCCAATCGAATGAGCCTTTTTCGAAGTTTTTACAACAACATCTTCTATAAAAACCTTGTATGCCCTCAGGGCATAACTTAAAACCCTTGCCTTGAGGGTTGTGGGGGAGTGTTCTCCTCAAAAAAATATTTTCTATCTGGAAATCAACTACGCTGAATAAATGGCTATCTCAAAATTTCGATTGGATTTGTTTGGGGGATTGATTGGCGTGGGGGGGGGGGGCTAGTTGCCCTCCAATCACTTTCGACTATTAAAAAGAGCAGTATCCGTTTGGATTTACTTTCGAATGAGCCTTTTTTGAAGTTTTTTACGACAACGCCTTCTATAAAAACCTTATATGCCCCCAGGGCATAACTTAAAACCCTTCCCCTGAGGGTTGTGGGGAGTGTCCTCCTCAAAAACATATTTTCTATCTGGAAATCAACTACGCTGAACAAATAGCTATCTCAAAATTTTGATTGGATGTGTTTTGGGGAATGATGGGCGTGGGGGGGGGGCTAGCCTAAGTAAAGAACGATGTGGCCACAATGTGTTTTTTTTTTTTGTTTTGATTTTTTTCTCCATACCTGGGCACTTCGTATCGAAGGAGTTGTCGTAGAAACTTCGATTAGGGCTCATTAGATTGGAAATTGGAGTGGCTAGTGCCCTTTTTAATAGTCGAAAGTGATTGGAGGGCAACTAGCCCCCCCCATGCCCATCATTCCCCCAAACACATCCAATAAAATTTTGAGATAGCCATTTTGTTCAGCGTAGTTGATTTCCAGATAGAAAATATGTTTTTGAGGAGGACACTCCCCCACAACCCTCGTAGAACTTCGTAGAAGTTCTATGTCGTAGAAACTTCAAAACAGGCTCATTCGATTGGAAATTCAAAGGGCTAGTACCCTTTTTAATAGTCGAAAGTGATTGGAGGGCAACTAGCCCCCCCCCCCACGCCCATCATTCCCCCAAACACATCCAATCAAAATTTCGAGATAGCCATTTTGTTCAGCGTAGTTGATTTCCATTAACTACAGAGGAGGACACTCCCCCACAACCCTCAGGGCAAGGGTTTTAAGTTATGTCCTCGGGGCATATAAGGTTTTTATAGAAGGCGTTGTCGTAGAAAGTTCAAAACAGGCTCATTCGATTGGAAATTCGAAGGGCTAGTACCGTTTTTAATAGTCAAAAGTGATTGGAGGGCAACTAGCCCACCTCCCACGCCCATCATTCCCCCAAACGCATCCAATCAAAATTTTGACATAGCCATTTTGTTCAGCGTAGTTGATTTCCAGATAGAAAATATGTTTTTGAGAAGGACACTCGCCCACAACCCTCAGGGCAAGGATATTAATTTATGCCCTGGGGTCATATAAGGTTTTTATAGAAGGTGTGATCGTAGAAACTTCAAAAAAAGGCTCATTCAAAGGGTTAGTGCCCTTTTTAATAGTCAAAAGTGATTGGAGGTTGTGGGGGAGTGTCCTCCTCAAAAACATATTTTCTATGTATAAATAATTCATAGTGCATTGTCCCAACATTGTTCTTATATGCCCCCAGGGCATAGCTTAAAACCCTTGCCCCGAGGGTTGTGGGGGAGTGTCCTCCTCAAAAACATATTTTCTATGTGGAAATCAACTACGCTGAACAAAATGGCTTTCTCAAAATTTTTATTGGATGTGTTTGGGGGAATGATGGGTGTAGGGGGGGGGGGGGGGGGGGGGGGGGGTAGTTGCCATCCAATCACTTTCGACTATTAAAAAGGGCACTAGTCCTTTGAATTTCCAATCGAATGAGCTTTTTTTTGAAGTTTCTACGACAACACCTTCTTTAAAAACCTTAAATGACCCCAGGGCATAACTTAAAACCCTTGCCCTGAGGGCTGTGAGGGAGTGCCCTCGTCAAAAACATATTTTCTATCTGGTAATCAACTAGGCTAAACAAAATGGCCATCTCAAAATTTTGATTGGATGTGTTTGGGGAAATGATGGGCGTGGGGGGGGAGGGGCTAGTTGCCCTCCAATGAGGAGGACACTCCCCCACAACCTTCAGGGCAAGGGTTTTAAGTTATGCCCTGAGGGCATATAAGAACAATGTTGACACAATGTACTATGTATTATTTATACATAGAAAATATGTTTTTGAGGAGGACACTCCCCCACAACCCTCAGGGCAAGGGTTTTAAGTTATGCCCTGGGGGCATATAAGGTTTTTATAGAAGTTGTTGTCGTAGAAATTTCAAAAAAGGCTCATTCGATTTGAAATTCAAATGGCTAGTGCCCTTTTTAATAGTCGAAAGTGATTTGAGGGCAACTAGCCCCCCCCCCCACGCCCATCATTTCCCAAACACATCCAATCAAATTTTTGAGATACCCATTTTGTTCAGCCTAGTTGATTGCCAGATAGAAAATATGTTTTTGACGAGGACACTCCCAGGGCATAGCCATTTTGTTCAGCGTTGTTGATTTCCATCAACTACGGAGGAGGACACGCCCCCACAACCCTCAGGGCAAGGGTTTTAAGTTATGCCCTGGGGGCATATAAGGTTTTTATAGAAGGCGTTGTCGTAGAAAGTTCAAGACAGGCTCATTCGATGGGAAATTCGAAGGGCTAGTACCCTTTTTGATAGTCGAAAGTGATTGGAGGGCAACTAGCCCCCCTCCCTCGCCCATCATTCCCCCAAACACATCCAATCAAAATTTTGAGATAGCCATTTTTTTCAACGTAGTTGATTTCCAGATAGAAAATATGTTTTTGAGAAGGACACTCCATCACAACCCTCAGGGCAAGGGTTTTAAGTTATTCCCTGGGGGCATATAAGGTTTTTATAGAAGGCGTTGTCGTAGAAACTTCAAAAAAGGCTCATTCGATTGGAAATTCAAAGGGCTAGTGCCCTTTTTAATAGTCAAAAGTGATTGGAGGGCAACTAGCCACCCCCACGCCTATCATTTCCCCAAACAAATCCAATCAAAATTTTGAGATAGCCTTTTTGTTCAGCCTAGTTGATTACCAGATAGGAAATATAATTTTGAAGAGGACACTCCCCCACACCTCTCAGGGCAAGGGTTTCAAGTTATGTCCTGGGGTCATATAAGGTTTTTAAAGAAGGTGTTGTCGTAGAAACTTCAAAAAAAGCTCATTCGATTGGAAATTCAAAGGACTAGTGCCCTCTTTAATAGTCGAAAGTGATTGGAGGGCAACTAGTCCCCCCCTACGCCCATCATTCCCCCAAACACATCCAATAAAAATTTTGAGATAGCCATTTTGTTCAGAGTAGTTGCTTTCCACATAGAAAATATGTTTTTGAGGAGGACACTCCCCCACAACCCTCGGGGAAAGGGTTTTAAGTTATGCCCTGAGAGCATAAAAGAACAATGTTGGCACAATGTACTATGTATTATTTTATTCCTTTAGAGCAGGGCACTTTATATGGAAGGGGTCGTCGTAGAAACATCAAAAGGGGCTCATTCGATTGGAAATTGAGAGTTCTAGTGCCCTTTTTAATAGTTGAAAGTGATTGGAGTGCAAATAGCCCCCCCCCCACGCCCATCAACCCCCCAAACCCATCCAATCAAAATTTTGAGATAGCCATTTTGTTCAGCGTAGTTGATTTCCAGATAGAAAAATATGTTTTTGAGGAGGACACACCCCCACAACCACAACCCTCGGGACAAGGGTTTTAAGTTATGCCCTGAGGGCATATAAGAAAAATGTTGGCACAATGTACTATGTATTATTTTTTTCCTTTAGAGCAGGGCACTTCATATGGAAGCCCTCCCCCCCACGCCCATCATTCCTCCAAAGACATTCAATCAAAATTTGAATGTGCATTGTCAGTTAAATATACATATACTGATATTTAGTAATCAAAATATAAATATTATTTGATTTATTAAAGTTATAAAAGTAAAAACATTTATATTTTTTCAGTAAAGTGCAAATTTGTTCTGGCCTTGGGAAGGCATAGGGGTCTTGCGCCCAACTTATGTTAATTTCTGCTCGTTTTGAGTTTGACTCGGTTAATTATTGTAATATCTGTTAGTTTTTTGTTTCATTTATTTATCGATGCTGATTTGTGATAGTTTCACGCTTGGTAGATTATTTGATTTTATTTTTGCTCATTTTTTGTTTAATGGAGTTCTTTACTTTTCTTTGAAAAACTTATTTTGTGGAAAAATTTTTTCAAATTAAGAATAATAAAACATTGGAGCCGTATAGCGTTGCCTCTGATCTTGAAAGCTACCATTTTGGAAGTTTGTGTATTTTTTGGTAGAAGTTCTATGCCAACTATGCGATACTAGCCAAGTGGTTAGTGCGTAAGACCTGAAATCCTGTGTCCGTAAGGGCAGGGGTTCGAGTCCTGGTGTTGCTGATTATTTGGTTCGGAAAAGGGGTCAGCCTAGTGACTCTAGACGTAGCCAGAGTCAACCCAGCATCATGTAGGTCCCTGGAGAAATATGGGGGAAAAATACGAGAAGTGTCGGATGGTTTGTCCTCAACCACACATGCACTCCTGGCTGAAGGCGGAGAATCAGGAGATCGGTACATGCGCAACGCGGACCAGTGGTACGCATTTTTATGTTAAGTCTGTGCCAATAACAAGGGATTCTTTTTTATAGGTTTGAACATGTGATGCAGCTAAATATTCAATCTGTACGTGATTTTCCAACTCCGAAACCTGGCACTGTGGAGGTCCGTCCCCATTATGTGGTACGAAGATTCGCTGAGTTTTCTGCTGCACTTGAATCAATTGACTCAAGGTAATTTAAATAATCTTTTAGCCAATTATTAAACTTCCTGCTTCGTGCTGTTATTAAGACAAGTATTTTATCGTCGTGTTTTCTGTAAGAGACCCTGTAACGATTTCCTGTAACAGTTCAAGGAGGCACACTTGTGCCTCTTTAAAGAGGCGACCCACCACAATGTTAAGTGAATTCCGGTCCTAGAGGTCGCAGAGAGACGAAGGTGATTGCATTTCGTAGCCCAAGCTCAAACTAAGAAACGTGCAAAATTTCATCCTCCTCCGACTTTATCTTCATGGGGTAAACTGGGCCGGAAGTTTCGACCCTCCCACCACAGCCCCCCTTTAACGTTGTCCGATTGGGCTGAAATTTAGAGGTTAAGCTTTCCTAGGGTCCGGTAGCTTATCCTCGAAATTTAAGCTGAATCCGATCACTCCTTCCCTGTTTTCCAAAAACCAGATATAGCCACTTAATGTTCATTTCTCTTTTTTTTTATTAGTCACGCCTACAGGCCACAGTTGGCAACGGATCCGGGTGAATGAGGACTCATTCGAAGCGGAATTCGACCTGTTAGGGCCTTTTGATATTTTCAGACCGAAAAAAATTATCCCTCGAATTTATATTTACGAAATACCTCGTTTTCCTATAAGAGTCCATGTTAAATTTTCCCACCACAGCCCCCCTTTAACGTTGTCCGATCGGGCTCACTCCTTCCCTGTTTTCCAAAAACCAAATATCAGGTTTTCTGGGGATTTGCTTGCGTCAAAAATAGATAGCAAAGACTAAAAATAATATAGCAATTGTCTCTGTGGTACAGTGGTCGATACTCCTGACTGTCAGGCGGAAGACCCGGGTTCGATTCCCCGTCAGAGGAAATTTTTTATATACTGAATTTAAAGTTTAAAAAAGAAACTCAGTTTCTTTTTTTAATTATTTTAAAAAAACTACGTTTTCTAAAGAGTTAAAGAGGCTGAGTTACAAGGTCGAACCTTAAAACGTACAGGGATTAGGATGCACAGTTGGGGGGCTGTTAAAGAGGCTGAGTCACAAGTTCGAACCTTAAAACGTACAGGGATTAGGAGGTGCAGTTGGGGGGCTGCCGCCCCCCAAACCCCCGCTTCCGTATATGAAAGGGGCTGTGCCCTCCTCAACGCCTCGCTCTTTACGCTAAAGTTTGACTTTCTCACAACTCTTTTTTTTAAACAATAAAAACTTTAGCGTAAAGAGCAAGGCGTTGAGTTTATATTGAATTTAAAGTTTAAAAAAGAAACTCAGTTTCTTTTTTAAATCCAATCTATTAAATCCTTCGGCTCAACAGGCGTCTCGAGAAGAATATCACAGTCGGCCTTCAGGTTACAGGTAAGTCTCCACTGCTTTGATAACATGCCGTATATCCGCATGCTCGAAGAAAAGTTGAAAAAAGAAAATCTTACTGTGCATTTGATTTGAGTATTCAGGAAATAAAAGCCTTAACACAAGAATCTTCAAGAGCGGGGGGTTTAACTTTAACTCCTGACACGATCAGCTAACAGTTAGTCAAGCAATAATAAGTAATAAACTTACAAAAACGTGCAGAAATTATTTGAAAAAAACTACGTTTTCTAAAGAGTTAAAGAGGCTGAGTCACAAGTTCGAACCTTAACACGTACAGGGATTAGGAGGTACAGTTGGGGGCTGCCGCCCCCCAAACCCCCCGCTTTTGCATCCTTTAAATAAAAAAAAAACAAGTTTTTTAAACTGAAAGTAAGGAGCGACATTCAAACTTAAAACGAACAGAAATTATTCCGTATATGAAAGGGGCTGTGCCCTCCTCAACGCCTTGCTCTTTACGCTAAAGTTTTTATTGTTAAAAAAAAGAGTTGTGAGAAGTCAAACTTTAGCGTAAAGAGCGAGGCGTTGAGGAGGGCACCAGCCCTCCAATAGCTGATTTCTCACATCCTAGATGGGTTTCCATGGTTTTTGAAATTCATTTTTAAAATATCTCTGTTTCGCTTTCCGTAATGACTTATTCAGAGCAATATTGTATTTCCTGTAGATTTCATGGTCAATATCACAATCACTCAAAACACTTATCATATAAGCTACAGTTGATGTCTTGTTATTTACAGAATTCACAAGGCCTTTCGTCATCCATGGTTTCCTTGGAATATCTTTCTTCTTTTTAGCATGAGCTACCTTCACACAAGTTTCATCAAGAAGTGAAACCATTCTTCTATTCCACTGGTCCATTTTCTCGGCATAAGAATGACGCTCATCTAGAGAGGTCCAATCGGCTTTTTCTAATTCAGATTTAAACTTAGGCAATGGCTTCTGGTCAAAATACGTTCTAGCGTTTTGGGATCCACGAGATTGTGTCAAAGTTCCCTGCAGCTGGCATGAAACCATGCCGGCAGAGTGATCGGACACATCATTTACAAGTAAACACGGGGTATGGATCTTAAAATTCCGCATCATATTCACAAAAATATTACCAATAAGCGTCCCACTAGTTACAGTTATCCTCGTGCAAATATTAATAGATGGGAACAAACTATGACTCAACATACTATCACAAAAAAGACGAGAATCTACATCATCCTTTTTTAAACCAACATTAAAGTCCCCATAATCACACATGGATAAATTGAAACTGGCAACTTTTCCAATTGCTCCTCCAACAATTCCTAAAAACGGGAGAGGTGAGAGGATGGGGCCTATATAAAATAGCTAAATAAATACTAGACCACTATAGGCCAGTTGAGAAAGAATGAGCTAAAAGGGAACCATGTAAAACTAGGAAGACAAAAAAGAAAAGGGAAACAGAATATACGATTCAGGGGATGCTTAAGGCTCTCAATTGATTAAGCAAGGTTAAGAAGACGGAGAAATATTGCTCCGATTAAACACAGCAGCTACCTGAATATAATCCCACCAAAAAATTTACTCTTTTTCTTTTCTTCTTTTTACTTTACTTTTTATTTTTTTACTCTTTCTGTGATGTTTGCAGGGTTAGTCGATTGTGTTGCCTTTGTTCCTGTCTTATAATCTTTTTCAGCTTTCCTCAAGAGATATTACAGACACTTCTAGGAACCCTGTCGGCTGAGATACAAAATTTGATGCTTCGCTTGGCGTCTGTTTTTAGCCAGAGACGAGACCAGTTGATTTTTCTCATTAACAACTATGACATGGTACTGCAAATACGCCTAGTAAGTTTTGTTTCTTAATTATTTTACATTGTTGATAGACTATAGAATATGGTTATTGCTTGCAGGACAAAAGTGGAAACTCCCCCCCCCCCTCATACACCTTAGAAAAATCCTGAAAAGTGACTTTAAAGTTATTTTCTAAGTGATAAATTATGCGCCACTTCTATCTAGATGTCTGCCTACATGTCCCCCTGCTCCTTAAATATACATCTCATTAATGTCAGGTCGGCTTTCCCTTCCTGCCGTAGTGTCTGGATCAATCCCCTTCGCTTGGTGAATTTTCTAATTTTATGATATTCTATCCATTTCTTGTAAAAATATTAGTTTTAAGGAAGAACAAGTTTAGACTTGTGTCGGATGAGCTTCGTGCAGCTTCAGTTTCAGTTTTACTTGGTTATATGAAAAATAATAAAAATTTAAAATTTCAATCAAAAATAAAGTGCATCCTACCCAAATCCTAGAAGTATACCTGTCGTTTTCAGTAGTCCCAAAGGCCGTGGTGTGGCAAGTTGAGCATCGTTTGTTTGTTGGGAGGAGTATATTCAAAATGGTGATTCTATGGTTACTACCCACATCAAGGATAGCTAAGATTATTTGGTTAACTATAGAAGTTGTGTATCAAACCTCAAAACAACAGGTTCTGTACTGAAAATAAAATACCCCTTTAGTCTTTTGACTGTAACAGAGAAGGATAGTTTGGTACATGCGACTTGAATCTGAAAAATCGGTACATCCGGATTTACTTGTCAAACCTATTAAATCTTCTGCCCTCTGATACGTGCGTGCGAACGTAGGTACCGAACTTATCAAAGTTTGGTGCGTGCGAGAACCTCCATTGAGAAATTTTTACAGCGATTATCACTGTTTTGCAATCTTTATTATTGCCTTTACCTTGCTAATATTATCGATACATACTATTATGCAAGGTTTGTGTTTGAAGTTATTTCTGTTTTTGCTACCCTTACTATTACCCTTACCTTACTACTAATACCTATCCTTACTATTATACAAGCCTTGTGTTTATTGTTCTTTCTGTTTTTGCAACCCTTACTTTTGATTATCTATACTTATTATTACACAAGGTTTGTGTTTGCAGTTTTTTCTGTTTTGCTACCCTTACTATTACCCTTACCTTACTACTAATACCTATCCTTACTATTATACAAGCCTTGTGTTTATTGTTCTTTCTGTTTTTGCAACCCTTACTTTTGATTATCTATACTTATTATTACACAAGGTTTGTGTTTGCAGTTCTTTCTGTTTTTGCTACCCTTACTATTACCCTTACCTTACTACTAATACCTATCCTTACTATTATAGAAGCCTTGTGTTTATTGTTCTTTCTGTTTTTGCAACCCTTACTATTGATTATATATACTTATTATTACACAAGCTTTGTGTTTGCAGTTCTTTCTGTTTTCGCAACCCTTACTATTAACCTTACCTTACTACTATTATCTATAGTTACTATTATAAAAGCCTTGTGTTTATAGTCTTTGTGTTTTTGCACCCCTTACTATTGTCCTTGCCTTACTACTATTATCTATACTTACTATTAATTAAAAAAAACTTTTCACTAAAATAAAATTTAAAAAAAGTAAAGAACTCCATTAAACCAAAATGAACAAAAATAGAATCAAATAATCTACCAAGAATACAACTACCACAAATCAGTATCAATAAATAAATGAAACCCAAAACAAACAGAAATTAAAATAAATAAGAGTCAAACTCAAAACGAGCAGAAATTAATATGAGAAGGGTTCTAAACCCCAAGCTTTCTAAAAGCCAGAATATAATTTGTACTTTTGGGGAAATGAGGAAATTGGGGAAATGGTGAGCGTGAGAGGGGGTTAGTTGCCCTCCAATTATTTTTAACTATTAAAAAGGGCACTAGCCATTTCAATTTCCAATCGAATGAGCCTTTTTTGAAGTTTCTACGACACAGCTTTCTATAAAAACCTTATTTGCCCACAGGGCATAACTTACAACCCTTGCCCTGATGGCTCTGGGGGGTTATCACCCTCAAAGATCTAATTTCCAAAACTTTCAACTGCGTTGAACAAAAGTCTATCTAAAAATATTGATTGGATGTGTTTGAGGAAAAGGTGGGTATGAGGGGGGTCCCCCAATCACTTTCGACAATTAGTAAGGGCACTTGAATTTCCGATCAAATAAGCCCTTTTCCAAGTTTCTACGACAAAGCTTTCAATGACAACGCTTATTATAAAAACCTTATATGGCCCCAGGGCATAACTTATAACCCTTGCACTGAAGACGGTGAGGGGAGTATCCTGCTCAAAGACATAATTTCCAGAACTTTCAACTGCGTTGAACAAAATGGCTATCTCAAAATTTTGATTCGATGTGTTTGGGAAATGGTGGGTTTGGATGGGGCATTAGTTGATTTCCAATCACTTTTGACTATTAAAAAGAGCACTCGCCATTTCAATTTCCAATCGAATGAGCCCTTTTTGAAGTTTCTACGACGACGCTTTCTATGGAAACCTTATATGCCCCCAGAGCACAACATCGCTTTCTATAAAAACCTTATATGTTCCCAGGGCATAACTTACAACCCTTGCCCTGAGGGCTGTGGGGGGGGGGGGGGTTGTCATCCTCAAAAACCTAATATCTAGAACTTTAACCTACGTTGAACAAAATGAATATCTCAAAATTTTGATCGGATGTGCTTGGGGAAAAGGGGTTAGTTGCCCTTGAATCACTTTTGACTATTAAAAAGGGCACTTGCCCTTTGAATTTTTGATCGAATGACCCCTTTTTCAAGTTTTTACGACTAAGCTTTCAATAAAAACCTTATGTGGGGGGGGGAGCTAGTTACCCTCCAATATCTTTTGACGCTTAAAAAGTGAACTATAACTTTCAATTTTCAATCAAATAAGACTTTTGTGAAGTTTATACGAGCATTCCTTCCATGAGAACCCTATATGCCCCCAGGTCATGATTTACAATTAAAGCCCTGAGGGCTCTGGGGGGAGTGTCATCCTCAAAGACCTAATTTCCAGAACTTTCAACTACTTTGAACGAAATGGCTATCTGAAAATTTTGATTGGATGTGTTTGGGGAAATGGTGGGCTTGAGAGGGGGGTTAGTTACCCTCCCATCACTTTCGACTATTAAAAAGGGCACTAGCCCTCTCAATTACCAATTGAATGAACCCCTTTTGAAATTTTTACAACAACGATATATATAAAAACCTTATATGCCCCAAGGGCATAACTTACAGCCTTTGCCCTGGGGGCTCTGGGGGGTTTTTCATCCTCAAATACATAATTTCCAGAATTTTTAACTACGTTGAGCAAAATGGCCATCTCTAAACTACGATTGAATGGGTTTGGGGAAATGGTGGGTTGAGAGGGGGGTTAGTTGCTCTCCATTCACTTTGACTATTAAAAAGGGTACTAGCCCTTTGACTTTCCAATCAAATGAGACCTTTTGAAGTTTCTACGACAAAGCTTTCTATAAAAACCTTATATGCCCCAGTGCATAACATATAACAAATGAAACTCGGAGATTGAGAGAATGTATTCATAACTTATAACCCTTTCCTTGATGGCTGTGGGGGGAGTGTCTTCCTCAAAAACATAATTTCTATCTGAAAATCAACTACTTTGAACAAAATGGCTATATCAAAATTTTGGTTGAATGTGTTTGAGGAAATGGTGGGCGTGGAAGGGGTTTTAGTTGGCTTCCAATCACTTTTAACTATTAAAAAGGGCACTAACCATTCAAATTTCCATTCGAATGAGCCCTTTTTGAAGTTTCTAAGACAACTCCTTCGATACGAAGTGCCCTGGTCTAAAGGAAACAAAAAAAATAATACATTGCGCCGACATCGTTCTTTACTTAGGCAGCACTATTGCGCTACCTATGAATATGCAAGCCTTGTGTTTGTAGTTCTTTCTGTTTTCACAACCCTTACTGTTAACCTTACCTTACTAGTATTACCTATAGTTACTATTAAACAAACCTTGTGTTTATAGTTCTTTGTGTTTTTGCAGCTCTTACTATTGACCTTACCCTACTACTATTATCTATACTTACTATTATTTAAAAAAAACTTTTTTCACAAAATAAGTTTTTCAGATAAAAGTAAAGAACTGCATTAAACCAAAAATGAGCAAAAATTAAATCAAATAATCTACCAAGCGTGAAACTACTGCAGATCAGCATCGATAAATGAATGAAAACCAAAACGAACAGAAATTAAAATAAATAACAGAGTCAAACTCAAAACGAGTAACATAATTTGCACTTTACTGAAAAAATATAAATGGTTTACTTTTATAACTTTAATAAATCAAATAATATTAACGTTTTGATTACTAAATATCAGTATATGTATATTGAAATGTCAATGCACATTCATTTGTATTTTTTCCAGTAAAGTGCAAATTATGTTCTGGCCTTGGGAAGGCATAGGGTTTTGAGCCCTACTCATGTTAATTTTTGCTCGTTTTGAGTTTGACTCTGTTATTTATTGTAATTTCTGTCCGTTTTGGGTTTCATTTATTTATGGATGCTGATTTGTGGTAGTTTCACGCTTGGTAGATTATTTGATTTTATGTTTCCTCATTTTTGGTTTAATGGAGTTCTTTACTTTTCTTTGAAAAACTCATTTTGTGGAAAAAGTTTTTCAATTAATTTCTGTTCGTTTTATATTGAGACAGTTTTTTCAGGGAAAAAGAAAATAATACTTTAAATCTTTTCGTATTTTTAAGACTTTATAGTTTGGCCTGATATTTGTATGCTGGAGAAAAATTTTCAGCAATTTTTAACAACATACACCCTTTCAAAAATCTGGACACAAGTAGTAGTGTTTAATTTAGTTTCATACCTCATCTAGTTGACCTGAAATAGAAAATTTGATACCATTCGCAAAAAAATCTGTTTACTTTCTTTGATAGCTTAGATACACTTACTCTATTTAGATTTGGTTAAATTTTAAGAGCAGAAGTAGCCCCGAAAGTTTGAGCATATACCCTCAGTCGTTCTTGGGATACTGCTGAGATGCCTTATTGGGAATTAGCATTAACACAGTGCATTTTGATTTAATCAACATTTAGTTTTTAAACATAATGGGCAAATGGGAGGGTAGGCGTGGGAGGGGGACTAGTTGCCCTCCAATCAGTTTCGACTATTAAAAAGGGCATTAGCCCTTTCTATTTTCAATCGAATGAGCCCTTTTCGAAGTTCCTTCGACAACTCCTTCGCTACGAAGTGCCCTGGTCTAAAAAAAAAAAAAATAATAATAATAATACATTGGACCCACATCGATCTTTCATAGGCAGCGCAATCGCGCTGCCTAAGTAAAGAACGATGTTGGCACAATGTATTATTTTTTTCTAGACCAGGGCACTTCGTATCGAAGGAGTTGTCGTAGAAACTTCGAAAAAGGCTTATTCGATTGGAAATTGGAGTGGCTAGTGCTCTTTTTAATAGTCGAAAGTGATTGGAGGGCAACTAACGCCCCTGTCACGCCCACCATTTCCCCAAACACATCCAATCAAAATTTCGAAATATCCATTTTGTTCAGCGTAGTTGATTTCCAGATAGAAATTATGTTTTTGAGGAGGACACTCCGCCACAGCCCTCTAGGCCAGGGTTGTAAGTTTTGTCCTGGGGGCACATAAGGTTTTCAATTGAAATAAGGTTTTCTTTGAAATTAATCAAAGAAACTTTTTGCACAAAATAAGTTTTTCAAAAAAATAAAGAACTCCTTTAAACCAAAAATGAACAAAAATGGAATCAAATAATCTACCAAGCATACATCTACCACAAATCCTATAAATAAATGAAACCCAAAACAAACAGAAAATAAAATAAGTCAAACTCAAAACGACCAGAAATTAACCTGAGTAGGGTTCTAAGCCCTATGCTTTTTAAAAGCCAGAATGTAGTTTGTACTTTACTGAAAAAAAATTCTTTTAAATGTTTTCACTAATAAATTTAAGTAAACAAAAATTAATTAAGATTTTAAGGAATAAATATCAGCATATATATATTAAACTGACAATGCACATTTTTTTCAGTAAATTCATTCGAATTTTTTTCAGTAAAGTACAAATTATATTCTGGCTTTTAAAAAGCATAGGGTTTAGAACCCTTCTCAGATTAATTTCTGCTCGTTTTGAGTTTGACTTATTTTATTTTCTGTTTGTTTGGGTTTCATTTATTTATTGATAGCTTCCAATAATCTGATCTCTGGTTTGCAGACTTACCTTCCTATTCTTCCAAACTTACCAAGGTAAGTGAAGCTGTCCACTTTATCCAACTCGTTACTCAATGTCACCTTATCATCTTCTCTTATTCATAAAATAAGCGACTTAGTCTTCTTATTATTAATTTTCAAACCTATTCTAGCACCCTTAACTCGCAAAATCTCTAAAAGTTCATTCATTTTGCTCACACTTTCATCTAGGATGATTAGATTATCAGCATAATCTAAGTCCAGGAATATTTTTCCTCCCCATTTGATTCTGCGGTCTCCCATTGCCGTTCCTGTGCTCCTTAAGACAAAGTCCATCGAAATAATCCATATAAAGGGGGATAGAACACAACCCTGATTAGCTCCTGATTTAAAAACGAAACCAGCTGCTAACCTCATTTCCTACCTACCATTTATTCCATCTATCTTCCATTTATTATCTATCATTCGAAATCCCGTGCGAGTGCTCTGTCGTTTACTAGGCTACAATTTCCTGGAGGGGCGCCAATCCTTAAGTACGAATGGATCCCATTCCCATGACCAAAAGATCCCAGGTCTTGCGGGTGCCCCAGCAGGACCGAAGCAGCCCTTTGTAGAGGCCGTTGTCCACAAATCTGGATCTTACGCCCTTCCACACTTGTCCATCTATAGAGGATCCTCCACGGTGGTGTTTTAAGTCACCATGCAACTTAACTCAATGCTGGGAGAAGGTATGTAACTCACGGGACCTGTCCATACACCGTTGGACCCTGCTGAGTGTATATTCCTGGCGGTCTTTTCCTCCACCGCCTGTATTTATGTCCCCCGGGCGAGGATGCCCCAGTTTCTATTATGGACCTCCAGGGACAAGTCCCCCATGGTCCGCGCCTCCCATAGAGGTACCCTACGTATCGGCCATCGGGGGAAGCGTTGAGTGGCCCCGGGGGAGCCACTACTGAGCAGTAGACCTTGGTCTCTCTTGGTAATTTTTTTCCGTGTAAGGGTTTGTTATTGCATTTTTTGAAAAGCGGAGACACAACGCGACTTTCCTGCGATCAAGCGTTGCAAACCTAGCTTTATTTAGAAGAAGAGAGTGTGGAACATTACATTATTTTAAGATTATTTAGAAGAAGAGAGAACATTATATATTAGAAGATTATTTATAGAGAACATTATATTAGAAGATTATTTAGAGAACATTACATTATTTGAAGATTATTATTATTTAGAAGAAGAGAGTGTGGAACATTACATTATTTGAAGATTATAAATCTTCTTTGAAGATTATTCGCAGGACTCTTTTTTGTATGGATTATATTTTATCTGATTCTTCCCGGGAGTAATCAGGTTGCCAAACAGGACAAGTATATTCAAGATAAGGAGGGATAAAGGAAGTATAATTAGTTCTATATACGAGAATCTGGAATTTTCAATCAAGGTTGTAGTCTGTCCCCATTAGTATGGACCAATCTGATAGATTTTGTCCTAAGGAAAACTAAGGTAAACGTTATAGATAAGCATGGAATCGAACGGAAAGAAAAAACTCTGCTAGATATAGATTATGCAGATGATTTGAGTGTCCTAGATAAAAATGTTAGCAAAATTAATGAATTTTCTGGAGTTTTGGGTGTCCAAAATTATATAAAACTCTGCGAGATTTAGATTATGCAGATGATTTGAGTGCCCTAGATAAAATGTTAGCAAAATTAATGAGTTTTCTGGAGTTTTGGGGGGTTCAAATAGGCTTCACAATTAATGTTAAGAAAACTAAACCGCTTAGAATAAGAATAAATGAAAGTGAAGAGGTAATTTTATGCATTGAGAAAATATATCAAGCAGATAGCTTCACTTACTAAGGCAGTATTATTAGAAAAGATGGATATTTTTCTTATGATTGAAAATTTTGGAAGAATATGAAGGTAAATGTACGACCCAAGACTAGAATATTGGAAGGTAATGACAGTGGTCAAGTTTGGTTCTCAAACGTGGGTGCTTCGGAAGACAGAGGAGGATTTTTTAGACGTTTTTCAGAGGAATTCTCTACTGATACCTTTAAAGTACCCATTTGACTGACCATACATCAAACAATCAACTGCACGAAAAATGTGATTCAATCTCACTTTTTTGGCTATAATGAGATATAGGTTGGCCACAATTAGGGAAGTTTTGCGGATGAAGGATAACGGAATGCCAAAGATTTCTCTTTTCCAGCAATTCATCTGAAGCCAAAGGAGAAGTAGATCGTCCCGAGTGGGGCGAGAAGAGATGATAAGGAAGGACCTTTATTCCATTTTTGACAGATTAGATTTCCCTTGAAAAGGTCTTCCATATTTTCTCCTAAGTTTTTGACATTGTGAAGTTGTGAAGGCACAAGGCAGATATTTTGGCAGGCAACCATAGCAAGGATAGCTCCTCCCCCCTAATTTTTTATTATGGTTAATATTGGTTTCTTATTTCTCTGCAGTGTTCTCATGATTTGGCAATCTATTTGCAAAAATAAAATTAATTAAGGGAAAAACATGTAAAAATTGTTGGCCAAATGTTTTTATTGTTTCACATTTGACCAGCCCTCGTCTGTTCAAAAACGATTATACATATCTATCTGTTCCTGAGAAAACTATGACTCATTTATTATTGGGACAAAATTCATATCAAGCGCAGTGAGTATGAAAGACAATATGGGAATCGTAACCACTAAACTATCTGGGATTTTAAACAGGTAAATAGGGGACAAACAGGTTTCAACCGCTGACCCTTCAATCTGTAGTCGAATGCTCTACCACTGAACTATGAGTTATAGGAATCTCGGGTAAAATTCAGACCTGGTTAAAAATAAGGGCTAGTGGCCTCAGAACATTTGATTTCGCTAATAGATTAAATAAGCAACAAGTTGACCGAATTCATATATAGGGAGGCGCTTTTCCATTTCAATACTATTGGTGGCTCGAAGCTTCTATGACGTCAAACCTTTGACTGATGCTTATCCTGCGTGTGACACAAAATACAAAAGTGACCTTAAATATGAATGACGTCATCTTAGGCAATAAATAGAATCTATAAATTGGAAATGATTTCATACATATTATGAAGGTGTCTCTAAACAGAAAATGACGTCATCGATGCTACAAAACACACGTTGCATCCTGAGATACGATAGTTAGTGAATAACACTAAGAAGATAAGCTATTATTTGTTTAAGGTGATAATTCATGCAAAATGCTTAAAAGATTGAATATAAAGCCAAAACTTAGACCCTCAGTTAAAAGGCAGGATCTATTCCAGGCAATGGAGTATCAGAAAAGACTGCTACAGTTACAATTGAAAAAAAAGACATTACGAAAGATAATGAGAAGAAAGTATTAGAAAATAGTGATGGGGCCCTACCTACTGAAATTACATCCACAGTTATTACATGTCCAACTGCTTCGAAAAATGTAGCTGGTAATGGACAACCCAAACCACAAGGGGGTAATATAGATGTCAGTGTGAACACAAAAGTAAGACAAGGACGCTTTGAGTACTCGGAAAGGGGTAGTACAGATGAGCTGGCTACTGAAGCAGTAATAGATATCAATAAAATTGATACTATAAACATACTAAGCAAAGCAAACCAAATCAATGATGAGGCTATGCCAGTAGGAGACTTAATAGAGTCTGACTTAACGTGTTCTGAATCAATTCATGGATCCAACATAGATGCTGACAGTGTCACTAAGATCGATAAGCTAGTTCGAAAAAAGGTGCCAAAGTTAAAAAGAAGTAAGATTACCGATTACCAGGATTTCTATAACGTCAGAGACACACTTGTAGAAAAATTGGCAAAGAAGGAACAAATTGATCCATCTGAGCTGAGCATTTTTGAGCTTTGTTTCTACTCAGAAGGGTTATTTAGCAAATTAAAATCAAAGACTAATAAAAGATACGAGGAGACAGTGAAAGAAAAAGAAACAAATCAAGTACAAGAAGAAGCCACGGAAACTGTGACATTTGAATGCCAAAATGATGTCAGTTCTCAGCCGTCACTACCTGTAGAAAAAATTCCATATATTACTATTGATGAAGAAGGGAACTTTCAAATTGATATGCAAAGTTTGGAAATAGAAACAGAAGAAGCTGCTGCAGAAAGACGGGCTTTGGAGTCACAAACAGCTGTGGACTCAAGAAGTAGCAGTTTCAGCCGGTTTGGAAAGCCAAACGCCAAGAAGCATCGCACATTCTTCTCCAAAAAAGAAACTGAAAAATTTTACACCGCATTGGCTTTAATTGGAAACCCACTTCGACAAGATGACTCAACTTTTTCCGCATTATACTCTAAACCAGCTGAAGTATAAATTCAAAGTCGAGGATAAGAAAAATCCAGAATTAATCACAAATCTACTTAAGAAGGTTAGATTTGATAAAGAAGTTTATAGCCAATTTCTCGAGAACTCTGAAGGAGAAGATGAGGATGACGACGAGTCTAAAGAAAACAAGACAAAAAGACAAGAAGTCAGGGATGAATCCAAGAAGGGTGATAAAGGATCACAGAAGCAGAAATCAACTAAAGACAAAAACAAAGCGCCTAAGAAGAGGAAGGCTAATGAAGATGCAAAGAAGTCGGTCAAAAAACCGAGGGTTGACGTTGATATGGGTCTAGATCGAATCGATATTTTCGCAGATATAAACACAGAGACATTTTCTGAAACATCTATTAATCTTTCTGGAAAATGCTCTGTAGAATTGCCTGGTGGATTCGATATTTCTAAAGATTGTAATATCTCCCACTCTGAATTATCTTTTCCGATTGCAAGTTCATCTACATCTCCTAATAATGTACTCGCTTCAGCCCAGCCAGAAAAATACTTATTAGCCGAGAGTATGCCTCCACTTCTTAAACTTGTGGAGTGTAATTATCTTGTTGTTACTGAAAAAGAGAACGAATTTCTTGGTAACATATGCGAGGATAGTGATATTATGTTAGATATATCAAAATATCCTGAAGTTTCGGAGATAAATGCTTGTGTTGATAACTCTAAATTGTTCAGTAGCAATGAGGTTAAGCGAAATGGAGATGAGGTGCCTTTTTCATTAAATAATGTTGAAACCTTGCCAAAACTGGCGGAAAAATTATTTAGTCAGGAATCAATTCCTGAAAATACAAGTGAGTCTCCAAACAAATCACCCTGCTATGTACCATCAAATGAAAATATTCACCAAAACCTTAGCCCAGAACATAATGTGATTGATACACAGAATAGATCATCAAGTTTAAAACAAATGAGTCTTCCTACTGACAGACCTCCAAAGCCACAGCCAATTAAGAAGACAGCTGGTGGTTTCTTATTACGATCATTGCTCATGAAGCCGGCGATGAAAAAGAAGCTTAACTAATATACTACAAATTCTTCCTCTAATGTAAAAAGCAGATGTGATTCCTCGTAATAGGTAGTTAATTGTGTCAGTGCCAGTGACATCAACCCGTGGAAACACGGAAGGAAAAGTTTATATAAAGTTAATGAAAAAGTTCAAAACACTAAAACTGGAGTCATCGATTTTGAAAAGAACCAATTGTCAGACCAAGAAAAGTCAATGATTGTCCATGATTCAGAAAACCTACAAGGCCAGTAAATCTAGGATAGTATCCAAAATTGGTAGCAAAACGCCATGAGCAGGGAATTGAAGTTCATATTGAAGTTACAAAGAAATCATATAGAACTTTTTATAAAAAAAAGTTGGTGATATGAGTGAACAGTTTAGGATTTTGTAGAGTATAAATTATCGTTTTTTCAAAAAAAAAAAATGTAAATAATATTGACTTTACTTTAAGAAAGGCAATAGTCGGATTAAATTGTCAATTAGTGAACTACTTCAGTATGTATCAACTCCATACACTAAACACAATATTCAAACAGATTGGAGTAAAGAGCTATAAGTAAAGAGCGACAAGGGCTAATAGTAACCAAAACTCTAAATAAAAAAAAAAGAATTTATGAGCAGTTGACACATTAACAAAATTGATTGTTATCCTCATTCAAAATATATAAAACTCATTAAGTCTGAAGTTACCCGTCACAGACTATTAGCCTGAAAAAATACCTTATTTTCGAACAAGCTCTTTTGTATTCTTTTGCCCTTCCCCTCTTTTTTGAGAGGGTGGGACCTGTGTAAACTTAAAAGTGGATTAGTTCACTACTTGGAATAAAAATTGTTAATAGCACTTCCGCTTTAAGGAAACCTGAAGAAGTAGTCTTCTTAAGTCTAGATTATTTAGGAACCACGGAATTTCTCTAGTTCGAACGATGCTGGATACATCTTGGTTAAACAAAGGACAATGTAAACCACACCATCAGATTCAGCATAACAGAGAACCATACTGTAGAGGTTCTATACAAAAGCTCCTAGCATAGGCAGCGCAATCGCGCTGCCTAAGTAAAGAACTATGTTGGCACAATGTATTATTTTTTTTTGGGGGGGTGGGGGGGGTGGGGGGGATTTGACCAGGGCACTTCGCATCGAAGGAGTTGTCGTAAAAACTTCGAAAAGGGCTCATTCGATCGGAAATTGGAGCGGCTAGTGCCCTTTTTAATAGTCGAAAGTGATTGGAAGGCAACTAACACCCCTTCCATGCCCACCATTTCCCCAAACACATCCAATCAAAATTTTGAGATAGCCATTTTGTTCAACGTAGTTGAAAGTTCTGAAAATTAGGTCTTTTAGGATGACAACCCCCACAGCCCTCAGGGCAAGGGTTATAAGTTATGCCCTGGGGGCATATAAGGTTTTCATAGAAAGCGTTGTCGTAGAAACTTCAAAAGGGGCTCATTCGATTGGAATGGATTGTGCCCTTTTTAATAGTTAAAAGTGGTTGGAAGACAACTAACACCCCTTTCACGCCCACCATTTATCCAAACACATCCAATCAAATTATTGAGATAGCCTATTTGTTCAACGTGGTTGCATGTTCTGAAAATTAGGTCTTTGAGAATGATAACCCCTCAGAGCCCTCACGGCAAGGGTTATAAGTTATACCCTAGGGGCATATAAGGTTTTTATTGAAAGCTTTGTCGTAGAAACTTGAAAAAGGGTGCATTCGATTGGAAATTCAAAGGGCTAGTGCCCTTTTTAATAGTCGAAAGTGATTGAATGGCAACTAAACCCCTCTCATGCCCACTATTTCCCAAAAAACATACATACAAAGTTTTTAGATTGCTATTTTGTTCAATGTAGTTGAAAGTTTTGGAAATTAGATTTTTAAGCATTACACCCCCCTCCCCCCACAGCCCTCGGGGCAAGGGTTGTAAGCTATGCCCTGGGAGCATATAAGGTTTTTATAGAAAACATTGTCGTAGAAGCTTCAAAAAGGGCTCATTCCATTGGAAATTGAAATGGCTAGTGGTCTTTTTACTAGTCGAAAGTAATTGAAGGGCAACTAACCCCCCTCTCACGCCCACCATTTTCCCAAACTCATACAATAAAAATTTTGAGATAGAGCCATTTTTTGAACGTAGAAAGTTCTGGAAATTATGTCTTTGAGCATGAACCCCCCCCCCCTCGCCCCCACACAGGCCTCAGGGCAAGTTATGCCCTGGGGGCATATGAGGTTTTTATAGAAAGCGTTGTCGTAAAACTTCAAAAAAGGCTCATTCGATTGAAAATTGAAAGGGCTAGTGCCCTTTTTAATAGTTGAAAGTAATTGGAGGGTAACTAACCCCCCTCTCACGCCCACCATTTCCCCAAACACATCCAATCAAATTTTGAGATATTCATTTTGTTCAACGCAGTTAAAAGTTCTAGAAATTAGGTCTGTTAGGATGACAACTCCCTCAGAGCCCTCAGGGCAAGGGTTGTAAGTTATACCCTGGGGGCATATAAGGTTTTTATTGAAACTGTTGTCGTAGAAACTTCAAAAAGGGCTCATTTGATTGGAAATTGAAAGGGCTAGTGCCCTTTAGATAGTCGAAAGTGAATGGAGAGCAATAACCCCCCCCCCCCCTCTCACGCCCACCATTTCCCCAGACCCGTTCAATTAAAATTTTGAGATAGCCATTTTGTTCAACGTAGTTGAAAGTTCTGTAAATTATGATTTTGAGGATGATAAACCCCTCAAACCCCTCAGGGCAAGGGTTGTAAGTTATGCCCTGGGGGCATATAAGGTTTTAATAGAAAGCATTTTCGTAGAGACTTCAAAAAGGGCTCATTCGGTTGGAAACTGAGAGGGCTAGTGCCATTTTTAATAGTAGAAAGTGATTGGACGGCAACTAGCCCCCCTCTCAAGCTCACCATTTCCCCAAACATATCCATTCAAAATTTTGAGATAGCCATTTTGTTCAACGTAGATGAAAGTTCTAGAAATTAGGTCTTTAAAGATGATACTCGCTCCAGAGCCCTCAGGTCTAAGGTTGTAAGCTATGCCCTGGGGGCATGTAAGGTTTTTCTTATAGAAAATATTGTCGTAGAAACTTCAAAAAAGGTCATTCAGTTGGAAATTGAAAGGGCTAGTACACTTTTTAATAGGCTAGTCGAAACCGATTGGAGGGCAAGTAACCTCCCTCCCACGCCCAGCATTTGCCCAAACACATCCAATCAAAATTTTTAGGTAGCCATTTTTTCAACGTAGTTGAAAGTTCTGGATATTATGTCTTTGAGGATGATCAACCCCCCCCCCCCCCCCCCCTACAACCCTCAGGGCAAGGGTTGTAAATTATGCCCAGGGGGCATATAAGGTCTTTATAGAGCGCTATAATAGAAACTTCGAAGGGCTAGTGCCCTTTTTAATAGTTAAAAGTGATAGGAGGAAAACTAACACCCCTCCCACGCCCACCATTTCCCCAAAAACATCCAATAAAAATTTTGAGATGGCCATTTTGTTCAACGTAGTTGGAAAGTCCGGAAATTATGTCTTTGAGGATGACACTCCATCCACAGCTCTCAGCGCAAGGGTTGTGAGTTATGCCCTGGGGCATATAAGGTTTTATAGAAAGCGTTATTGTAGAAACTTCAAAAAGAGCTCATTCGATTGGAAATTGATAGCGATAGTGCCCTTTTTAATAGTCGAAAGTGATTGGAGGGCAACTAACACCCCTCTCAAGCCTACCATTTCCCTAAACACATCCAAACAAAATTTTGAGATAGACATTTGTTCAACGTAGTTGAAAGTTCTTGAAATTAGGTCTTTGCCAGTGTTGTCGTAGAAACTTCGAAACGGATTCATTCATTTGGGAATTGAGGGGGCTAGTACCCTTATTAATAGTCAAAAGTGATCGGAGGGTGAATGCCCCCCTCCCCATACCCATCATTTCCCCAAACACTTCCGATCAACATTTTGATATAGCTATTTTGTTGAACGTAGTTGAAGGGTCCGGATATTATGTGTTTGACTATGACAACCCCCAACAGCCCTCAGGGCTAAGGTTGTAAGTTATGCCCTGGGGGCATATAATGTCATATAGAAAGTTTTGTCGTAAAAACTTCAAAAAGGGCTCTTTCAATTGGAAATTGAGAGGGTTTTTGCCCTTTTTAATAGTCGGAAGTAATCAGAGGGAGAATCCCCCCCCCCAACGCCCATCATTTCCTCAAACGTTTCTGATCAATATTTTGATATGGCCATTTTGTTCAACGTAGTTGAAAGTTCTGGAAATTATGTCTTTGAGGATGACAACCCTCCCCCCCCCATAGCCCTCATGACAAGGGTCGTAAGTTATGCCCTCTGTGCACATAACGTTTTTATAGAAAGTCTTGTCGTAGAAGCTTCAAAAAGGGCTCATTCGATTGGAAGTTGAGAGGACTAGTGCCTTTTAATATTAGTCAAAAGTGATCAGAGGGCAAATGTCTCCCTCCATGTCCATCATTTCCCCAAACACGTCCAAACAAAATTTTGATATAGCCGTTTTGTTCAGAAAAGCCTGGAAATTATATCTTTGAGGATAACAAATCCCCCAGCCCTCAGGGCAAGGGTTGTAAGTTGTGCCCTGGGGACATATAGGGTTTATATAGAAAGTGTAGTCATATAAACTTCAAAGGGGGCTCATTGGATTGATAATCAGACGCTCTAGTGCTTTTTTTAGGAGGCAAAGTGATCAGAGGGCAGCTACCCTCTCACTCCTGCATACACATCATATTGTCCCGAAATGCGTCCAATAGAATTTTTGAGATAGCCATTCTATTCAAAATAGTCTAAATATCATATAACAAGGCTTTTGGGGTTGAAACAAACCCCAGAGATTAGGAGCAAGGGTTGTAAGTTATGCCCAGGGGTATTAAAGGTTTTATGGAAGGGATGGCTGTTTAATTTTGGAAGAGGCTCAGTCTTTCTCCCTGAAAAAGACTATGTCAATATAAAACGAACAGAAATTAATCAAAAAAACTTTTTGCACAAAATAATTTTTTCAAAAAAAGTAAAGAACTCCATTAAACCAAAAATGAACTAAAATGGAATCAAATAATCTACCAAGCATACAATTACCACAAATTAGTATTAATAAATAAATGAAATCCTAAACAAACAGAAATTAAAATAAGTCAAACTTAAAACGAGCAGAAATTAATCTGAGTAGGGCTCTAAACCCTATGCTTTCTAAAACAATTTATGCTGTGAAAACATTTAAAAGAATTTTTTCAGCAAAATACAAATTATATTCTGGCTTTTAGAAAGCTTGGGGTTTAGAACCCTACTCATATTAATTTCTGCTCGTTTTGAGTTTGACTCTTATTTATTTTAATTTCTGTTTGTTTTGTGTTTCATTTGCTTATTGATACTGATTTGTGGTGGTTGTATTCTTGGTAGATTATTCGATTCTATTTTTGTTCATTTTGGTTTAATGGAGTTCTTAATTTTTTTAAAACATATTTTTTTGAAAAAGTTTTTTTTTAATTAATTTCTGTTCGTTTTATATTGACATAGTCTTTTTCAGGGAGAAAGATTTGCTATTACTCTTCTAAAGTTAAACAACCATCCCTTCCGTGAAAACCTTAAATACCCCCTGGGCATAACTTACAACCCTTGCCCCTAATCTCTGGGGATTTTTTTCAATCCCAAAGGCCTTGTTATATGATATTTAGACCATTTTGAATAGAATAGGTATCAAAATTTCGATTAGATACATTTCAGGACAATACAACATTGCTGTGTGTGGGGGGGGAGGGGTAGCTGCCCTCCGATTACTTTGACTCTTAAAAAGGACACTAGAGCGTCTGATTACCAATCCAATGAGCCTCCTCCAAGGTTTATATGATCATGCTATCTATAGAAACCTTATATGTCCCCAGGGCATAACTTACAACCCTTTCCCCGAGGGCTGCTTTTTTTATCCTCAAAGACATAATTTCCAGACCGTTCTGATACTCTGAACAAAATGGCCATCTCAAAATTTTGATTGGAAGTGTTTGGGAAAATTACGGGCGTGGGGGGGCATATGCCCTTTGATCATTTTCTACTAATGAAAAAGGCACTAGTCTTCTCAATTTCCAATCAAATGAGCCCTTTTTGAAGCTTCTACGACAGAACTTTCTATAAAAACCTTATATGACCCAAGGGTATAACTTACGGCTCTTGTCCTGATGGCTATGGGGGGGGGGGGGGAATTGTCATTCTCAAAGACATAAGTTCCAAACCTTTCAACTACGTTGAACAAAATGGCCATATCAAAATGTTGATCCGTAATGTTTGGGGAAATGATAGGCGTGGGGGGGGGGATTCTCCCTCCGAATACTTTCGACTATTAAAAAGGATAATAGCCCTTTCAATTTCCAATCGAATGAGCCACATTATATACCCACAGGACTTAACTTACAATCTTGGCCCTGAGGGATGTGGGGACTTGTCATCCTCAAAGACCTAATTTCCAAAACTTTCAATTACGTTCAACAACATACTTGATTGGATGTCTTTGGGGCAATGGTGGGAGTGAGAGAGGGGTTAGATACCCTCCAATCACTTTCGACTAATAAAAGGGCACTAGTCCTCTCAATTTCCAATAATGAGCCCATTTTGAAGTTTCTGCGACAACGCTATCAATACACACCTTATATGCCCCCAGGGCATAACTGACAACCTTTGCCCTGGGGGTTCTGAGGGGTTTGTCATCCTCAAATACATAATTTCCAGAAGCTTCAACTACGTTGAACAAAATAGCCATCTATAAACTTTGATTGGATGTGTTTGGGGAAATGGTGGGCGTGAAAGGGGGCTTAATTGCTATTTAACTTACAACCCTTGCCCTGAGGGCTGTGGGGGTTGTCATCCTCTAAGACATAATTTCCAGAACTTTCAACTACGTTGAAATAATGTCTGTCTCAAAATTTTTATTGTATGTGTTTGGGGAAACAGTGAGCATGAGAGGGGGTTGGTTGCCCTCTAAATATTTTCAACTATTGAAAAGGGCACTAGCCATTTCAATTTCCAATTGAATGAGCCGTTTTTGAAGTTTCTACGACAACGCTTTTTATGGAAACATTATATGCCCCCAGAGCATAACTTACAACCCTTGCCCTGATGGCTGTGAGTGGGGAGGGGGTGGTTGTCATCCTCAAAGGCCTAATTTCCAAAACTTTCAACTGCATTGAACAAAACGTTATCCAAAAATTTGGATTGGATGTTTTTGGGGGAAAGGTGAGCGTGAGAGGGGGGCTAGTTGACCTCCAATCACTTTCGACTATTAAAAGGACACTAGCCCTCTCAATTTTCAATTGAATTAGCCCCTTTTGAAGTTTCTGCGACAACGCTATCTATACACACCTTATGTGCCCTCAGAGCATAACTTACAACCCTTACTCTGAGGGCTGGGGGTTTCGTTATCCTCAAAGACATAATTTCCAGACCGTTCTGATGCTCTGAACAAAATGGCTATCTCAAAATTTCGATTGGAAGTGTTTTTGAAAATTATGGGCGTGGGGGGGGGCATTTGCCCTTTGATCAGTTTCTACTAATGAAAAAGGCACTAGTCTTCTCAATTTCCAATCAAATGAGCCCTTTTTGAAGCTTCTACGACAAAACTTTCTATAAAAACCTTATATGCCCCAAGGGTATAACTTACGGCCCTTGTCCTGATGGCTATGGGGGGGGGGGGGGGGGGATTGTCATTCTCAAACACATAATTTCCAAACCTTTCAACTACGTTGAACAAAATGGTCATATCAAAATGTTGATCCGAAATGTTTGGGGAAATGATGGGCGTGGGGAGGATTCTCCCTCAGAATTCTATCGCCTATTAAAAAGGGCAATAGCCCTTTCAATTTCCAATCAAATGAGCCCTTTCTGAAATTTTTACGACAACGCTTTCTATAAAACATTATTTACCCCCAGGACTTAACTTACAACCTTAGCCCTGAGGATTGTGTGTAGGGGGGGGGGGGGGGGGTTGTCATCCTCAAAGACCTAATTTCCAGAACTTTCAACTACGTTGAAAAAATTTCAATCTCAAAATTTTGGTTGTATTTGTTTGGGGAAATGGTCCAATTACTTTCAACTAAAAAAGGGCACTAGCCATTTCAATTTCCAATCGAATGAGCCCTTTTTGAAGGTTGTACGACAACGCTTTCTATAAAAACCTTATATGCCCCCAGGGCATATAATTGGATGTGTGGGGGGAAAATGTGAGCGTGAGAGGGGGGTTATTTGCCCTCGAATCGCTTTCGACTATTAAAAAGGGCACTTGCCCTTTGAATTTCCGATCGAATGTGCCCTTTTTCAAGTTTATACGACAAAGCATTCAATAAAAACCATTATATACCCCCAGGATATGACTTACAATTTAAACCCTGAGGGCTCTGGGGGGAGTGTCATCCTCAACGACCTAATTTCCAGAATTCTCAACTACTTTGAACAAGATGGCTACCCTCCCAACACTTTGGACTGTTAAAAAGGGCACTAGCCCTCTCAATTACCAATTGAATGAGCCCCTTTTGAAATTTCTACAACAACAACATATATAAAAACCTTATATGCCCCCAGGGCCTAACTTACAACCTTTGTCCTGGGGGATCTAGGGGTTTGTCATCCTCAATTCCATAATTTCCAGAACTTTTAGCTATGTTGAACAAAATGGCTATCTCTAAACTTTGATTGAATGGGTTTGGGGAAATAGTGGGCGTGAGGAGGGCGGGGGGGGGGGGGTTAGTTGCTCTCCATTCCCTTTCGACTATTAAAAAGGGCACTAGCCCTTTGAATTTCCAATCAAATGAGCACTTTTTAAAGTTTCTACGACAAAGCTTTCTATAAAAACCTTATATGCCCTCACTGCATAACTTATAATCCTTGCCCTGAGGGCTTTGGGGGGAGTTTGTTCCTCAAAAATATAATTTCTATCTGGAAATCAACTACTTTGAACAAAATGGCTATATCAAAATTTTGGTTGAATGTGTTTGAGGAAATGGTGGGCATGGAAGGGGTGTTAGTTGCCTTTCAATCACTTTCGACTATTAAAAAGGGCACTAACCATTCCAATTTCCAGTCGAATGAGCCCTTTTGGAAGTTTCTACGACAACTCCTTCGATACGAAGTGCTCTGGTCTAAAGGAAACAAAAAAAAAAATAAATTGTACCAACATCTTTCTTTACTTAGGCAGCACTGTTGCGCTGTCTATGATTACGCAAGCCTTGTGTTTGTAGTTCTATATGTTTTCGCAACCCTTACTGTTAACCTTACCTTATAAGTATTACCTATAGTTACTATTACACAAACCTTGTGTTTATAGTTCTCTGTGTTTTTCAGCTCTTACTATTGACCTTACCCTACTACTATTATCTATACTTACTATTAATTAGGAAAACTTTTTCCACAAAATAAGTTTTTCAAAGAAAAGTAAAGAACTCCATTAAACAAAAAATGAGCAAAAATAAAATCAAATAATCTAACAAGCTCGAAACTACCACAAATCAGCATCGATAAATAAATGAAAACCAAAACGAACAGAAATTACAATAAATAGCAGAGTCAAACTCAAAACGAGTAGAAATTAACATGAGTAGGGCACAAAACCCCTTTGCCTTCGTAAAGTGCAAATTATGTTCTGGCCTTGGAAAACACTCTTCTCAGTGTTTTGAGAATTCTTATCTTCTGTGTCCTTGGTGTTTGATGAAGAGGTACTTGAATAATCGTTTTTTTTTAATAATGTTGTGAAATCCGGTGCCCTTTTCATAGCAATTTCCCTTCCCCCATGAAAATCTCTTCCATGGAAAAATCCTCCCACGTAAGTATATTACAGATTGTGTTCTGACAGTAAATTTAAGCGAATGGGGGTGTCATCACACAAACCATTTTTTACGGGCGTATCCCAGCGTAACATGTTAAGTTCAGTCAGACTTGACAAATTACCATCGTCCTTCAAGATGTCAATTCACGAGTATACTGGGAGGGGGCAATGTTTTTTTTTCAATTTGTTTGATGAGGATACAGAAAAACTATTTTTCAAAATTTAGGGGGTATTTTTATTTTTTTATGAATATACCAAAATAGAAGTGTTTCAAAATATAGAGAAGTAACTCCCTCCCCCAATCGGTACCCCTAAGCGTCCTTCGAATTGACTGCGTTTTTAGCAGACTGCAAGTAAGCTCTTTTGACGTAACTGCAATTAATTTTGAACCGTTATTGAATTCCATATTGAAACCAGATGGAGCCGCAACCTAGTGTCACTTCAGGTAAAAAAAAAATTATCGTGTTACGTTCACTGCATAGCTACGGTTAAAACTAGTAGCTTTTCTTTCACAAAATATGCTTGATTCACCGCTATCCTTTTAGACTTGATGTAATTCTTGTAAAAGTCTCACTAATTAAAATGTTGGGGAAAGACAATGGATTTTACCGACTGACTGGTCATTTTTGCCGTCCGATTTAGGTGATATTGCTATTAAATTACCGACTGCCTGGTCAGTTTTACCGACTGATTTAGGTGATATTGCTATTAAATTACCGACTGCCTGGTCATTTTTGCCGTCTGATTTAGGTGATATTGCTATTAAATTACTGACTGCCTGGTCATTTTTGCCGTCTGATTTAGGTGATATTGCTATTAAATTACCGACTGCTTGGTCAGTTTTACCGACTGATTTAGGTGATATTACTATTAAATTACCGACTGCCTGGTCATTTTTGCCGTCTGATTTAGGTGATATTGCTATTAAATTAGACTGCCTGGTCAATTTTGCCGACTGATTTAGGTGATATTGCTATTAAATTACCGACTGCCTGGTCAGTTTTACCGACTGATATAGGTAATATTGCTGTTACAACTATTTTCTTCTTTTTTTTTTACCGACAGGGACTTATCTTCTTTCATCGATTTTACGTCATATATTCCCATCAGCTCATTTATCTAATTAAAAAAAAAGATTCGAGCCAATGAAATAAATGGCGCTTCGCGATCGACATAATTTTATTTTTACCAAATAGGTGAAAACATTGTGGGACATACCCCCTATACGTGAAACCCTGGATTCTTGTAGCCATGAATCTTTTTTTAATTTGGTTATCATATTCTAAGTCCCATTTGAAAAAATGGATATGGAACTAAGTAAAGGAAGAAAGAAAAGTTATATCTTTTAATTTGATCTAAAAGAGAAGTCAGTTTGCTAATTTTAGCATTTGAGATAAGGGCAAGTACAACGTCTAACAAAACAAAAGTAATCTTATTGAAACTGAACTTCGACATGTCCGATGGACTTCGGAGACGCAGCTAGTGCGAAAACGCGGCTGTTTGAACCCAACGATTAGTCCACTTGGTGCAGTATTGTCAGATCTTTAACATTTATTCTTCTAGGAGAGAAACAGGAATGATTTGACGAAGGAATCTGGTCCATTCAGTAATTTACTGTTGTCTCGTACGGAAGAATTTGTTGAAGATTCTCTAATTCTTCACTTTGGCAACATAATTAATTTCCTTAAAAATGCGGAAATTTGGATCCGTGACGGAAAATCGGACTTGATCAGTCAAAATGAAGGTAATTTACGAGGAATAGTGTCATCCGAGTGGATCGTGTGTTTACATTTTAGCTGACTCATTTTATAAATTCTTTAAAAAAAAAAACAGATACAAAACACTGAAAATTATCTTTTTCAAGACACTACAAAAAAACTGGCATATGTGTAACAATAAGATAAAAAATTATAGAAAAATCAGTTGACCGTATGGACCATGCTTTTTTAGGCTTAAAAGATGTTTCGTATTGCGATTGTGTAACTAATGTATGTCACTTAACAGTCTAACATGATCCACGATTGATCAGTTGAAAATTAACCACCAATCAGAATCAGGTTTGATTCTTATGAACCTTAAGTAAAGCAATGTGGCAAGTCTACTTCAGTGGCTTTTACACTTTGTACATATTTTTCTATACTAAGTGGTTAAGTTAAGTTATATGAAGAAAAATCTTTCACGCTTACACATATCCATTTCTCACTAGCTAAACGTAGAAATTCATAAAGCCATCATATTTATCATCTAAAATAATCACAATCGTCATAGGTACCCCATTCAATCATTAAAAATGTAGAATGGACTTGGATATTTGGGGTTGCCTCGGGGAGTACCAAAGTACAATTTAAATACTTTTTTATCAAAATAGTACTTTTTGAATACTTTCTTGCTCATTAGCAATCTGTTTCTCCGTAAAAAAGGAACTAATTTCGGTTTTGTTGACAAGAATTCGTGCTACAGGAATTAACACATAACACACTAACAGTTTTATTCATCGATTCTTCCCTTGTGATCCTAAGAAAACAAATAGATGTTACATTACATTACAAGTTACAGACAGACAGTATTTTGGTTTTTGTTCAGTCATACATTAGATAAACAGTTAGAGACCCTGAATAGTACCATTAATTTTGTTGGAGTGGCAACCCTGTGGAGATTCAAGCTCTGATCAAGCGTGAAAAACTTTCTAGGAAATATTTATTCATTCGTTTTCAAAGGAAGTTTAATTTTTGTTTCTATATTGACCTTTTTATAATACGACATAACCTCTAACCTCAAGTAATGTAAAGTTCTAAGTAAAGCTCGAGTCTACTTCCGACTCCCCCCGTTGCGGACAAAATTTTCCCTGTAAGATTACATAACATCTTAAGTAGAGTAGAGTAGAATAATTTTATTTACAACACATACATAAATAAATGTCACAAAACAGCGCACATGCCTGGTGGCATACTTTAGCGCTGAAAATATTGCCAACGAAAATAAACAGCCATCTTCTAACTAAATTTTACAACGACGAAAAAGAAAACCATAATAAACAAAATGGTTGTCGTAAGATGTTTCTTCACTAGTCTTAGAAAATGTCGCTTGTTGCTGCATTCTCGAACTGATGCTGGTATTTAGTTCCAGTTTGACCATGAAGTGGGTTATAAAAGTGATACGTTTACCCTTGTGAATTGGCATTTTGTCCATTTACCCGTTGTAGTTAGTTTTAAAATTGATATTATTGCCCAGTTCACCATGGTCAGTAAAACTGATACGTTTACCCTTGTGAATTGGCATTTTGTCCATTTACCCGTTGTAGTTAGTTTTAAAATTGATATTATTGCCCAGTTCACCATGGTGGGTTATAAAAGTGATACGTTTGCCCTTGTGAATTGGCATTTTGTCCATTTACCCGTTGTAGTTAGTTTTAAAATTGATATTATTGCCCAGTTCACCATGGTCAGTAAAAGTGATATTTTTGCCCGTGTGAATGGGTATTTTTGTCCTTTATCATGTCCAGGCAAAAAGGCATAATAATAGGAATCACTATGTCAGTAACGTGAAGTGAGCTATAAAAGTCATAGGATTACTTGCATTCTTTTTTACTTGCGTTGGAAATATTATTAATGGTCATTGCAAGCTGTAAAATAAAGCTGAACTTGGGATTCGTTATACGTTTAATGTATTTTTAATAGTTTATAAATAGTTTCGAATATAAATAACATTAAATATAAAAGTGTTTGTCAAAATACACGACTGGAGCTTAATGTACATAAGAAGTAACAATAAACAGAAACGAAGCGTCAATGTTCATTTCTGTTTTACTTTTTTCTTATTACTCAAATGTTTTGTTAAAAAGGGGATGAAATATTTTTGATAACTCTCCGCCAGGGCAGGGATCGGTGAGTAAATGGGTACAGTTGAGGAGGCTATAGAGGAAAGGTAGATTTTAGTAATTGGTGATTCGGCAAGGTCCAAGCAAATGTCTTCCTTCCTGTCTTTTGAAGTGGCTAAGGCTTCAAGGAAGAAGTCTTATGAGATTTTATTTTCTTTGTATATAATCGTGAGAGAATGCTTCTGAAAAGCCTCGATTTTATCACATATGGTCCTCTAGAAAGATTGGAATGTCAGACTGGAGAGACATATTCCAACAACGGCCTGACAAAGGCATAAAGGGACAGAATGTATCCTGGACCACTTGAATTTATCAAGAGTTCATGCAAGGGAACAGATGCTTTGGTTTGCGTTACAACATTTATATAATGCATATATACTTGATATATGCACTTGATATTTTCCACACAGAAAGTCTGGAAAATTTGTAAGAGCAGAAGCTAGCGCTAGTGTCGAAATTAAAGATCACGAACGCCAATTAGCTTTTGGAGGTTTTTTTCCTTTTTGAGTCAACACTGGCCAAGCGATAAGCAGGTCGTCCCCAAATTGGGTGGGAGGATGTGATTAAAAGAAAACTGATTTAAGTAAATGTGATTAAAAGAAAGAAAATTGATTGTCATATGGCAAACTGTAAATGCAGGTGACCAGTATAATTCAGAGACATACTTAGAGTGGGAGTCAAGGTTTGTTTTCTTCTTCTTCCTGTTTTTTGATGGTTTCGTTTTTTTTCTTCTTCTTCTTTCAGCAGGTACAGATTATCTAGAATTATTGATTCAAGCTGAGAACTATCTACTGTATCAAGTATTTTCTAGGTCTTGGTCTGTCAATATGTCGAGTATTTGTGGACACATGGAAGAAGGCTGTAGAAATTTTACGCCGAGAAATTCTTGGCTTGTTTCCAAATTTGAAAACTGGATCAACAATTTTACAAGCAGCATTGTCCGAGCTGATACAGTATTATGATCGGCTATTGAAAGCACTCTCTCATCCTGGCTTTAAACACATTCCTACGAAAGTTGGATTACCAAATATTCACCAGTTTATGGCAGATGTGAAAAAGTTTAAACCAATTTTTTGAATATCAACTAATTTTTCGATGTATGTGAATATTATTTTATCAAAAGTATTTGTTTTGAATTATAAGCAAAATTGTTTGTTTTTTTCAATTAGGCAAATAATTAATTACAATGAATATAGTTAAAAATATGTCGAAGTGTTTAAAACCTTATGAGGGCGGCAGCCTGTGAACGCTATTTCTCTGCTCTGACATGTTTGAATTTTCTCCTTTCGCCACTCCTTGCAGAGTTGCCGAAGAAGTTCAGTTATCTTCATTGCTTTATCCCAGTGTAAGCTAGGAAAGCCTCTAATCCTTATCTGCCAACTTACTACCATGGGCTGCAGCCAAGGGGCCCTAAGCTTGAAGGGTTTATTTATCATTTTGAAATATAGTATCCTTTTAGAAATCGGAGTTAAATCTTTTGGAAGTTCACACCATTGAATAGTTCCCCTGTCTGGAAATGAAACTTGCTTATATTAGAGAATTCTATAAATGTGAAGACCAGATTAAAAAAAAATCTTTTCCCAGAATCGAAAATAGGACTCAATAGTCCTATTGGCGTTCTAACATGAGTGTAGTAAGAAATAAAAACTAGCAGTGCCACTGGTAATCGCTAGTAGTGCCACAGTGAAATATAATAAACAAGACATGGTTGAATGAAGAAATAATAAATGCTTTCTAGAATTTTGGGGAGAAAAAATGGCAAAGGTCTGATAGCATACCAGTTATTGGAGGTTTATTGTGCGGGGTCACCACTTTTAAAGGCAAAAATGGCGCAAAGAGTTGCTATGCCACTTACTGGAGGGGGACGATCCCTCTTTGGCCCCAAATTAGTGGGATTTCCGCGTTTACTCCAACGGTTCCTTTATACTAACGTGATCGGATGGTCTATGGCCACATTTAAAGCCAAAGTTTACCGATAAGATTTTCTAATTAACCCTTTAGTTTCGACCTAAGCTGAAAAGTTAAAAAGAGTACATAGAAAAATTCTTACTATATTCACAGTCACGCGTTATAAAATGAACTAACTAAAAAATGGACTTTTCCTCTCAGCCCGCTAGCCGCAGCCCGCGGTGGGGTTACTAGGGGTGGTAAAGACTCTTTCCAGCCAATCCCAGGACTACTAATTTACTGGCCAATCTCCCTAACTGCGCAATTTTTCCCTCGTGGTCTTTTAAGCACGTACGCAGTTAAGAGGACCCAAAATGGCGTCAAAGAAAATAATAGGAAAATTAATATTTATTACTTAAAGAAGGAAAATAATTAAGGGGCCCAAAGAAATGAATCTGGGAGGGTCGTTTATCTGACAAAACTGGGACCAAGGGTTCCAACACCAGTGTTTTCGGAAACTTTCAAAGACGCTTACGAAATGACAAAATTTTCATCAAGAATAACACTAAGGTGTTTAAAATGATCAACTTGTTTTACTTCAAGACCATTAAAACAAAAGAAGAGAGAACCCATCTGGAACGACTGACACATTTCGCGAAAATAATATATATTGGCATTTTTTTTAATCAAGAACTAAGGCGCCAAGATCATGGAAAAGAATTGATAGGTCTCGGCGAGAAGCAAAAATTACTATATCATCCACAAATATTATATTAGGCCCGTTTTTTAGCACTAAGAACTTACATCTAAGATCTTACATCTTTCTGCAAAGATTATCGTTTTTCAACTCATCTTTGTTCTAAGATCTTACAGCTCGCTGATGTTGGCAAAATACGTGAAAGACGCCATCTTTCTGCCATATAGAACAATGATGAGAGAACTTTGATGATCTACTCATCATTGTTCTCAGACCGCTGATCAGAGCAGAATGATGAAAGAAGTTTGCACAAAAACGACCAAAGATGTAAGATCTTTGTTCAATGATTTCACTTTTAAGCGTTTTCTGACAAAAGATGTAAGATCTTAGCACATTGATGAGTGAAAAAACAGGCCTATTTTGTAAAGAGGCCTAAGATAAAATAGGCTCAAGGACAGATCCCTGAGATACTCCTTAATTAACGGGGAAAGTATTAGAACAAAGATCATGGAATTTATCAAAACACTGAAGTCGTCTTCCAGAAAGATTAGATGCAAAAAAAATTAAGAGCTTGTGATGAAAACCCATATAACTTAAGTTTAAAAAGAAGCAAAGAATACCACCTAGGAGGGAAAAAATATGTCTTTTATTCTTTTTGGTATTGTCGCATTATACAAGAAAATACAGTCATTTTATTGAAATTCTCTTGAAGAGAAAATGTTCTCCCAAAAGTTTTAATAATTTTTTAGTGCCTTATTTGCCAAAAATTTAAGAGATATATATAATATAAAATTAAGAGATATGTAATATATATATATATATATATATATATATATATATATATATATATATATGTATATAATATATAATATATATATAATATAAAATCAAGAGATATGTAATATATAAATTCTTTATAGAACTGCACCTTACTATGACAACACCTGAAATTCTTTCAGAGAACGTTCAGTATATCTATAAAATGTTAAAAGTGAAGTATTTACGATTTATACATGCATTCAGACTATCTACCTAAGACAGTCTAATTTAATTAAGTATGCCTTAAGGAATTCTGATGTTGTTGATCACAAGCCTGAGACTAATAAAAGTCCAAATGAATCAATTAGATAGATTAGTTAAATAGATTTTCCTTGTCGACCAACCATCTAGGACCAAACGAAAAGCAGCTGGAATGGGGTGGGGGATCGTAAGGAGAGGTTTAAGGGACATTAGAACTTCATGGGAGGGTGTAAAGAGGGAGGATTTGAATAGATTGGGACGGATGAGGAGCTTGCGTGGCTGTGTAGGCCTCAAGTGGCTTGATGCTGCATTGAGTTGTCAGTAGTAGTACTCTAAAATCTGAATCACCCACTGCGTTCGAGGAATTCTGAGCTTGTCAATCAAAAATTTGTCTATGTAAGACAGTCTTTAGATAAGCCCTACAATTTTTTCAGTATTTAAAGCTCATGAAAGATCGAAGTCCAATTCATCGTAGCCATTTTTTATAATGCACACGTTGATTGAGCTTAGATTTCTTTATTTATTATTGTTTGGAACTAAATTGTTATATGGCTTTTTTATTATCTGGCTTGCTTTTTTGGAATTAAAAAAGAGCGACAACTCAAGGGAAAGCAACATTTGCTTCAATCATACAATATGTTTAAACTTTCTTGAAAAGAATGTGATTATTGTAAACGCTTTCATTAAAACAAGAGAAACTTTATAACAAGATATTATAGCCGGATTATTGATTTGTTCAAGTTGATTGAAATTTATTTAATTGTAAGCAGTTTATTTTTTATTTTGTTAGCAGCTAAAGCCGTCTTTTTATCTTTTGTTTATTTCACTTTGCTCCAATATATCGCAGAGCTAGTGTTTCAAATGGGATTCATTGGGAAAGGGGCCTCCAGAAATTTTGACCATTGTCAAAGCCCCCTCCCGCCATTTCCTGAATTTTCTATTGTATGATAATCTTAAATTTCTTCGAATTTGAGTGTATTATCTTTATCGTGGAAGAATCACTTGGCATATTTAGTTATTTCCCGTTTAATTTTCGTTAGGATTCTGTTAGCTTAAAAACACTTCCGTTACAAACAGTTTAAGAACTGTTTTAGGTTAAAAAAAAAGTGTTTCTTATGCAAAAAGAACACAAGTGATTGGTTTATATTGACAGTTGCTTTAAGCTCGCTTTTGCTGAGTAAATTCATTTGATGCCTCATTTCTTTGCTATATAGCTCGTTTTAAAAAGCTGGTGCATAGCGAGGGTCTCAAAAACTCGGAGGATTTATTCAGTTTTACACCATATTCATTTTCAAAAATCAGTGGGAATCTATTTTCTTTTAGATTTCTTAGAACCGTATTATCAATGGTGTCAATTGGGGTAGGGGTATGTTTAAGGTGAAGAGTAAATCAGATATTTCTCGCTTCAAAAGTTTCCTATCCCAAAAAATCATTTTGTCCAGGTCTCAGCATTTGAAGATTCCAGCAATCATGGGAAACTATTGGAAAATTTATGTTTTAGTAAGCAGTATTTTCTGTCATCGACCGTCTTTCCCAAAATTTTTTCTTAGCCCGAATTGTCAAAATCCTCCAAATTCTTTTGTTTATGTCGACATTAAAATTTCTTCAACAAGCTTAGAAATCCTTAATGCCAACTTTCGTGCGAATCAATTACAAAATACGCAATAAGTACAGGCTGTGTTTGGTCTTAGACAACATTGAATTGAATATTTATAATTTTTTATTTTAGATTTTGATTTAGGTTTTAGATTTTCTATTTCAATGTATACCTCAGATTGGGGATCAACAAATTAGCAAATTTCAATACCTTCTTTGGTGGGATTCATACACAATTTTTGAGATATGTACCTAGTTTGCAGTGTGCTTATGTGTTCTTAGTTGACAGTCATATTGCTACCTCAGTGGTTTTTAGCAGTCAGTATTTAAACAATTAGGACCATTTCTTAAATAAAATATGCAAAAGAGCTACAATTTACCGATGTTTACCAAGGGATTGACAAGGGATCCAAGTTTTACCAAGGGATCCAAGGACATAACTTCGAGTCCTCCTATCATACGAACTAAAAACACTTGTGTGACCCTGATTTTCACAAAGTGTTACATGTCTATCCTTGCATTAAAAGTTTTCTTTGAGGCTCTGTTCTAAATGGGTTTTTATGTAGTTTGAGGCCCTTATATTTTGGACAGCACTGATCATATCCCCTAAACTGTATTCCTCAGGACAATGGTCTAACCTTTTTGATGCCAGCCAATTTTGGTTAAAGGGAAACGAAAATTTGGTATATTTGAAATTTGGAAAAATTAAATAACGTAACTGAGTTTTGTTTTTGACTTGTACTTTTTGTCTTTTTTTTGTGGTTTTAATTGCCATTCTGAAACATAAGCTACCTAAATAAGTGTGAGAACGTAAAAAGACCTGTGAACAGTATTCTAGAAATATTCCACCAATAGAAAGCCAGGTAACCATCTTACGGATCTTTCGTAAACCATGTGATAAGCCTACTTAGTCAATGAAAAGCAGCTCATAAAGGGTATTCACCAGAAAGGGTAAGGGGGTGGCTCTGGACAATCAAAAATGCTTAAAAAATTAAATTTTGCAATATTAAAAAACCATACCATTTTTCTGGCAAAAAGAGTGTTTTCTGAGTGCTTATCCCATAGTAAAACTGTATACGCTAACCACCATTCCAGAATAATTTTTGAAGATGTCTCTGCTCGCAGCGTTTGAATAAGAAGGCCACAAAATAAGTTTGTTTCAAAATCTAGTGTTCCTTTAAACTTATTCTAGGCTAGCTTTAGTGCAAATACTATATTTGTCATATTTTCGACTAAGTATGATGCTGTATTACACAATCATTTTTTACAGTTTTAAATCGCTAGCGATTCCAGGTTTTTTAGGTAAAACCCGTTTTGAAAAATTAGCTCACTAAGGGCGGTTAACTCCACTAATTACCAGATTGAAAATTTTGAGTATTAATCCGCTTTGATCTTAAAAAACAAAACTAAGCTGTTAGATTAAGAAGTTTTGTGTCGTTTCTGTTCATCAAACTCGTTTTTGACAACCATACGTCAGACCACCAGCTATTTGTAACTTCGACGCAAATATGTTAACTTTTGCAGCTTGAATTATTCCCAATACACTACACCGATAAAACAACGCTAGGCTGCAAGACAAAAAAAAAAAACACTTTATTTCTTACAAAACGTGAAATATTCAAATAAATTTAGGCTATGAATTCAGGTTTTTTTTTTATCTGGAAGGTCACAAAAGTTTTTGATTTATAATCACAATGACACCAGTACTTACTCAACCCCTTCTCTTCATCCGTAACGACCCGTAAGCAACCATTCTCAGACCCACTGTGTTCAGCATATGAATAATTGATTGCGCAACTAACCTGAACAGCCCACTTGCCTTATATGGTGACGATTCTAAACTATTTGGCTCCGTTGAGACTGAAGTGGAGATTTCTCCAGTGGCACCAATTAGAAAGAAGCAGGGGCCATTCCCTCCCTCTCTAGAAATATTTGAAAATCACCTTGTTATTTCTATTTAATGGCTATTTCCTGTTTTAGCCATGTGCTATATTAAACCAGCAAGATTGGCTGACGGTTTGTATTTGTCACCCCTGTGCTTCCTTCTCTCGCAGCTATTAAATAGCAATAATACTTTTCGATGACCTTGTTTTGAAATGGCCTGTCTGCCCTGCTCTTGCAAAACCGTCGTTTTGAACTATGTAAAACAATTTCTTACCAATGTTTTATTCCCCTATTCTCGACCAGAAGTGTGATCTATCAGTAGGGTTCAGACAAAACTCAGCGTTGGCTGGTTAGGTTATCTTATGAATTCTTAATTAGATTATTAGTGAAAAACGACGACAAACTTTTTTTTTGAAAATGTGGAAAAAACTAGAGAAACTTCTGCGCAATAAACTGGCAATTATGTCAGCGCTCAAAATCTTTAGTTAGTGGAAATACATTCCGTCATCTTTGAAAGTGTTTTGGAAACAAGCAGAATAATAAATGACCCAAGTCAGCATGAAAGTTCGGTCTGCAGCCCTGAACCCATTGCGGGTTACAGTAGCAGTCAAGAACCTCTCTCTGATGTCTATATAGCGATCTAGTATATGAATGGATTCATTACTCGAAAAATTTCTAAAGGCTGGGGAAACTGCTGGGAAAAGAGTTTTTACTGAGTCAGGATTTTGCAAGTGGAAAGACTTTTCTACTCTATTAAAGCAACATGATAGTTCAGACAGACAGAGGCATTGTATGTCAGTATCAGTAGCGTAGGAAGGGGGGCCGGGTGCCAGCCCTGGAGGGGTGACAAAATTGGTCTAAAAGGACTTATGATTGATTAAGGCCCGCCGTGCAAAAAGCGGGGTAGCAAAGTAGCAATGCTACCTGGCAGTTTTCAAGCTTGTTGGAAGATTTTGTCTGAAAATACCATTTTTATATATAAAAATAATATTTACTCAAAGAAAAGCAGTCAAAACACAAGTTGTGCTCCGCCGCGCAAAAAATGGGGTAGCATAGTAGCAATGCTACTTGGCTGTTTTCATGGCCTAGTAAAATTTGTTGGAAGATTTTGTCTGAAAATACCAGTGCTTCCACTATCCCCAAATTTTTGGGGATTTCCCCAAAAATCTGTCTTCTCGAAAAAATCCCCTTCCGTTCGGGGTTGCCATCCCTAGTCTCTATTGCTTCCTGCGAGAGGAGATTTTCTAAACTCAGGCTTATTAGAAGTTATTTCAGATCTACTATGAGCTAAGCTCGACTATCGAGCTTAGCCATGCTATCTATTGAAAACAGTGTAGCAAAAAAGATAGATTTTGATGAGGCTATTTCTAAGTTTGCAGAAACCGAAGTTAGAAAGAAGAGGCTCTGAATGAAAACATGGGTTTTAAATACAGTACATTTTGCTAAATTCGTGCAGGTAAAAAAGAATATATATCATTCAATAACCATGTGTTTGAAGTCAAAATACAAAAAAAAACATGGATAGGCCAATAGTAAAATACGAAAGCTAGACCTATTCTTGTATTTCCTCTTGAAACGTTTATAATAAAAGCTCCTGCCCATTTTAGCCTGACTTAATGTAAGCCACGAATTAGAATGATGTTTGATATTGTAATAATAATGTCAATATGTATAAAAATCTTGTATTTTTCTTAAATTTATGTAAGTTATTTACACTAAAATGTTTATATACCAATGTTATACAGCACGCAATTTACTTTTCCTCTCACTCCTTAATTTAAACACTTTAACTAGCTTTTTTTAATTTTATGTTTCCATCATAAACAAATATGACTCAACAATGATTAAATGTTTTTTTTTTGGGGGGGGGGTATTTGGTGACAAGTCGAAATTCCGCCCCGGGTGTCACAAGACCTTGCTACGCCACTGGTTAGTATGGACGAAATTTAAGATAATTAACACCGATGGTTTAAAATGTAAAGCAAATGCCTTAATGCAATCCAGATCCCAAGAGGTTCAAGAAAACAGAGATCATGTCAAGTACATTTGTTTGAGCTATTTGCTTTCTTAGCCACCTTTGAGATCTTTCGAAGGTCTAAGAAGGTCTTGCTTTGAGGAATAATGACAAATCAGAAACCTCCACAGACCGGGGCATTTCTATTTAACTGATGAAATAATTATCTAAAGGTGACGAAAGTTGCAGGTCAAGCTACAGTACCAATATGGTCACTGTTATAATCATCAATACCAACGCAGTTACAATGATAGGATGCCTTGCGCCAAGACATTAGCTGAGAAATAAAATCAGCTATTTATTTCACTATTTTTGTCGACGAGACAAAAAATAAGAGACAAAAAAATCTAGAAAAGAACCATGCACGATCTTACTCAGATGCACATCGTGAATGGTACACACTCAGGCACACAGGCTGCTAATATATGCAAAAATTAGACACCGACAGCTTATCCGCCTTGCGCCAAGACATTAGCTGATAAATAAAATCAGCTAATTATTTCGCTATTTTTGTTGACGAAACAAAAAAAAAATTTCTAGAAAAGAACCATTCACGATCTTACTCAGATGCACATCCTGAGTAGCACACACTCAGGTGCACAGGCTGCTAATAGCCTATATGCAAAAATTAGACACTGACAGCTTATCCGCCTCTATGAGAAAAAAAATACAAAATTCCACATTTTGGCAGAAAGGAGCTTGAAACCTCTACAATGAGGTCTCCTGATACACTGAATCTGATGGTGTGATTTTCAATAAAATTCTATTATTTTTAGGGGTGTTTCCTCCTTTTTCAAAAATAAGGCAAATATAAGGCAGCGGCAGTGAATCCAAGTATATTAGTGGCAGTGGCGTAATTTTGACAAAATCCTGGGGGGGGAGCAAAATTTGGATCCATTTCCCCCAAATCAAGTGGAAATGACAGTGAAAACTGAAGAATGAACCATAAAATACAATAAAAGCAAAGATATACTAAAGAAAACTCACCCGTTTATGTGGATGCTTCAATTATACAGGCTTATCTTAGTTTTGACAATATTTTGAAGAAACTAAATTTCAGCGGGAGGGGAAAACTCGTGTCTGGGGGGACTGGGGTCTGGGAGGGGCAGCTGCCCACCCCTACCCATAGCAAATTATGCCCCTGATTAGCGGGCAAAAGTCTTGGAGCTTGAGAAGATTGTCCAGACTCACTGGTTTTACGCAGTCCGCTCTATTTCCGAGGTTACGGCCAAATTTGATTGTACTACTGCTGTGCTAGCCGAAGTCACCGATAGTCCCGACAGCGAGTCAGTGTGTGAGGCAAAAGGACCATGGGAAAAAATCAAATCGGCCTTCTTTGTCTCAATTTTGCGCATAGCCTAATGAAAAAAGTGATAGTTTTTACAAATTATTCATCAGAGCAACTTAGACAAGAATGTTTGCTGATTTACAAGGTACTTGGACTGATTTCTAGGACATACAAGCAGGGGTGTAACTACAGTATTTTATTGGGGGACAAGAGGGGGGCTATCTAAGTAGGAGATTCTCAAGCGGCAGTGAAAAAAAGTAACTACTTAATGAACACGCTACTTGGTGAATTTAAAACATGACGCAACACATTATAAACAATAAACACACATTAAATAATCATAAATATAGGTTTTGGTGCTTAGCTTCTAATAAAATTGTAAGCAATGAGCTGCTGCAGACGACAGAAGTATAGCGTAAATAAGCTTTCGGGTGGGCGAAGGTGAATGTCGTATATACTCGGCTTTTTTCAGCCATACTCATCACTAATGCTGAAGTACAGATTTCCCCTCCACTTCTCCCAATCCCCACGCCCAGCACATGGACGTGGGGATTAACTTAAATTATCATAGACAGCGCAATCGCGCTGGCTAAGTAAAGAACGATGTTGGCACAATGTATTTTGTTTCCCCTTTAGACCAGGGCGCTTCGTATCGAAGGAGTTGTCGTAAAAACTTGGAAAAGGGCTCATTCGATCGGAATGGCTAATGCCCTTTTTAATAGTGGAAGTGATTGGAGGGTAACTAATCCCCCTCCCACACTCACCCTCCCAATTGCCCATTATGTTTAAAAACTAAATTTTGCCTTAAGATTAAATCAAAATGCACTGTGTTAATGCTAATTCCCGATAAGGCATCTCAGCCGTATCCCAAGAACCACTGAGGGTATTATGTTCAAACTTTTGGGCCTATTTCTGCTCTTAAAATTTAACCAAAACAAAATAGCGTAAGTGTATCCAAGCTATCAAAGAAAGTAAACAGATTTTTTTGCGAATGGCATCAAGTTTTCTATTTCTGGTCAACTACAGGAGGTATAAAACTAAATTAAACACTACTATTAGTGTCCAGATTTTTAAAAGGGTGTATGTTGTTAAAAATTGCTGGAAAATTTTCTCCGGCATACAAATAGGAGGCCAAACTGTAAAGTTTTAAAAAAAGAAAAGATTTAAACCATTATTTTCTTTTCCCCGAAAAGACTATGTCAATATAAAACAAACAGAAATTAATTAAAAAAAAACTTTTTCCACAAAATAAGTTTTAAAAAAAAAGTAAAGAACTCCATTAAACCAAAAATGAGCAAAAATAAAATAAAATAATCTACCAAGCGTGAAACTACCACAAATCAGCATCGATAAATAAATGAAACCCAAAACGAACAGAAATTACAATAAATAACCGAGTCAAACTCAACACGAGCAGAAATTAACATGAGTAGGGCTCAAAACCCCTATGCTTTCCCATGGCCAGAATATAATTTACACTTTACTGGAAAAAATACAAATGAATGTGCATTGACATTTTAATATACATATGCTGATATTTAGTGATCAAAATGTTAATATTGTTTGATTTATTGAAGTTATAAAAGTAAAAACATTTATATTTTTGAGTAAGTGCAAGTTATGTTCTGGCCTTGGGAAGGCATAGGAGTTTTGAGCCCTACTCGTGTTAATTTCTGCTTGTTTCGAGTTTGAAAAGTTTGCTAAGGTTCGCCAAGTTTATAAATGGTCGTAAATGGCCGAAAAAACAACGACTTTTGTTGGCCTGTAGTAAAATGTTTCTGTGTTAATATATGTTACTCCGTGTGTAATATATATTCTGTGTGTAATATATGTTACTCCGAACAGTTTCTTCAAGTACTGTCAGGAGTAATGTACTGCATTAGAAGGGAAAGAAAAACAAAGGAATGGAGAAAGAAAGGGAATGAAAATGTCTTATGCAAAATTTTCATAGATAGTACTTTACGTAGACGACGATTCATGTGTTACGCGAAGCGTAACACACGAAAAAAAAATTTGGGATATGGTACATTATTTTTGTCTTTATTACATTTCGCATGCAATTTGTGGTACATTTTGTTTTGAGGTGTTGGTAACACTGCGGAGGACCCAAATTAGTCCAGTTTTCAATGTCGCAAGGTATTGCAACATTACACGTTTTTAGAACAAGCTCCAATATACCAAAAAACTACTAATTTAACAGAAGGTTAGGGATTGGCTAGAATTTAATGAGGGGACGGAAATAAAAAGTCGCTAAACGAATAAAACGTAAAGACCAAAACGAATAAAAGATACAAATCTTAGAGAAATAAGGGTTATTCGTGTGTCTAGTTTCAAGATAGCAAGAAGAGGAGCTTTGGTAAGTGACTATATTTGGAGCTTTGGTAAGTGAGCTTTGGTAAGTCTTTAAATTTCTTCGACAACCGCCTGTCGTCTCCCAATGTATTTAGATGTAAGTCTAAAATAACATTATAGAACCTTTTCGTCACTTTTTCAAACCGAGACATCCTATTTTTTCGTTTTGAGCTAAGTTGTCGGTTAAAACCTTTTGAACTCCCCTTTTGGGTTTTTACCCTCTTGGTCCTAGCCTTAGTTAGAGCCTTATTTTCCCTTTGAGGACTCACACATTTGGTTTATCAGAGCATTAAATCTCTCAGATAATTTAAAGTCTCTTTTGGATTTACTCTGACTTAATTCTTTTGGTATTTTATTAAGCTCTATTCTGATCATAAGAAAGCTGTGATTTCCCTTTGAATAGCTCAAAGTCCTTCTTAGATTTTTACTTTGACTTGGTTGTGGGTTATCACCTATTTTTAGTTAAGGCCGAGTCAGTTAAGTCTGTAGCATTAGTAAAAGTTATCTTAATTGGAAAATTGATTAATCTTATGGTTTGTCCCCTTTTTAAGGACCCCAGTGGCTTCTTTCACAAAACTTAAAATTACTATTAATTGTTACTATAATTGTTACTATATTTGTTACTATAATTGTTACTATAATTGAACTCTCTCCCCCCCCCCTCAACTTAGCGTCTCATTACTATAACAATAATATTACTCATTACAATTATATATCTCATTACAATTATATTACTATAATTGTTACTATAATTGAACTCTCTCCCCCCCCCCCTCAACTTAGCGTCTCTTGGAACTTAAAGCTCAATATTTATAATGAATCTCACACATGTAATTAAAATTTCCTAGACACTGGTTTTTCTTTACCTCCTAGATTCGTTCTCTGGTGTCAATACGGTGGAGTTTTAATAATGAGGAGTGGTCTGCCCCCCTCCAACTCATTCTTTTACCTACCCAATCTTTTTTATGCTGTCAATGCAGCTAGCCTGGCAGTTCTGTCAATACAAACTAGCCAGAGAGCGGGAAGTGTTATTAGTTGAGCTGGGTGCGCATTGGGGAATCTAAATTCCTATCCATAGACTAGGTAAATTCAGTTAATGACACCTTCCTTGTTGAAGTTATCAAACAGTTCGTGGTAACGAACTGTAAGTAAGGAGCGACCCGGCTCAATGGTAACCGGAACTCTAGAAAACGGTATTTTGATGCAAATAGATATATCAAAAGAATCAGATTTTAATGCTGATTTCAAATATATAAGTTTCATCAAGTGAAGTTCTACCCATCAAAAGTTACGCGCCTGCGAAAATTTGGCTGATTTTTGAAAAAAAGGGGGAAAGACCCCCTAAAAGCTATAGAACCTTAATGAAAATCACACCATCATATTAAGCGTATCAGAGAAACCTATTGTAGAGGTTTCAAGCTCCTATCTACAAAAATGTGGAATTTGGCATTTTTAACCAGAAGAAAGATCACGGGTGCATGTTAATTTATTTTTTTATTTTTTTTTTCCTCTAGGGGTGATCGTATCGACCCAGTGGTCCTAGAATATAGTGGGAGAGCTCATTGGAATGGAAATTAAAAGTTTAGTGCCCTTTTTAAGTGACCAAAAAATGGAGGGCAACTAGGCCCCCTCCCACGCTCATTTTTTTCCCAAAGTCACCCGATAAAAATTTTGAGATAGCCATTTTGTTCAGCATGTTCAAAAATATTATAAGTATGTCTTTTAGGATGATTTAATCCCCCAAAGTTCCCGGGGGGAGGGCTGAAAGTTATGAACTTTACCCAATGTTAACATATAGTATTGGTTATTGGGAAGTATACAGACGTTTTCAGGGGATATTTTTCCTGGTAGTGGGGGGGGGGGGGTCGGGGTTTATGTGGGAGGATCTTTCCATGAATGAAGTTTTCATGGGGGAAGGGACATTGCTATGAAGGGGACGCCGGACTTTCCAGCATTATTTAAAAAAAGATCAGAAATTAAATATAAAAAAACAAGTTTTTCAACTGCAACAGTAGCAAAATCAAAACTTTAAACGAACAGAAAATATTACATATATGATTTTGTTCACCCCCTAGTCAGTACCTTGCTCTTTAAGCCAAAGATTTTTTAGTACTTTCATAAGAGCTATTTATTCTAATTAACGGCCTTTGTGTTTAAGCGGTCATTTTTAAAGAATTGGAACAAAATTCAAACTTTAGCTTAAAGAGCGAGATATTGACTAGGGGGCGAACCCCTTAATATACGTATCAAAAATATATGAATATAGAAGTTCGTTACGTAAGTTAATTCGTAAGTTACGTATATTTATTACTAATAAAAACGTTCGTAAATAAAATTAAACAAGTTTCGAGAAAGCAATTTAACCAAATAAAAGTAAATTATTATGCAAATTTTGTTTTAATTATTCATATACGGCGAGTCAAGATCAAAACCTGCATTTATTCAAAAACGTTCAGAAATTAAATAAAAAAAACAAGTTTTTTCAACTGAAAGTAAGGGACGACGTTAAAACTTAAAACGAACAGAAATTATTCCTTATATGAAAGGGGCTGTCCCATCCTCAACGCCTCACTCTTTACACTACAGTTTGACTTTCTCACAACTTTATTTTTTAAATAATAAAAAATTTTAGCGTAAAGAGCGAGGCGTTGAGGAGGGGACAGCCCCTTTCATATAAGGAATAATTTCTGTCCGTTTAAAGTGTTAACGCCCTTCCTTACTTTCAGTTAAAAAACTTTTTTTTTTTTATTTAATAGTTTACTTAAGGTCCGTGGGTTATTTGTTCTTGCTAAGTGAGATAATTGGTAAATACCTTGTTTGAAGTTGAATTGATAGATTTGATTATAATCGATTTTGGTTATTCCAATTTTTCTTAGTTCCCCTTGAAAACCCTTTATCTTACTTTCTCTCATCCTATTTGAAATATTTCTGACTGATCAAATAAATCTTGAAATAATAGTAACTCCATTCCCCGCTTAATTGGCAGAATTTACCTTACCAGCTAATTTGCAGGAAAGGATACTTTCAGACTCGGGCCTTAACTAATTAGTCAAGTTTGTTCTAGCAGAAATATTCAGTAGTTTTTAACTTCACTATAATCCTTTTTTTTCTCGGTGATGACATCTGGCTAGCGGAGACAACCTCCTTGAACAACTGCTGCACATACACACCACACCAATCGATTTTGATGGAAACCATTGGGGAAAATTTATTCAATACCACGAAGTTCAACAGTTTTTTCTTTAATTTTATTTTTGAAATTTAACATTGAAATCTAGTTATCGTCGAATTTGAGTACCGATTCGAACTCCATTACCTCAATTAAAAATTCTACCATTATTTGATTGTTTCCTTAGGAACTTTGGGTCACTAATTTGATAAATAGAAGTACGTTGAGAAGGAGCGTTTAGTAACGCAAGTTACCCAAAGTCTGCTTAAGGCAACAACCAGACTCAGATTCTGGTCCTCGAAAGAAGGCAACCTCACAGAAGTAAAAGTACCTTAAATATCAGGGGAAAAACTGACCCGAGCAAATGTGGCGAAGCAGGAAGCATACAACATTTTTCAATTTTGCCATTCACTAGGCTCACATTTTTACTTGATGATAAGGTGTCAAAGGAAGTATGTTTGAGAAAATATTTATGTGGAACATATTATGAAGTGTAACGGGCCCCCTATTTTTCTCGTTCTCCTCATGTTAAACACGAGCATGGATTAATTAAAAGAAATTGTCTGCTCGAACTAAAAAGCAAATTTAACACTTATAACGAGCAACAGTTTTAAAGCTACATAACAAATTTTAGTTTTTTTTTCAAAATTATTTGGGGGGGGGGGGAAACTTCCCTCCTCCCTTGCCCCCCTACACGACGGTATATGTCGAGAAATGTGAAATAAAATGGAATAGTTTTGGATTGTATTCATTCATTGGTAGTAATTTGTGGTCATTTAAAGTTTGAGTTATTATAGGACTTTATTTCTGCTTAGCTTAAGTTCTTTTTTATGGCACTTTACTTTTCTTTGAAAAACTTTGCATTCATAAAAGACTTTTTTAGTTAATTTCTGTTGGTTATTGATTGCCAAAGCTTTATTGTTAGTTAAAACTATGAATAATTATTCAGGTTTTCTGCTAAAGACTTAAAAATTAGATTGTAATTTATATTTTTAAGTTGAAAAGGTGATTAAGAGTTGCCTTTCATTGTATCCAACATAATTATTGTATAGATGTTGTTCAATTAGAAATCAAGGATTAAGATGGTTCATAAAACAGGCTTTAGGCTATGCAACAATCCTTAAATAATATATTCGAAAGAATCCTCCAGAGAAAACATTACAAAAAATATATATGAATGGAAATGGAGCACAATATAAAATTTACAGGGTTATTACTGTATATTTGTCACTGTAAATCAGGGACATCCCTCAACTCTCTTTTATTCCGACTCTTTAAACGTTTATGTCTGTGGCTCTGACGTGTTCGTATCCATGGTGTGGTAAGGAAAAGAGTTCTCTTTGACAAACTGGATGCACATATTGCATTTTCATTGAGTTTAACTTGGCCCTCAACGTTTTCTGAAAGTTTCAACTTAATACCCTCAGCCATTACTCTTTTGACAACCTGAACTCACTTGGTATCATTTGATGTTGTTTAATATTCCCTTATCACTCCCAGAAAGTTTAAACTTAAAACTCTTAGCCCTGCCTGAAATATTGCAGATACACCCTCTTGACAAACTGAATGCTGGTCTTTTTATTTAGTTCACTATCTAACTCAGTATTCCCTGAAAATTATAACTTAATGGCCCTCAGCCATTCATGAAATATTGCAGACAAATCCTTTTGAAAAACTGGATGCACAATTGCACATATTATCTTTTTATTTAGTTCAACATCCCTTTAAATATTATTTGAAAGTTTCAGCCTGATACCCTTATGTGCTTCTCCGATAATGCAGATATGTTCTTTTGATAGCCTGGACCCATATATTGTCTTTAGATTTAGTTCAACAGCCCCCTCAACATTCACTGAAAGGTTTTTTTTTCTTAGAGAGAGACAAATTTATGAAGACAAAGGAAAATTTATAAATATATAACTAAAAGTAACAATCAATATATCCCTAGAGACGTGATGAGATCTGTTTTAGGGTCTAATCTCATCATTTTTGTATTTTTGCTACAATGAACAATTGGAGACTAATGCCTTTACCACTAAATATTAAAACAAAGCCCTTTAACTAGAATCGTAAGCTCAGATAATTCTTTAATATGTTTAGCATCAGTAGGGAAGGGTCAGGAGGTACAAGATATACATAATTTATTCACGGATTATTGATCCACAAAGGGGGACAGGTTTATGAGAAATTGATTGCATAATCGACTAGGACAAGAGGGGAAGTAGATTTCTGGGAAATTGATTACATAATCGGCGGGGAATTATTGATTCTATGGGGAACAAGATCACGTGTCTCTTTCTAAGCCAATCAGGGTGTCCCAAATATTAGCGGGGCAGGATTACAGAGAATATGAGGAAAGGATTTTTGCTATAGTTTTTATTAGTGTGTGAATAGAATTCATGCGAGTGAGAACAGTTTGACTTTACTCATTAGAATATAATTGTAATAATGATGAGTGGAATGTTTACGCTATTAGAAGTTGATAGTGGAGTTGGTAGCAATGATACAAGAGCACCAAACATTGCGGTGGAAATCATGAGAGGATCACGGCTTTGTCTGGAATGGGATGAAGTATATGCAAGATATGTGATATCCTTGAGCAAATTTAAAATGGAGGATCAATTATGCTTCGCTGCAAAAGTTGATATAGCGCATGTGAATAGACTTCAAAGTGCTTTAAGTGCATTAGTGAGGCATATCGAAGACAATAAGCTGTATCGCTAATTGTACATGTGTAGTATTATTGTTGTAATTATACAATAAAATTGTTTCGAAATCGAAAATGTTCCTTTCTTTTTGTTAGAATGTTAGGCTAACGAATCATGGTCAGTCTAGAGTCAGCAGTCAGAGTGATAGGATTGAAAAATGAATAAATTTGAGAAAGAGAGAATTAGATCGAATCTTGTGATTATGGAAAAACATTTGATTTTGGAGGATAATTTTCTCGAGTTATCCCTTCAACGAAAGATATTCTCACAGGGAACACTTGATAATATAATGAAAACTGATTCTCCCCCATTGGACTATTGTATGAAACTATGTCGATGTGACTCAAATGCTTATACTCAATTTATTGATATATTAATAGGAACAAAGCAGAATAATAAAATGGATATACTTTTGAAAATATTGCCATAGATTCAATGTAGATGGCTCCGCCTTCGAAAGAGGTAGCATCACAGAATTACTCCTCTCCCATTCCTCCCTATGAATTTATCGAACGAGGATCAGTTTCGTTTTAGCTTTGAGAGAGTTGACATCGGAAACCAAAAAAATGTTCCATACGTGTCCACTATGCATGTACACTCTTGGCAGTTGGACATCATGTGAGAATTGTACAATTATTGATGACTATAATGAAAAGTACAAATTACGTAATCCTTGTAAATTACATAGAGGATATGCAGTACGTATTAAAGGATGTAATTCATGTCTTGAAGAGATTTGTGACTCTCGCCCTAGAGGACATCTGTGCTTCAATTGACACTATGAAAAATGTGATCAGTGGGAGAATACTTACCCCGGTATGATTTGAAAGAATCCCAAACGTGATTTTAGTTTATTTCTACGAGATTGGTATCATCGTGGATTTAAATTATTCTGGGAGGAAGAATCAGGTCTACGATTCAACTGTTGGGGTAACAAGACAATTTGGTTTCTACATCATCGTTGTGACGACACTGCCTATTATGACTATAAACCAAGTGATTTTTATTTTGCAGTTACCGAATGTGATTCACCATTTGAAAACATTATATGTGATATTGCTTCAAAAAGACAGATTGAAACTCGTGAATTTCACAATATGAATGCAAATAGTATCATTGACTATACAAAGAGACATGACAAGAGTGAAGTTACACTATACTGTAGAAAATGTGATCCAGACTTTGCATCCAATCAAGATCAATATACAGTGAATCCAAATGATTTACCAGCATTAGTGGTTTACGACAGTTGGCTATACACCGAAAAAGAAGAAATCTAAAGTGAAGAATAAAGACATTATTGTATATACATTTTTCATTTATTAATAAACAAATTCACATATATTTTTAAGCACTTTACTCGTAGGGCACTAAAATCAATATTATACAGGTCTGAGAGGATATTTTCCACCATAAAGTCGTTCAGACGTGGATTGTCTACATAAATGTTGAGAAACTGCTTGTAAGTATAGCCACGACATCGGAACACAAAATATAGTAGTGCATGGAAGCCACATCTTTTAGTCGTCAGATCCTGCACTCTCTTCCGATTTTGAATAATAGCTTTCCCACTACTCTCAATATAGTTGCTGATGTGGGGAGTATAGAATGTATATGGTAGGCCAAGAGGATCAAAAAATTCAATCGTCTTCATTGTTTGAAAGAAGCACAGCCAATGACCTGTCTGCACAGTCGATGGACTGCTATTAACAATAATTAGGGTATTGTTGGCACTTTGAATTTTTCCAAGAAAATCCGAGGGCAGACAATAGGATCTATATTTTGACATGTAGAGATCCATACATTGATTATTTGACTGGTGTTCATGGTGCCAAGTCAAGTATAACACTACCTTCGGGAGTGATTTCCCAATAGGTTTCATATTGATTTAGCGAGATTAGTGCAATACTCTCAGCTAATGGGTCGGCAAATGTACACTCTAAACGCACACTCCCCGTACGTACTATACTCATATCCTGGGTGCCAGACAAATCCAATACAATGATACCATGTGTTTTAGCAAACATTTCTTCGGTTATACAATTTTCAAATAGTTGTGAATCATGATCTAGGGTTTGCATGGTCAACTCATATAATGTTCTATAGGATTTATCAAAAGATAGATTGTACAGTGGGATGCCATTTACTTTGCAGACAAGAGATGAAATCCCAAACATTTCAAATTTATGTGGGCATCCAGTCCACGATCCTTTTGCACTAGCGCTTTTTACAAATGCCAAGGCCAGTTTTGACGGAATTTCGCCATTGATAAAGGATGAGTTGGTGAAGGTACGTGAGCCTGTGGCAATATGACGCTGATTGGTGATTGCATGAGGAACAAGTAGTTTAATATTATTTCCACTGGCTCTCAGTTTTTCCACTGCCAAAGCAACAGAACTCATAACCTGTTGTTTGCGTACATGTAGTATTGCCGAGGTGAAAGAGAGAGTTACATCACACCAATATTTTCATAGACTTGCTTCAGAACTTCGACCATTTTGAACGCACACATGTAGTGTAATGTCCACTCCCCTTTTGCACACTGGAGGGTGAATCAATCCGTCGTCGCTTTTGTCTTTCAGCCACAGGTGTTATAAAATCATTACTGCTGCTGCTGCTAGTATTTTCCAATATTGAATCTTCTTCTTTTTTAAATGGTGGTGTTGGTGTTGATGGAGGACTATATTCTCTTAGTTTCTTTAGAATTTGCTTATTGCCAATAAGACTTTTGGGGAAGTTTGATGCATTTAGAAAGGTATATAGATTATTGTCAAATGATAAAAGCCCTTTACGATTCGTCACCATATCACAAATTAAATCAACTAGATTATAAATTTTTCCCTGAATTATAATTCGTTTCCCAGTGCTATCGACTTTTACTTGATCATCACCAGTTTCCAACATGAGATATGCTAATACTCTTTTACTCTGTTATCGATAGGTCACTGGCAATAGGTATCCAATTGTTGTCACTATGGAATTCAATTCCTTCTCCTTTGATTGCACTGCTGAATCTTGAGGAGATGTTTCCCGTTTAGAGGGATCTGTGATGACGGCGGGTCTCTCACGATAAGGCCTATGTTTGTCCACACGTCACAATGCATCTTGAAGTAAAACTAGCTTTTTATCATCGGCAATATTCTCATCATTAATGAATTTGCTTAGATTGTCTTCAAAACGTTCCACGGGCGAGAGGACAAGTTCAAATGGCGTCAATTTATAGGGTTTAGCCATTCTCTAGAGAAAACTGTTTACAAGTCCTGCTATTATTGGCAGTAAAAGTGTAAAAAAGCTACCGCCCGCTTGAAGGAGACGTTTTCTTTTAAAAAATTTTCCCTTGTTTTTGCAAGCCAAGGCGCGTACAGTGGAACGACGTTGCTTTGTCTGTTGTCTAGCACCTTCTGGCAAGTGTACATTGCCCTCAGTTAAATTTAAACAAAGTTCAGATATTAGATTAATTAAATCATTGTCAACACCATGTTTGAGTATGGCCTTCCTGAGTGCGAGTTTTGAAGTGCCTAAAACGGAAAATAAATGCCCTTGTTCGTGTAGTTTCTTCAGTGTCATAATGGCAACTAATAGCTTTTTCTACTGTTCACCGGAAGATATACAGTAATTTCTTTGTCGAAAATATCTGTGACTACACGTAGACCCTCGGGTGTGCTCTGATTAAGATCTAACAAAATTTACCCGTAGGGCTTATTTGTCGCCTGAATGTACGCTGACAGCAGAAATTTGGGGGCGCCTGGATATATTTGCTTATTGAGAGTTATTAGCAAGCTAGAATCACGAAAAACTCGGTAGATAATATAGATGGTGCAATTCAAAGCAAGGGTTCTCATACATTTGCTCTGATGAAACAGATTTTTAGAACTAGGGTTATGGAAATTTTTTCATGATGAGAGCGAACGGTAAACAGCTGTAGCATTTCCTGTGAGAACTTTTCAATGGATTCAGCCAAATCATCAATAACTAGCCACGAGTTTGGTTCAATACTATTGAAAACATCAAGTCCCCGTATGAATTGTATTGGTATGGTTGTGGCAATAGCTTTTGTTTGATCGTAGGACTCTTGCCAAATACTATAGCAATAATAAACTTTATTTGTTTTTTCCAAAAACATTTTATTACAATTTTAAATTATTTTAGCTAAAAGTTTCGTTTTCCCAGACATTGATGAACCACACAGAAACGACCTGAATGGTGTTTTAAATTTAGACATACAGCTGCTGCTGCTGTTGACAACAGTCAGACTACAACTAACTGTAAACCATACTTGTCCAATGAATAAGTAGTAATAATAATTTTCCCATAGATCTATCTAGTACGTTAACAAGAACAACAAAAACAATATTTCATTCATTTATTCGACATAAAAACACTTGGTCAACAAGAACAACATTTATTGAACAAAAACACTTGTTCAACAAGAACAACATTTATTATCATAAAAACACTTCTGTTCAAACAAGAACAACATTTATTAACATAAAAACACTTTTCTGTTCAAGAAGAAGAACATTTATTAACAACAACATTTTTTTCACTTTTTTGTTCAACAAAAACAATATTTATTAACATAAAAACACCCTTTTGTTCAACAAGAACAACACACACTATATGTACAACAATAAGGTTTATTGTCATAAAAAAATACTTTTTGTCCAGTTAGAACACCAACACTATTTGTGCACACACATTTTTGTACAACATCACTATTTGTACAACACTTAAAAAAAACATGAACATGAATAGCACAGTTGAACACTATAAATTTAAAAGGACCCCCCACCATCTGGGTAGCCGCGGGCCGAAGGCCGGCTCTCGGGCGGGACCCCCCCGGAGCCACGGGCCGAAGGCCGGCCGCGTGCGGGACCCCCAAGCCCCCGGGGTCGCTATGAAAAACTGTATATAAAAGTCGCCGTCACTGCTGTAGCAGGTTAGGTTTGAGCATTTAAGTTAATTCATGAAAGGTTAGGTTGGGTTTGAGCATTTAAGTTAATTTATGAAAGGTTGGGTTGGGTTTGGGTTTTGTTAGGTCAATTTATCCAGACCAAGTTGGTTGCGATAGTCTACACATTCAACCCGGTCTGAAATTCTATAGTGGCCGCGGGGGAGTACATTTACACCATTCTCGAGGACAAAGACTTTGTCGGATATACATGACATTGCATTCTTTTCAACTCTAACAGTATAATTTTTATACTGTAGAGAGCGAATTGCAAGCACTTGTGCTCTCGGCACTAGGCTACTCTCTACACTGTCTCTGTAGACACTCATGTTGAAATTGTTCTTTACAAAATGTGTAGGCACCCTTTACACGCCTGATTTACATCCCTGTTATGAGTTTCAACGCAATAAACTTTAGGACCCGGGAACACCCCATTGGATATCAAATCACTCCCCTTCTCTGATTTTAACATGAGTAGTTGATTGGGGGCCTGACGTTTCACCAACTCGGGGTAGAGGGACGGATTCCAGTTAGTGAAATCCATCCGCGAGCTGATGTGTTCCCCATTTTCTAAATCCCCCAATAAATCTCCGGTTTTTACTTTTAACAGCAGAGAATCTGTTTCCCCATAGTAAACTTGAGCCTCCCCGTCCCTTGGCCATTGTACCTTGCACACATTGTAAAAAAACGACAACACGAGCTTTTTGGAAATTTCAAGTTCTGAACTACCTCCTGCTATATTCTTGTTCAGCACCGCATTTCTCTTTTTCCTGTGTAGAAGAACCATGCATGTCTCTATGCTCGTGAACGATGTAAATTTGGGGTCTGCAATAATTCATGCACATTCTTGATGATCAGTCACGACATCACAACGAGATCTGTTCCATACGCTTTCACACATTTTGCCAAACGCTGAATTTAGAATTTGCTTGTACATTTCCTTTTCTACTTTACTGTTTTCTCGAGAGCGTTTATCGACAAAGGTATCGATAAACGTCTTTAAATAAGGTTTTTGATTGAATTGCAGGACCTTATGTATTTTGGTAATCTTGAAACAATTGTTCACCATCCAGTGCAAAAGCACATGGTGAACAACGATATTCTCTTTAGGGTCCAGATCTGCAATCAGTTTCTGCTTGGAGGGGGTCCAGTGCATCCCCATATCCTCAACCAATGATCGATTGTATGGACTCAGTGAGTCCTTCGTCACTGGTCGATTGATACAGGGGAAAACTAAATCTCTGACTGAATCATGAAGCGCCAATGGAATGTGTCCGTCAATTTCAAAGAACCATCCTTGTGACCCATTGTCCTCGACAGTGTTAATTTCGGGGAACTCACAAGGATTCTCAAGCCATTTATAGTTCCCACACGGCAAAGAGTAGTGAGACATTGCCGAGGGATATAACTAGTTCATGTCCAAGAAAACTGCATTTGACTTTACACCAGTGTCTTGCCCGCTTGGATCTGTTGTCAAAACGCGATCTCCATGAAAAACATACCCATCCCTCATTGACCTTTCTAAAAAAAGGTGTTGATCTACATCAGTTATCAAGCCTATTTCTTCCCTACTAATTTTTAAAATCAAGTCCATCACCAAATGTGGTGTGGAAAAATAATAGCCTATATCTAGTCCAATTTCTGAATAGATTTGATCTGTGTTTTTACAGACAATATATAACAGAGTTAAAACATCACTGGCCAAGTACAGTCTACAATAATCCCACCCATTTTTACAATTACCCTTAGCCCACACCTTCTTGGCAAATTCGTATTCCTCGGCAGTGCATTCACTGTCGGTGAGTGAATTATAGAAAGCTTCAATTGGAGGTAGTTTCTCCTCGCTTAATCGAGCGCCAGAACAGTAATAGTCGTATGCATATACACCTTTACAGGTCAATAGGTCATACATTTCACTGTCTGGAAATTGCTGTTTAAGCATAGGAAAACTATCAAAATTGTCACTTTTCTGCACTTGAATCAACTGACTCAATACCTTGGGGAAAAAACTAAAAGAATCTAAAAACCTGATTTTATTCAGGCACGTATGCCCGTTATTCACTACCTGCCATTTCGACTCGAGAAGCACCAACTTCTCAGCTGATTTGGGGATGATGTTATAGGTAAATGAATTATTTACCCATGGACTATCTACTCCCCCTCCCTCCCTGTGCATACGTGCCAAAGCCGGTAAAATAAAATTTAAATCATAATTTGCGTTGTGAATGAAAACTGGAATAAAAAACTGCTGGCTAACAACTGCATAGTGTTAGAACTGTCTCTTTGTGCGTGGGCGTAGGAAACTGCAATGGCTCGATGTTCTTTGATTCGATTCGGAAATCGAGGATCGTTCACTTCCAGTAGCTTCGCTTCACAATCCAAAGAGATTTTATTGCTTTGGAGGAGGGTATTTTGAAATTTTTTAAAACGTAAAATGGCCCTATCACTTGAAACCGTTTCCACTGACTGGTAGCCATGCCATCTACAATGCTTTATATGATTCCGTAGTTTTAAATCGCTATGAAATCGAGACAGGCATGTTGGACAGTAGAAACATACCCCCTTATTCCTTTTACCCTCCCCCAGAACTCTACTGATGTCTGTAATAGGATTAAAATGGCCAATTGCATTAGGTTCACTAGGTGGTGGGTACAACAACCAAACCCAGTGCTTCACCAATTCAATCGACGGGCCCCTTACTGGGAACACCACCCCCTTCTTATTAGAACGAACCCCGTCCTCAAATTCAGTTTCATATTGAACCACAGTAATGCCGATATTTAAATGGGCATTGGCCCTTTCAAAAATATCAATGGACCTTAGCCTTACTGGGTATTTTCCCTCTAAACAAGTGAAATCTACAATGGGAAAATCGGTCCCTACCTTCCCATGCACGGCCCAGTATCCTAAATTCGTATTTGATGCTTCATGTGCTAGAGGCTCGAATGCTGATATGAGGAAAGCGTACATGAAACATTTTTGACCTGTTTCAAAACAGATTCGCTGAACACCTTTGCAACCCTCTAAATCTGGATTACATTTTAATTTAATTGCCCTCGCTCCCCCATGCCCCCTCTTAAAATTAAATCTTTTTTTAATTTACAAATATTTACGCTTAAATTTTCAACAAAAAGAACCACTGACCCACTCCCATTTTCGCTATAATTTTCGAGATGCGTAATAATGTGGTCTATCCGATCCATAAAAACTGATTCGCAATTTTCTAAATGCGGATAGACCGCTTGCATCTCGGTATGTACATAATGATCATAAACCTCGCTTTTACCCTCATTTAAATAGAATACCCTTAAAACAATTGAAACATTAATTGAATCCCTACCCCTCCCCCCCCCACAACTGAATCTGGTTTTCTGACAGTGCACGAATTCTATCTACATATTCACGGACAATTTCTATAGGGGCAAATACAAAATTACCCCGTTAAGCGAATTAAAAGGGTCCCCAAAAGTCACAGTGTAAACAACTATCGTATTTAATATTGAGTTTGAGAGCTGGAATTCGGGAAAAGCCATAAATTTGGTATTTTCACCCTCCCCCTCCCCCTCTTGTATATTATCACCACCCCTCCCTACATTGTTCATCAATAGGGTTGTTCGAAGCAATTTCATTAGTTTGAAGTGGAAGTATGTAATCAGTGGGGGGAGGGTTCCCTGTTAATTCATTGGCAAAATCCTCTAAAAGCTGTAAAGTAATCGGACTCAACTCCCCCTTCTCAACTATGCTATTATCTACATTAAAATAATCAGTTAAAAAATCATCAATATTGACATGAATTTCGTTAACAATACCATTCCACGGTGAATTGTTGCAGAACTCCACAGGCGCGTCTTCTTCTCCAACTGACGAGCAGGGGGGAGATGGCGAATATGGAACCAATGCAACCTATAAAAGAAAATAGCTTATTTTCAAAGTGTCTAAATCACCCTATTTTTAAAATTGGATTATTATTTACGTATTATTCAAAACGCATTTGGTTTACTCCATATATCCTGAAAGTTCCAACTTAATATAATCTAAAACATTACATAGTAGGTTTTGATTTTTTCAAACAACCTCTCAAAAAATTTCAAAAAATTGCATAAAGCAGTTTATATCGCAAAGATTTTGCTATTTACTATGGGAAGTTATGACCGGAATATAGTGCCTTTTTATTTGGCTTCACTAAGAGAATTCAGCTGGCTGAATGCAATAATTAAACAATTCAAAGGGAGAACGCTATATTTTATCAGGTTGAAAAAATAGCAAAAAATGTCTTTTAATATCTCTGACACGCTTTTACTGTGTTGAAAAATGGTAAAAATGCTTACATTTTTACATTCCGGCTGCAGTTGAGTGCCGGATGGTCCTGGCAAAGCATGATGGGGGGTATATGGGACTGTTACGTCCGTTTCTTGCATAGATGTGGTGGCGGCGGCGATGTCACTGGCTTGTACTACGGGGTTCGCCATCCTATGAGCAGCCGTCCAGTCTCTTTTCGGTTTTTGACCAGACTGTATTGCTGTCTGCATGGAGGACACAGGGGGCTGGTAAAGCGTGGCCATGGATGGCTCAGCTATCTCCAGTTGTTGCATTGGAGTAGCGTCATTAGCCTTAGCTCTCTTTTGAGGGGGATGCACGCATTCTTCAAAATTGTCCTTAAAAAGAAGAACAAATTTAGTATGGAAAAACGATTCCCTTTTTTACAGAAGAAAAATTAGTACCCCCGCTCTTAACCGAAATTTATTGTCAGGCATAATTTTGTCTAGAAAGCATTTATCTTAAAGAAGCCCCTCCCCCTTTTCAGTAAAGCTTACTTTACTTAGTTAAAGCTCTTGTTCGGCAGCGTCGCCAGCGTAGAGGGAACCAGTCGTCAGCGTCGTCAGTCTTCTCCAGAGTGGTCGGTTCAGGGCGAGGGTTGTCACTTCAGCCGGGTTGATGTTTCTGGAGGCGAGCCGATCACGGATGACGTCCGCCCATCTGGTGCGTGGTCTTCCCCTAGGACGCCTCCAGCCGTTTGCAGCTGGGTCGAAATCGAAGACAGTGGGCTTAGAAATCAAACGTTCTTATTACACAACTTGTGAAAAATAAAACTTGAACATCAGTTGTCTGTAGCCTTAGGATAGAAATCAATGTTTCTATTTTTACCATTTAGAAAAAAAAATAAAAAAAGCTTTATTCTTTAGAGCCAACAACTGCATCAAATCCAATACAATGATTTAAAATATAGATCTCAAAATAATCAGCCATAAATATGGTATAATTAAAAGCTAACCAAACACTAAACCTCAGTGTTGCGTGTCCGAATGATCACATTAGTTTTCTTGTCAAAGGGTGTACATGTCTGTACAATGAATCCCTCTCCCCCTTACTTTTCACGCGAAGAAACAAATTGTTTTCACCTTACAGCGAAGGTGTTAGAAGCGAGGCATTGCCCCTATCTCCCCCCATATAAACACTGAGTACTCAAAATGGAAAACGAATACTACATGAAACTAACACCCATCCCCTCTTAACAATCCCCCTTTTACAGAAGAAAAATTAGTACCCCCGCTTTTAACCATATATATATATATATATTGTCAGGCATAATTTTGTCTAGAAAGCATTTATCTCAAAGAAGCCCCTCTCCCTTTTCAGTAAAGCAAAAAGGAAAATTTGCGATGAAGAAGCTATGTCGCTAATTTGACCAAAAAGTATCTTTTTCAGTGAAACCACTGTAATGCAAATTCACGAGAACTAACAAGCAGGATGTACTTGACGGGTGTCAGTAATTATCAGCTATTTAAATCTTAGCGGTTTAGTGGTTTAAATGGAAACAGTGTATTAATAGCTAAGGGTTGACAGAAAGTTGCCTGTCACTTTTATTTAAGATACAGAAAGAATAAATTTATCAAAAAAACAGAATTATTTCCAATGAAAGAATTAAAGTCGTAAACAGGGGGGAGGATGGGGTTTACATGGTAAAAAAGTGTATTTTACGCTTTCTATCGAGTATAAACATCATATAGTGGAGTTTGTATTCTGGGGGGAGGGGTATACCCTGAATTTGAATTTACTGAAGTGGGACTATGTAAAATGATTTTATTTGGAAATAAACTAAGAAAATTAACTAAACAGAACTCACATTATAAATCGATGTAGCCAAAGTTTCCAACTCATCAATAATCATTGCTTAATCCATGGTGTCTTAAAACTTTATAATAGTTTAACCACAACGCATGTCCGTTATATACAAAATCTCAAAGGCAAATTGTGATGTACTGGGAAACCTTACATAACTTCCCTGATTGGCTTAGAAAGAGACACGTGATTCTGTTCCCGTTTGCGGATCAATAATTCCCCGTCGATTATGCAATCAATTTCCCAGAAATCTACTGTCCCTCTTGTCCTAGTCAATTATGCAATCAATTTCTCAGAAATTCTCTCCCCTTCGTGGATCAATAATCCATGAATAAATCATGTAGGGTCAGTATTCAATAACATTGTACCGTTAGTATTCAGTGCGCATACGCAAACTTCGTCCCGGAGTCAATACACTTAGAAACAGCCTCTGATTGACCTTGAAAAAAGTGTCATTGACCCGTTAATGGAGATACATTATTTTGATAACCGAATTATGTAGGGCCACGATCTATTGGGGCCTCCCTACTAGTATCTTCTGGTATATCTAACCAACAATTTACACCTGCACACCGAACAGAAAAAGTAGATCGCGTCAACGGAACGGGCATTCGAACAGTGTTCGGACATTCTGAGCTTGTCTAGTTGAATAATTATGGACTTGATTCCCTAGCTGAAATATTATGTTAAAACAAGGTCCTAGATTACTAACCCGATCTATCTAGATTATCTAATTATCTTATTATCTAATCTAGAGTATCTAATTTAGGTTACTAATCAATATAATCCGATGTATTAGCTTTACTTTACTGTAAAAAAGCAATTCAAATACTGGTGCCATTCTGACTTAAACACGGCTGTGGCCACGACTTAAAATCGACACAGCTGAATTCTGCAGCGCAAGAAGAGGACAAAAGTGAAAAAGAAGCGCATTGGACCAAACAGCGCAGCAGTAAAAGTGATACGGATGACGTAAAAATATATACGGAGATTCATAATAGACGTCTACGAATGATCCGTCTATCCTTCTAATGAGGATCCGTCTACGGATGATACGGAGAAAAATAAAACGTACGAGTAATCACAACTGGAAAAAATTTTTACAACTTCAGCAGTATCCTAACATTACGGGAAATCTTAGCACTAATTACCCCAGAATGCTTTCGAAAAGACGACATTTCATTTACATGTACTCCTGTCAAACCTCAACCTTATTAGGAGCAGAAGCCTCACCTAAAATTAAACCCTGAGTCCATGGAAAATAGTTCTTAGAATGACCATAAACAATAAATGATGACCTTCCAAGATTTATAGCTAGTCTGTTGGCCTCTAGCCAAATTTGAGTTTGACTATGACCTACAGTCAGTGTCAACATTAGGTGATTCTGAGTCTTAGCTGCAACTGCGTTGCGTGCCATCTGCAAACTTAGCTATAATTTTCCTAACTGAATTTTCACTTTCTATCTATCCGCTTGGTTGCTCAACGTGTAAACCATCAGTAGTTTTATGCGAATCTTTAATATAAGCCAAGAAAAACAAAAGGGTCAAGGAAAGACCTTTGTGGCACTCCATGTTTCACTTCTCTAGCCCCAGATATTTTTTTCAATAACGGCCACACTCTGTATTCTACTATTTAAGAAAGATTGGGTAAATTCCAGGGTATTGCAATGAACACCAGCATTGACCTGCTTCCAAAATAGTACTTTGTGGTTAATACAGTTGAATACTTTCACATTATCAAGGAATAGTTATGCAGCTTTCATATCGGTATGTCATGAATCATTTATTGACGTCGTGAGAAACAAAAGTACCTGCTCCGTTGACACATTGTCAAGGAATCTGAATTGCCTATCGGGAAAACAATTTCTAGCCTCCAAAAAACTTGTCTGTCTCCTACAAAAAATTTTCCTGTAATCCTAGAAAAGATTGTTAATAATTGAATAGGAACATAGTTGCCAGGGTTGGCCTGATCAGCACTTCTAACTATAAGAATAATCTTCGCACGTTTAGGGCAATCAGAAAATGCACTTTTTTTCTAAAAGCACTGATCTACTGGATATATGAAATCTGGCTGAATCTTTTTAGAAAACGAAATTGACAGCCTTTAACGGAACAAGAACACTGCTGAATTCTTAATCAATGTAGCCAATTCCTTTAACTCCGTTATGGTTATAGGCTTCAGGGCTCGACTTAATACCCATAGGAGTTCTTGACGTATTGTAGATATGCCCTTTTGACAATCTTGATGCAAATTAGTGTCTTTATTATGCGCCATATCTACCTAAACATTCTTTGAAAATGTAAACTTAATATCCTCAGCCGTTCCTCTGATTTTACACATACCTGTACGTCATTTTTGACAACCTCGACGAAAATAATGTTTCTGATTTAGTTGAGCCCCCTTAATATTTCCTGAAAATTGCAACTTATTGTCATTTAAAGATCCTGAAAGTTTTAGCTTAGTACCTTCAGGCCGTTTCCGAGATATTGCTGATATGGCCTTTTGACAACCTGGACGCACATACTGTCTTTGGATTTACTTTATTATCCCCCTCAACATTCCCTACAAAGTTCGGCTTAATACCCTTAGCCGCTCCTGAGATAGTGCACATACCTTCCTTTTGACAACCTGGTTGGACATAGTTTCCTTTGTTTTAGTTCAAGATACCCTTCCACATTCCCCAAAAGCTCCTAATTAATACCCTGAGCCGCCCCTTCTGTTCCTGAGGTATTGCATCTGTGCCTATTCCATTCCTGAGACGTTACATCTGTGCCATCTTTACTACCTAGATGCACATACTTTCTTTGGATTTATTTTATTATTCTCTTAAACATTCCCTAAAACGCTCAGCTTAATACCCTTACTTGCTCCTGAGATATTGCAGATACGCCCTTTTGACAAGCTGGTTGGACATAGTGTCTTTTGACTTAGTTCACATACCCTTCCACATTCCCCGAAAGTATCTAATTAATAACCTTAGCCGTCTCTTATATATAGCAGATACGCCTTTTTGACGTCCTGGATGCGCAAAGTGTCATTTGATTTATTTCAACGCCCCTCAATATTCCCTGAGAGTTTCAATTTATTACCATTAGCTCTTCGTGAGATCCTGCAAATATGTCCTTTTGACAACTAGGAAACATGTACAGTCTTTTGATGAAATCAACATCCCCCTTAGTATTCTCTGAAATTTCCAAACTAATATCCTAAATCGTTCCCGAGATTTTGCAGATTTACCCTTTTGATAATCAGGATATACAGAGTGGTATTCGATTTGGTTTAACATCCCCCTTGGTATTATATCCTTAGCCAAGGCCGTATCCAGGGGGTTACGGCCCTCTGGGGCTGTAACCAAAAAAATGTTTTTCCGACTAGTAAAAACATAACAAAAATGAATATAAACAAATTTTTGATGCGTTTTTTTGTAAACCCCTCCCCCGAAAAAAAAAACAATCGATACGATCCTGCCCTTAGCTGTTCCTAAGATACTGCAGATATGCCCATTTGGCAAGCTACTCGCGCATAGTGTCTTTTGATTTATTTCAAATTCCCCCTCAACATTCCATAAAAGTCTCAACTTAGTATCCTTAGCCAGTCTTGAGATACCCCTGAAAGTTTAAACTCAATTTACTTAAACCGTTGCTGATATATTGCAGATAAACTCTTTTGACTACTAACTTGCATATAACTACTGACTATTAAGGTAAATTTCAACTTCAAACCCTAAACCTTACTGAGATTTTGCAGATACATCCTTTGACAACCAGGATACACAAAGTGTGTAGGTGGAATGAAATTTTCAAAGCATCCTCTAAGAAGTTCATCGTAACACCTTCAAGCATACCTTAAAATTTTCAGTTACGACCTCTTTACAACCCTTACGAACATAGTGTCCTTTGACTTAATTAATATCCTCCTCAACTTTCCCTAAAAGTTTCAACTTAGTGTCCTTAGCCGTTCATGAAATATTATACAAGCCCCTCCCCCTTTCCGTTATAAACATATGTTTAAGCGATTGTCAATTTAAATTATTTACAGCCCTTTTTCAAAGGCCTGTGGGGTTATATAATTTCTGGAGGCATATTTATTGGACCTTTAGACTCCTTTAAATAAATTATAGTCAAATATCTAGGGGGGGGGGGGTCAGAAATAAAGAGCAAGAGAGGAAACTTGCTGCCCTCCAGTTAATTTTTGCTCTAAAAAATGGTACTGGAACTTTCAATTTCCAGTCGTATGAGCCTCTTGTGAAGTTTTTACAACCACTCCATTCATATGAGGCTGTTTTGGGAAAAATACAAATTTGCGTAAGCTATATTCAACAGAAGAATATGGATGGTAGGGTCCTAGAGAGTGTCCAGAGAACAGCAACAAAATTTAGCGCTAGCCCACAATATGTTCCGCATCAACAGTGCCTTCAAACTCTGCAAATACTCACTCTGACATATTGACAAAAGCAAGGCAAAAGCAATCACGGCCGAAAAACCTCTACACTCCGGAGCAGGGACGTAGTTTGCTATGAGGCACGATGGTAACTTAACCTAGACCCCAGTTTGTCCCTCAACACCACAGTTAGCCCCCCCCCCCAGCTGTAATTTAGTTTCTTCAAAAATATTGTCCAACTTTGCCCTTTCCCCGAAATTTTGACGAAACTACGCCGCTGCTCTCGGGTAGTGAAATATTTATATACCCCTTCTTGGGCAAAACTAGAAGCCACACTAAAAAATTCCAGCTGCCCTAGTCCTGAAGAAAAGAGAGGTAAAGCTTTTTTGCTGTTAGAATTGCGCCAATGTGAAGTTGGCTGACAGAGAAAAGGATCTGCTCAGCCAATCTATACTCATTCGAAGCTAGAGTCAACAAAGATTCAGCCAATGTCCTGAACCATCAACTGAAGTTGGCAAAGCAATACTAGTGAGAAATCCACAGGAGGGTATCGCTACCTTATCTTGCTGACAATGCGATTTAAGATTAAATTTTCTGTGTCTATCTTTTTCTGGGAAGATAAGTTTTTGCCGGGGTAATTTTTTAACTATTTTTTATTATTATCATCATCAAATGAAGAAAAGATGGATAGTCCTTTAAATTCTGAAAAAAACGAATCTTCTGCATTCTGCTCAGGGATATGGAATTGGATAAATGTAACAGAAAAATTCTCTGAAGCATGTCAAGGTGGGTTAAAATTTACATCATTTTTTTTTACTTCTATGATTAGGCCTATTTCACCAGGTATAACTTGCTATGATTTGTAGGGCAAATCATGATGACTAGCCTATGATTTGTATGACATGTATATGTATGACTTTATTTTTTCTTTATTATTATTATAAATGTTGGTAAAATTCTAATTAAGCTACTTCTGGCTGTCTCAGAAAGGGGTAAACATCCACCAGATGCCTAATAGGCTATGGGTGTAAAGTTCATTTGTGATGCAAATGAATGTTATAGGCTATTTAGATTCAGGATGCAAGTCTAGGTATATATTTGGTAAAGTTCTACCAAATCATATTATTGAATTAGGAATAAAGTGAATACACCATTTGATGCCTTTTTTTATGCTGATTACAAATATAGGCTAATAATCATTTCTATCCGAAATGAATTTCAGCCCCACCCCCCCTATATATACCTAACCTAACTCTGAATTGGCATATAGGGGGGGGGGGGCTGAAATTCATTTCCAATATAAACAATTATTATATTTGTAATCAGCATAAAAAAAGGCGGTCAATATATACCAAATCATATTATTGAGTTAGGACTAAAGTGAATACACCATTCAATGCCTTTTTTTATGCTGATTGCAAATATAATAAGCATTTCTATTGGAAATGAATTTCAGCCCCCCCTATATAGGCTATACCTAACCCTGAATTGGCATATATAGGGGGGGGGGGCTGAAATTCATTTCCAATAGAAATACTTATTATATTTGTAATCAGCATAAAAAAAGGCATCGAATGGCGTATTCACTTTAGTCCTAACTCAATAATATGATTTGGTATATATTGACCAAAAAGGCATCGAATGGTGTATTCACTTTAGTCCTAACTCAATAATATGATTTGGTAGAACTTTACCATATATTTTTACATTAGGGGGCTGGGGGTATATACTATGTAAATATATAGCGTAGGTTCTAGGAAATTCATAAATTTCTTAGAAAAACTGGAAAAATATGGGAAGAAGTGAAGGTAAGTGCGCAACCACTATGCAATATATTCCAACTGTTGCTTGACTCTAAAAAGGTACCCAAAGACTGGAAGCTGACCCATGTCACCCCAATATTCAAGAAGGGTGACCACACCAAAGCCATAAACTACAGACCCATCAGTCTGACCTCAGCGGTGGCAAAAACCCTTGAGCGGATTGTGAATGCTGATATTTTGACACATCTCTGTAATAATAATATACTTTCTCCTGACCAGCACGGATTTCTGCCAGGAAAATTGGTTGAGACCAATCTCCTTGAGACATACAGCACCATAACAGATCATCTGGAGAAAGGAATCCCTGTGGACCTGATTTTACTGGACCTAGCCAAGGCTTTTGACAAGGTACCACACAACCGTCTCAGATTGAAACTTTCAGCAGCAGGTACCCACTCGGACATGGTCAATTGGGGTCATGGACTTTCTGACTGGTTGGAGTCAGCTGGTTTGACTCTTCACAACTAATGGTGACAAGGTCTTCTCCAAACCATGTGATGTTGTAAGCGGAGTCCCCCAAGGTACTGTTTTGGGCCCTACCCTATTCCTTATATACATCAACAATATGATGAATGGAACAGAAAACAACATCACTCTATGCTGACAACTCTAAGCTGTTTGGGCCTGCAAACCAACAAAGTCTGCAGCATGACCTTCATAAAATCCAAACATGGGCACAAGGCTGGCTACTTGAATTCAACACATCAAAGTGAAGTGTCCTTCACTTTGGAAGCAACAACCCATGTCACCAGTACAACATGTCCAATCCCAATTCACTGGCTAGCTTAGTACTAAAGACAAGTCCTGAAGAAAGAGCTCTAGGAGTGCTGATAGATGAACAACTGAAGTTCCACGGCCACTGGCAACAAGCAGTTTCAAAAGCAAATTCAAGCCTTGGTCTCCTCAAATGCACTATAACCAGCCACTCCTGTACAGTCTATCTAAGGCTCTATAAGGCTATAGTTAGACCCATTTTGGATTTTGATACGTGTCTCACCTCCCCTTCTTATAAGAATGATACCAGTCTAATCAAAGGAGTTCAGAGACGTGCCACAAAGTGCATAGCTGGCCTACAAGATCTCCCATACAACAAGAGACTGGAACGCATGCAGCTGCCAACACTCATCTTCAGATGCTGCCGTGGTGATATGATGCTGACCTACAAGTATAATGCACAACCAAATAACCCCCTCTTTACCAAATATTCAAGTCAGCACCATACAAGAGGACACTCACATAAGCTGTCAAAACACAAACGCAGCAACACTTCTTCTCCAAGCGTGTTGTCAACAATTGGAATAGCCTTCAACCTGAAATGGCGACTGCACCTATGGCTGCGTCCTTCAAGTCCAGACTTGACAAGGAATGGAATAACAAGCCATGGAAATATGAGTGGGACTGTCCGTCCCACTCAACTACTGACTGATGCCAACTTTATCATAATGGGTGTCTTGCTGGGAGGCTGATGCCGCTTGTCATACCCAACCATCTTGCATACTCAATCCAAAGTTGCTGTTGTGTGGTGGTGTCAGCTCTATACCACTGAGAATGGTCTTTACAGGCCATACATACTTTGTGGCCACTGCTACCGAGTGGGCTTAAATTGCATCTCTCCAGCAGACCTCTCCTATGGTGTGTCACTGGGCCCTAACACAGTGATGAATTTTTTGCCATCATTGTCCCAGAGCACAACAGATCCAGTATGGACCTTAATTTGCTCCAAAGTGCAAATTAAGGTAATTAAGGTAAAGGTTCTCCCCCTACAAAATGTGTTAACTATGATTATTCTGCTTATTATGGAGTAAGAATTGTTTTCTTGACATGTTTCCTTATGTCCAGCTGAGCTCCTAGGGTTATAATACTGGTTGGCTAATTTGAAAATTTATATATATATAGACACTGTCAAATTAGCCATCTGGTGCTATCCAGAAAGAGGTATGAAAATAAAACTTTCAGGGATATGTCTACAGGCTAAAGTATGTCCTTGAAAGGTATTTTGAAGTACATATCTCTATTCCTTCTCTCTCTAGAAGGTTCTGAAATTTGTCTACTTGACAGGTCTATACCCCATTGAAATTTTGAAAAAACATCATTTTACCTTAATTTTTAGTTATCAGTTTCTTTTTCTCTGGCTTTAGTTCTGAAAATGCAATTCCTGTTATTTGAGTAGAATTTTAAGCCATATCAATGTTTTTTTCAAAATTTAGGAAATGTATTTGCATATCTTTAAAACCTTGTAAATTGGATCTCTGTTGTTTTGCTTATTGGCTGAGGCAAGGGTGCCAGCAGAACATTTTGCAGGGGGGGGGGCAAAGGTAAATTTTTACCAAATTGTATTATTGACTTACAAATAAAGTAAACATACCCCTCAATGCCTTTTTTTATGCTCTTTCCAAATATAATAATCATTTTTGTCAGAAATGCTTTTTACCCCCACCCCTATTTATACCAATTCAGGGTATATATTTGCACATAGGGGGGTGGGGGTAAATTTCATTTCTGATGTAAATGAGAGGTAAGATTAAACTTTCCCCCACCCCCCTAATGTGCAAACATATACCCTGAATTGGTATATATAGGGGTGGGGACTAAAATTCATTTCCAACAAAAATGATTATTATATTCATAAAGAGCATAAAAAAGGCATCAAGTGGTATATTCACTTTATTTGTAAGTCAATAATATGATGTGGTACAAATTTACTGGGGCAAATGCCAAAATATCAGTAATGTTTTGGTGACAGGGAATATATTTCAGGATTTTTTTTTATGTAGGAATAAGTTTATTTTTAAATAGCCTACTTTTAGGAAGAAACTCTCAAAGAAAAAGAGCAATTAAATTGCATACAAAATTAAATAAAATACAGTAAATTTTAAACCACAAGGATTCCTGGCAAAGGAATCAATTTGTTTAATCAATAATATATTTAATTATTATGCATTTAATCTTAAAAGAAAATCAAACTCAAGCCAAAATTAAAGAAAGATTGCTTCCATAGATTATAACATATGTAGACTTGTCTTTATAGAATTTCCTACACCTTAGAATAGTTTATCAAAAGAGTAGATACCATGTTTTGACCAATTTATATATCAAAAGAATTGGTTTATTATGCTGATTCCAAATATATAAGTTTATTAAGTTTAGTTTTACCCATCAAAAGCTACAAGCCTGAGAAAATTTGCCTGATTTTCTAAAAAAGGGGGAAAGACCTCCTTGAAGTCATAGAATTTTGCTGAACATCACACCCTCAGATTTAGCATATCAAAGAACCCTACTGTAGAGGTTTCAAGCTCATATCTACAAAAATGTGGAATTTTGTAATTTTTGCCAGAAGAAAGATCACAGATGCATGTTTATTTATTTTTTTTTCCCTAGGGATGATTGTATTGACCCAGTGGGCCTAGATTGTTGAGAGAAGGTTCATTCTAATGGAAATGAAAGGTTCTAGTGCCCTTTTTTAGTGACCAAAATAATTGGAGAGCAACTATGCCTTGCTTTTTCTTTACTGATTCAATTTTAGGTGAGGAGATATTAAGGGTAATTGTCCAGGTTAAATTTTCACCAGGATTTAATTGTCCAGAGGATATTTCTGTGGAGGTGGAGCCAGGTTTCCTGGTGTTATTAAAAAAAGATCACATATTAAATAAAAAAAAACAAGTTTTTTCAACTGAAAGTAAGAAGCAACATTAAAATTTAGATCTAATAGAATCTTACCTGCATGGTTGAAAAATTCAGGTAGAAATAAATGGGCATCTGTCAAGCCTTATTGCTATTGGTGATATTAGAGTCCCCCAGGGATCAATATTAGGACCATTACTATTTTTGATTTGTATAAATGACCTTCCAAGGTGTTTACCCCAAGATAGTAGCTTAGCAGTAATTTTTGCAGATGATACAGCAATAACAGTAAAAGCTAAAACCCCATCTTTATTGGTTGAGAAAATGGTGATAGCAATGAAAAACTTTAATAAATGGTTTGCATGTAACTACCTAGCTCCAAATTTTTCTAAAACAGAATTTGTGATTTTTGGGCAGTCACAGCAGACAGTAAATAAAATTACCATAGATGAGTTAATTGTAAATCAAAGTAGGATAAAAAGAGTAAAATCATTTTGTTACCTTGGGATTATTCTTGATGATCTTTTATCCTTCTGTAAACATTCTGATTATTTGAGTTTGAAACTTGCCCATAACTTAGGTTGTCTTCATAGAATGAAACATGTGTTTCCTTTTTCCATCCTTAAAATTTTATACCGTTCTCTAATTGAATCATCTAAATTATTGCCCTGTAATTTATCTCAACACATTTACGGTCCATCTGCAACCTCTTCAGATAATTAAAAATAAAGCAATTAGAATTCTGGGTACTTTTGTTCATTGCCCAATGAGGCTTCAAAATCTCTTTGAAACTCAATTGGATGTCTTTCTCAATATACTTAATCCTAAACAACTGAAAGACCTGCATACAGCAATGTGGTATTATGATATATAATTTTCAACAAATTATTTCCATGAATTGGGTATAATTGAGATTCCCATTTATCCTGCCCACCCCATCCACTCCAAGAAGTATTGCCTTCCTTCCAATTAAATCAGAAAGAGCTAGATTCTCAATCAGATGCCAGATTCCTCATATTGTAAATAAACTTAATTTAGTAGAAATGTTCCCAAGTTTCAAGAGCAGATCTTCTTTGAAAAAACATATTTCAAAAATCGTTCTTTGTCTGGATGTTGGGATTGATGAATAATTGATATTAGTATGATTTGTGTTGTGGTGTTCTTGCACTGGGGTGACCTCCTCTGTTATCTCCTACCTTGTATGTTTTTTTTTTGTATCCTGTATTTGTTATCTTGACATTTTCTTGTATTTGTTTATGGCTGACACATCAAGCCCTGCTCTCCGTCAACCAGTTTAGAAATTTATTTGTCATGGGTTTTTGTCAATAAAAGATCTTGTCTTGTCTAGTGAGAAGACAATTTTTTTTTCTCAATTCCACCTCTATGTTCTGATACAATTTCTAAATCAAGCTATATGTTTGCATGTTCTTACAACAATCTGAAAAATATCAACTAAGGAGAACATTGTGTTATTGTACATGGAGTTCTGGCAATTTGTTGTGAATGTTCTTTTTTTTTCATGCAATAACAAAGGAATTATAACAAAATTATGGTTAACTCTTAAAGCTGGATTATTCTGCAAAACATTTTTTATTCAATAAATTTAGGTTGCCTTGCTAAAAATGGCACAGCTGCTGGGGGTTATAAGAACTGTATAGGCCATGGAAGTGTATAGAAGATAAAACTCTCCTGGATTTTGGTTATGCAGATAATTTGAGTGTTGTCAATAAAAATTCCTGCAAAAATGAATGAATTTTGGAGGTCATGAGAGTTGAGGGTGCAAGAATTGGTTTAGAAAATGATATTAAGAAGACTAAGCTGCTTTGACTAGTAATGAATCAGGGTAAAAAGGATATGTCAGGTAGCATGAAAATTAATCAAGTGGGTGACTTGACTTGTTGGAGTGGCATTATTAGTAAATATGGTGGATGCAGCAAATTTATAAAAGGTAGTATAGCCAAGGTTCAGGTTTTTTTTGCAGTTGAGAATGTTTTGAAGAATAGGAAGATTATCCACAAACTAAGATTAGAGTATTAGAAGCCATAGCTATGACAAGGGTCAAGTAAAGACAGAAATTATATTGTGTAGAAAAAGAAAAGAAATGTACTGTAAGATTATTTCATTCAATACAGCACTCTTTCTAAATGAAATAATCACTGTGATTGTAGTTACAATTGAGTCCTTGTAGTAGGTTTGCCATTATTTTTGTGCTTATCTGTAATCAAAAATTTTTGACACCTTAACTGAGAACCTCCAAAGACTAGGTCTCAACTTCAATGCGTCAAAACCAAGGTCTTGTGGATAGGGAAGAAAAATTCTGTTTCCATACCCCAACTACCAATAAACAACAAAGCAGGCTGCAGAATACCACTGGCACTTGTTGATTCTGAAAGAGATCTTGGCATTATCATTGACTTGCAGCTAAAATTTCAAGGGCACACCCATAAAACTATTTTCGAAGTATCACAACTCATCAGGCTCATCAGACAAAGTTTCAAGCACTTGGACAGCTACATTTTTGTAAAACTCTACAAGAGGATTGTCAGACCTACAATAGAGTATGGGAACAGGATTTGGGGACCACTATAAAATAGACTCAGTCACCCTGGGGGTCCGAAGATATGCCACCAAATTTATTCCTGGTTTTAGAGACTTAAGCTACTTGTACTTGTAGCAGGACTCAAGTATCTCAGCTCTCCCTGGTGTCCAGTAGCTTTGTCATTGTAGTTAGCCAAGAGTCTTAAGCTATGAAGAACAACTATTAAAACTCAATATACTCACCTTGAAATATAGACAAGTGAGAGGAGACCAGATACAGCTGTACAAAGTAAAGCACAACCTGGAGAAACTGTCTTTCCAGAAATATTTTCACCCTTCAAATATAAATACCACAAGAGGACACTAAGGAAAAATATTCAAACCTGTAACAGTAAGTAGATCAAGGGCCAAAAAAAGCAGTGACTGACTGGAACTCATTCTCAGAAATAGTTGTGCAATCTGAAACCTTAAATAGTTTCAAAAATGGACTGGATCAAGTTTGGAGAGAATATTTTTATACACAGGACTCATAGACTAGGGTAAGGGATAATAAGTGTGTTCCAACCAGCCCTTGGCTATATAAAAAAAAGTTTGCTATCTTTTTTGCATGTTCTTACAACAATTTGAAAAGTATCAATTTAGGGAGAATAAGGAACTCTTCCTGGGCTTGTGTCCAATCCTTGACTGTTTCTTATAATTGTGCTGTACAACTTTTGTTTGGTAGGAATCCATATTGGTCAAGATTTATCATATTGCTCTGCAATGTGTGGTTCAAACTATGATGGTAGTAATTAATATATTTTTAAAAAAAGTGTTGAATGGGAATCAAATATTGGACTAGGTCTATATTTATCTTTTGCAATCTGATTTCAGTGAAGTTCAAGATGAGAGACTCTTTACTACCTCAGAAAGTAGTTTTGTTAGGTAAATAGAACTTTCAGGTATGAATCCTGCTCCTAAAATCTATCCTTGGAAGATGTTGTTAAGCTCCCACCTCTACTCCTTATTTCTAAGTTTTTTTTTGGAATTAGATTTTCTAAAAACTTATCTAAATTTTGGAAAAACAGTTCTCCTTAATTTCTGGATTGTAGTCCTATTTCTCCTTGTCTCTAGATTTTGAAGACATAATTTTTATGATTTCAGCAGGATTTTAAACCCTACCAGGGTTTGTTATTCCAAATTTAGGAAGGAGTTTTGCAAATCATTACACCTTCCAAATATATATATATGTATATATATATATATATATATATATATATATATATATATATATATATATATATATATATATATATATATATATATATATATATATGCATATATATATATATATATATATGCATATATATATATATATATATATATATATATATATATATATATATATATATATATATATATATATATATATATATATATATATATATATATATATATATGCATATATATATATATATATATATATATATATATATATATATATATATATATATATATATATATATATATATATATATATATATATGTATATATATATATATATTTAAAAAAATGACTATCACAAGCCCTGAAGACCAAAATTTGAATTTCAGAGTCAACAAGTAAAAACAGGAAAAAACAAAAAAGATATGTTTGCTTAAAATGGCACAATTGCTGGGGCCTTAGGAGAACCGCGTAGGCCATGGAAGTGCATGGAAGATAAAAATCTCCTAGACTTTGATTATGCAGGTAATTTGAGTTTTGTTTATACGAATTTCTGCAATAAAGAATGAATTTTGGAGGTATTTGGAGAGTTTAGGGTGCAAAAATTGGTCTAGAAAATAACGTTAAGAAGACCAAGTTGCTTAGACTAGGAATGAATTAGGGTAAAGAGGAGATGTCAGGTAGCATGAAAATTAATCAAGTGGATAACTTGACTTGTTGGAGTGGTATTGTTAGTAAATATGGTAGATGCAGTGAAGATATAAAAATTAGAATAGCCAAGGTGCAGGTTTTTTTTTTTTTTTTGCAGTTTAGAAAGTTTTGAAGAATAGGAAGATATATCCACAAACAAAGATTAGAATATTAGAAGCCATAGTTATGACAGGGGTCAAGTAAGGCTATGGAATGTGGGTGCTTTCAAAGGTTGAGAATGATTTATCAAATGTATAAGGATAGTTTGGTATCCTAAGGACTCATTTGACTAACTATATATCAACCACTAAGCTGTACCAATTGACTAACTATATATCAACCACTAAGCTGTACCAAAAAAAATTGAAGTGGAATGGGTATCAGGACATGAGGTGGAGTTGAGGAAAAATTTCGTCTTATCACTAAAATACACTGTTTGATTCCCTATTAAATCCTTTTTCTAAACACAATAATTGCTAACATCACAGTTGCATACCAGCCCTCCCCTCCAAATGCCCATATATAGATCTAGGCTATATACAAATGTTTTCTGATTTTTTTTTTCATGTTGGCATTATGAACTAACCATTGTTGAAAACTAATACCAAAAATAATGCAAGTCATCAAAGTAGCTAAGAATCCACATGATCTACTCAGGTAGACAAAACTGGACCATCCAGCATCTTCATTAATTATAACCATTTAATATAAAAAAAAAACAAACTAAAACTGTTTATGCTTCAATGAATGCTCTCTAATTGTTGCTTTTTTTAGAACTGGAAATTGGTGAATTAGTTCATGATGGCTCATTTGGATTGTTTGAAGCAATGTCTGCCATTGAGATCATGGATCCCAAAATGGATGCAGGCATGTTATGTAATACTGGAAAAAATGTGCCATATACCTTTGAAACAGCTGTTGAGGTATCCTTTGTTCTTTTTGTTATATGTAATCAACCATTAGGGAATACAGGTCTGATCCTTGAGGGGTTTTAATTAGTAAATTGACATTATTCTTTATTAGAAAGCTATTCCTTGCTTACAGTCCAGAACTAAACCAAATAATTCAGCACTTGGAAACCAATAACATCCTCACTTCCAATCAACATGGCTTCAGATCTTTAAGATCTGTTGACAATAATCTCATACACACATACAAGTATGTTACATCATTATTGGATAATGATTTACCTGTTGACATGGTGCTCCTGGACCTCTCGAAATCATTTGACAGGGTTTGCCATGAGTTCCTCATCACTGAACTAAAAGCAGCAGCTGTTCAGGAATCTCAAGGTGTCCGTCATTGCTCCTTGTCTACAACTGTTTTAAGCAGTATTCCCCAGGGGACCATTCTTGGGCCAAGTCTCTTCAACTTATATATAAATGAAGCACCCAATCTTTTCTCAAACCTCCTCCCTCTTTATGCTGATGATTCAAAACTTGTTGGTAAAGCAGCCACAACCTCTGACTGGCAGTCTATTCAAAAGGACCTTAATATTCTTGGGACTTGGGCTGATATATGGCTCCTCTCATTCAATATTGACAAATGCCATGTAATCCACTTTGGCAATCATAACACACATCAGCAATACCATCTCCCTTTTTGGAGTCTCTGAAGAAAGAGATCTTGGAGTCATTGTTGATTGTCAACTAAAGTTCAGCACCCATTCAAAATTTGTATCATTGTCTGCACTCCAATCTCTCGGAATTATAAAAAGAACTCTCTCTAGCAGACGCCCAAGTGTGTTTATGAAGCTCTACAAGGCACTAGTTCTCCCGTGCCTGGAGGTTGGAATGTCCCTGGCATCACTCTATTTCAAGAAGGACAAAGAAATTCTAGAAAGAGTTCAACGAAGAGCAACCAAAATGGTCAAAGGCCTCAAACAAATGCCTCAGAAAGAGCGTTTACTTCATTTGAAGCTTCCTACTCTTGCATACAGGAGGAAACATGGTGACATGATAATGACCCACAACATTATTTCCAAAAATGCTCTCCCTCGTCTCCTTACACCACCCCCCCCCCCACCCCCCCCCCCCCCCCCCAAACATTCTGTGACTAGAGGTCATTCCAAAAAGATATTCAAGCAACACTCCTTAGTCCAAGAAAGAAGCCTTTTTTTCAGCCAACAAGTAATAAACTTGTGGAATCTACTCTCTGAAAATACAGTGATTGCTGATTCAACAGGTGCATTCAAGAAAAGTCTAGACAAAGAATGGCTACAGCAAGAGTTCCTGTACAACTGGGAAGCTGCTGAGTCCTAACCAAAATTTAGTAAACAACCCATAGAAGTCATAACAGAGCATTACAAGGATGAAGATCCTTAATTTCGCTCCAAGCTGCGATTTAATGTAATAAGAGGTATTTTGAGTAGCTGTAGTTAAAAGCAGCAAAACTCAAAACAGTGTATCTTTTGGCACTATTTTCAACCATTTTTTTATTTTGTTTATTTTGGAACTTGGTTTTACCTTATAGGTATTCCACAGTGAAATGTTCAAATGGAGAAAAAAATAACAATGATACAACTCTAGAAGTAGCTTACTACCATAGCTCATAAAAACCTATTCCTTCTATGATGTCATAATTCTCAGATGGTCTGTTTTTTAGTTATCAATGTGACTTGGATGATGGGAAGATATGGGCAAGTCATCATTCTATTTTTTTTTACTACAGGTTGAAACTGATGAATGTTGTTGGAAAATATCTGTTTCATTTGTTTTTTTCCCATCATACAAGTATCATGCTTGGTTGTATTCAGTGCTTTTTTCTTCCCTGTGGCTTTCTGCTATTGTTTTTGGGTCCAAAATGCTCCTCAAACAGGTTTCTTTATCAAGTGAAAATAGGATCATAAGTCAACATTTTATTTGGACTTACAACAGTTTTAAAATTTGAGACAAAACAGGAATTACTCTGTATATATATATTTTTTTTTTTGGGGGGGGGGGGGTACTGCTCCTGTTAACACCACTCTTTATACTAAAGTTGGACCTTTTGTCTTTATTTTTCAAGTTGGATTTTTATTGCTATAATTTGAGAATTCAGGGCTAATTTAATATCATTTATGTAAAGATATTTTCAGTTTAAATGTTTTGAAAGGCAATTGATAAGTAAGATCCTTATAATTACCAATTAGCTATATTTGTTACATTGCATGGTAAATGCTTTCATTTTACTATGCATAAAAAGGGAGGAGGTTGAGGGAGGGGGGTTCCCCTTAATCCAAATAGGCTTAACACCTGTAGTTCAAGAATTTTATTATTTTTAGTGGCAACAGAGTTACCTTGTCAATTGAGTACTATTTCTTTAGCAGTTTTGATTAAAATATGTGTTACAAATTTTCCTTCTGTTTGATATGTTATGTTTATTGCTATGTATGTTACATAGTTACATAGCACATGAGTTTTACAAGCTTAAACGTGCCTTTCTGAGACATCACTGAACAGTTTCAAGAGTAAATTCAAAAAAAAAAATATTGCATATTTAACTTGAGTACGTGATTGACTCTAGCCCCTGCATTGTAGGGTTAGAAATAAAGAAAGAAACGTATCAAATGTCTTTCAAGAGTTTTTTGCAAATAGTATATTACATGTGAATTGTAATAGTTACTGCTCACGAAAATAGAGCCAAATATAATTGTAGGGCCAGAAATAGAGAAAGAAACGTCTTTCAAGAGTTAATTTATAACACAATGTTGCACATTTAACTTGCATACGTCATTGACTCTTGCCCAGGGGTGGCCAACCCTTGGCCCGCGGGCCGTATGCGGCCTGCTGTAAAGATTTTTGCGGCCAGTGAAATACATTACACTTTTATATTCTGCACCCTTATGATGCGCACACATCTTGGAACATTACAGATTCAATGTTTCCCTCTTAACAATATTGTTTATCGATGTATATAGCCCAAGTATTATATTATTGTATAGTCCAAGTATTATTGATGTATCATGTTATGCAAGTAGAGTTATAAAAACAGTGAATTACATTCGATCACAGGCACATGCGCATTGACAATTTAAGGATTTTCTGAAAGAATTAGATTCTGTGTACTTCAGTCGAGTCAGAAGGTTAAGTCGTGGAAGATGTTTACAGCGATTTGATCACTTACGAGAAGAAATTGATTTGTTTATTAATAACAAAGTCCTTGCCAGAATTAAGAAATGATTAGTGGTTATTGGATTTATGCATTTTAGTAGATATTGTCAACAAACTCAATGAATTAAAAATATATCACTGCAAGGAAAAGATAACCTCATAGTCAATACATTTAATCACATAATCACATTTCAGAAGAAATTGTTGTTATTTGAATCACTACGGAAAATTAAAAATGCTCACCACCTTCCATTGTTAAAAGAGTTTAAGAAATCAAAATGTTACAATTATATCAAATATGTGAAAGAAATAAGAAAATTTGCAGATGCTTTTGAAAGCCAATTCAATAAATTAGAGTTCGAAAAAATACACCAAAATTTTTTAAATGTATTCATCTCCTTTTCGTGTCGAAATTGAGTCTGTCCCAGAATATATCCAAATGAATCTGATTGATATACTGTGCAGTAAAGAATTAAAAGGCATGTTTGAAAATTCAGAATCAAAGATATTTTTTAAGAATTACGTCACAAAAGAAAAATTATCCAGTTTAAGAATTTGACACAAAAAGTTGTTAGCGCTTTTGGTTCAACTGACACCTGCGAATCGTTTTTTTTCTTTATATATATATATATATATATATATATATATATATATATATATATATATATATATATATATAATATATATATATATATATATATATATATATATATTATATATATATATATATATATATATATATATATATATATATATATATATATATATATATATATATATATATATATATATATATAAATGAAATTGACCAAACACAAAACACACAAAAAACATAACGGACCCTAACCTTCAACACCAATTATGATGTGTAAATACCCAAATTGAGATCGACTTGCAAAAGTTTAAGTGAAAAAGGGGAGAAACAAATATCATACTAGTGAAATAAATATTTTTCTATGATTTTATTTTATTTCGCTATTATATATTTTTTTTATATATTTTTTACAATGTGTATTTAGTATCATTTTTGTTATTATATTATCTATGTTTATAAGTAAACATAGTTGATGAAAATTCATTATTTTTCAATTTTTCACTCCAAAAAATATCTATAATAGGTCTAAATATAATATGGGTATATATAATTTTATATGCGGCCCGCAGAGTTATGTTGCATTTCCAAAGTGGCCCGTAAGATAATTTGGGTTGACCATCACTGCTCTAGCCCCTGCGTGGTAGGGGCTAGATGGAAAGAAAGAAACGCCTTGTCACGAAAAATGAGTTTTACAAGCTTAAACATGTCTTTCTGAGACATTACTGAGCACTTTCAAGAGCTAATTTCTTAACAGAATTAGCTAAATTTTGATTTTGAAGTGAAGTAGTAAACATTCTGATTTTCATGAAAGCCTTAATATCAATTTGGTATTACATTTGAAAAAAAATCTCTTGTACAATTGTGCTTTCTTGTGGAATACGCTTAGATGACACTAGGTGTGTGGCAAAATGCTTAAAACGCCGTCTAAGTTCTGCCAAAATGGTATGGAAAGTGGGAGATCCTGAGCAAGAATATTATGGAATGCTAGCTGCAATATTGCCTATAAAGTGGCAAGTCCATTGCCTCGTTTCCTGATGAAGGTGCTGTATTCATGTTTTGAGCTTCAGGACCCTTGTCTCAACTGTTTACAGTTGATTAACTGACGTGCATGTGGTACCTTGGCTATGTCAATGTTGGTTTAGTATTCACCTACATTGGGTATGTTACTGTTGATATACTAGCATTCAAGTTTTCAGTCTTAGGTTAGGAATTATCTGTGTCCACGTTCAGACTTTTGTTTTCCAACCCCCCCCCCCCCCTGGAAAAAATCTCCAGATACTAAAATCTGGTATTACCAGGTGATACCTGGATGGTAGCACTAAAGTTTTTATGTTCAAATTTCGAGCACTGTATAATCTGGTTGTGACATGTGGTTACTGGTTGTGATCTGTATTTCTTTTACAGGCAGGAGTACTTCCTCTAGACAATATAGCTTTAGATAATCAAATTGATATAGTAGATGCATCCCTTGGCTCATTGGTCACGTGGTTAGAAGGCAATGGATTAGCTCAAACCTTGTTTACAAATTTGTACCTGCATCAGCCATATTCAATAGTGGATAAATGCCAAAAAGCTGTATCTTTATGTCTTCTCAAAATTGTTGACTTAGTTCGGGATATAATTGTAAGGTTAGTTATTTAAAGCGACAACCACCACTGAGGGTAGTGGTTTTTTAATTGCCAAATAGACGGTAATAAGAATAATTCATTTTTGGTTAATATTGTGAATAACTGGAATAGCTTTAATAACCCTAAGTGGCATACTTTTCAATTTTTAATATAGATAGTAATAATAAGACAAGGTATATTTCAAACAAAAAATTCAGGCATGCTCTGTTTCCTGCTCAGAACGGCTATTTGTTTTGAATGAGAGAGGAGTCGTGGTCTAATTTTCTTGTGCCTGAGTAAAGACAAAGCAAATTTGTGTTTATAATTTTTGTGTTTGATTGTGTTTTCTTCTTATGATTTAGAATCTTCATGACCTTTATTACACCTATTAAGACGTGACTTAGGGCTATCCTGAGCCCTAATAGTGTAGGGATGGATAAACATTTTATCTGGTAGTTTGGTTCGAACCAAGGACAGTGAAAATTAAATTTGATTGTTTAAATTGGTTAAGTTGAAACTTACACAGCAATGTATATCTTAAGAAATAATATCCGAGAATTAATGTCTCAATGAAAAGATTTCCGTTTGCGGTTATGCAATTTTAGATGGTGCAGGTGTTATCAAAACATGTCTTTTTGTGTAAGCTTCTTAAGGTTTAGAATCTTTATTACCCTTATTATTACCCTTATTGCACCATTTATTTACCTTATTGCACCAATTAAGACGAGACTTAAGGTTATCGTTAGTGCTAATAGTGTAGGGATGGGTAAGTGTAAATTTTGGTAATAGCAGGTGCCAAATTTAAACAAAAGAACTGTGGTGAGACACCAGCAAAAAATGAGCTAAAAATATATGGCACCTAAGAGCCTAAGAAGCTTTAGCTATCCATTGGATGTGTAGCAAGGCCGTACCCAGAGGGGGGTTGGGGGGGGGGGTTTGAACCCCTCCCGAAATGTTTTTTCGACTCGTAAAAACGTAACAAAAATGGATATAAACAAATTTTGTATGCGTTTTTTGAGGTTTTTTCGTGTAACCCCCCCCCCCCCGAAAAAATCTTTGAGTAAAACCCCCTCTGAAATAAAATTCTGGGTATGGCCTTGATGCGTAGTTGTCTTCAGGAATTAACAGTTTGTTATATTGGATTTTTTTGCTAAAGAAAAGCATTGTCAAATTTAACTAACTATTTTTAATATGGTAACACTGCCCTAAGTTCAATACTGCCCTAAAAGCTTCATAATTTTAGAACTACCAAAAGAAAAAATACTGGAAAGTTGCAGTTTTCAGGTATGAACAGAATTTAGATGGGTTCAGGGAGCATAGAATGTTTTTATTTGAATGCCATTGGCACTTCAACTTAATTCAGAATGTTTTGGATGGTGAAAAAAAAACCTGAAGTTCATATATCCATGTGCTACCAGACCCAAACCAAATATTCTTATAACAGACCAAGCTTAAACCAAAAGTCGGAAAAAAATCTAACCCAAAATTTTCTATTTGAACCAAGTTTCTTACAGAATGTTTGATGATTTCTGTGTAAAACTAAATATCAAGTGAGCTCATTATTTGAGATTTAATAAAATAAAATAATGGTGCAAAGCTGCTGTATTTTCTCAAGTCTCTCCGAAAGTTAACATTCATAAATACCCAAACGTTAGCACAAAATACGGATCGTTAAACCCCTGGGAGATTTTTGAGAACTCAGTTTTCTTGTGAAGAAATTTGAGAAAACCCTGAAAAACTCGTGGATATTAGAAGCATTGCGTATTTTTGATAAATTGACAATGTTTCCCCGCTAATTTTTATTATTTAACAATTTTTTACTATTTTCACAATTGCTTTCCGCAAGTGAGAAAAGGAAACATTGTATTTTGGAAAGCAAAAATAAAACGTAGGTTTTATGTAGTGAACCCAATAATATATACAAGGCAGGTTTAACAAATCTCGGCTTGACAAAAAATGTCACACACCGGCCTTTGGATTACCGTTGCCAACTTATTTCTAACATGATGCTCCGGATTAGCACTATATTAATCACTTTGAAAAGAATTGCGTATTCGTTTTCAGGGTAGCTGTTTTTGAAGAAGAAGATTTTCAGCCAATTACTTATGGTTTTAAACTGCCTTATGAGATAACAGATGCCAAAGTCATTGGAATGTTAAAAGAAGTAGAAGAAGAATTCAATCGAATCAGTAGACGAAGTAAACAAAAGTCTTCAGAGGGTTTTTCTGAGGAATTACAGAAACAGGTTAGTATACGAAAATAGGAAAGTTTATATACTGACACTTGTATACCAAACCAGCTACCCCCCACCCCCAGATACGGACTTGCTATCAGGCCTAGCATTGGAGGAGGTAGCAGGGATTGTTTTAATTTTTTTTTGGAGAATTACTTCTGCGACTAATAGCTGGAAATCATACTAGACGCCAGAACGCCATAAATCGACTCTGGAAAGGAGGGGGGTCTTTTCACTCTCATTATTTAGAACAGGGTAACGTAAAAAGTAGTGTGAGGCCCAAATTCGGAGATTTCTATCGACGACAGGGTCGACGGATTTGGTGGCCTATTATTTATTTTGTGTTTTTACAGAACAACTTTGTAAGTCCCTATTAATTTTGTAAATCCCTTTTAACTTTGTAATCCCCCTTAGCTTTGTAAGCACTAGTGACAGCTTTAATTACGCAAAAGTTTATACATATTTTAGTCCAGCAAACGCTCCCGGGAAGTTGGAAGTCTTTAATGTTATATTTAGAAGCTAATTCATAAAAAATGTCTACAAAATCATCAATGAAGGGCAGAACATCTTAATCTTGACATCAAAATTTTTAAAAGTAAATATAAATAAATATAAAATATTTGAATATGAATTAACTATAAAAAGTAAAAGAGCTTCTGCTTGGATGGGGAATGAAATAATCCACTCAATATTTCAAAACTGGATTTGAATTCAGTTAGATTCAGTTCCCGCAAATTTCTCTCATCAATGATTAAATGTAAAAGGTAAATATAAAATGCAAAGATAAAATATATAAATATAAAAGTAACTATAAAAAGTAAAAGAGATTCTGCTTGGATGGTGAATGAGATGATTTATTCAGTTTTCAAAACTGGATTTAAATTAATTCAGATTCAATTCCTGCAAAGTTTTTTCATTAATGGTAAATCCAAACCCCATGCTTTACTGTTTTCCTGTTTATCTTTTCTTACAGCTGGCTTTTCTTACAGTGTACGGTCTTTACAGTCGTCATAATCTTCGTATGGAATCGTAACCAATAAATATGTGTGTAATAAAAGATAAAACATTTGAATCTAACCGTGAAAAATGTAACATTGAAAAGTAAATAAGCTTCCCCAAGGATAGTGAATGAGATAATCCATTCGGTTTTTTTTTAACTGGTTTTGTATTTATTTAATTGAAATTCTGTATGTGTTTTTTGCAATGGTAAGTTCAGACTGCATGATAGATCATTTTTTCTTACCATTTGTTTGGAGGCTTTGCAGCTTTTTTAAATCTAGAATGTGATTGGATGTGCCCTAATGCAGAGGGGATGTAGTCTTGCCATTGATGGAATATTTGAAATCTAAATAATATATGGGAATAAAATGTAATGCTAAATGTAATATAATGGTTTTAAAAATGTAAAAATTGGCCTACTCGATTTTTTTTTCCTTACTGGAAAAACTTTTGACGGTAATGATTTTCCAGGCTAAGCAAATTTTTTTTAACAGACAGGGAGATCGTTTTTCCCGTGTGTCTGAACTTACCATTGTTACTGAATCATCATTTATGAATCAGACATAGTATAATCTTGCCATTTATTGTCTGTATGACCAAAATGTATATTATAGATGTCGCATTATGAAATTATGCAATAAAGCAAAAACTTTGAAATTCCACCTGAGTTCAACTCTTTAACAAGAAAAAAGGGGGTTAGCTTGTATTTTTTCAGGCAAAGTAACTGTGCATAGGGCGTCGACGGGCTATTGCTGACGTTTCAGTTGCCGGGTCTTTTTACAGTGACTGGTAGTAAACCTGTTGCCCAACCTTATGGCAGCAGGAATCAAACCTCAGGCACCGTATTGCCAACGGGCATCAATCCACCGTGCTGCCACAGACAAAGGCTACAGACCCTTTACGTTTCTATGTTTTCTGTAGATATAGATGTCGTGTTATAAAATTACATGAAAATCCGTAAAAGCTTTGAAGTTCCACTGGACTTCAACTCTCCCACTAAAAAATGGAGAGTCAACGTATATTTTTCTTGGCCAGCGACTGTTTATGCTCTCAGAATTGTTTTTTGGTTATGTCTAAACTAAAGATCCTATATTACTATGCTCCAGATACGATTTAAATTTTAAAAGAAAATGAAGATAAGTTGCGTTTTCCTCTGGACTGCATTATAGGGATGAGAAAACCGCAAAGGGTGGATACGAAGACGGTCTCAGAACACATATTTTTAGACCCAAATATATGGTTGCCCTTTATTCTATTTATATTTATAGTAAATGGTTGTTCTTCGCACCCTCTATATGGAAAAGACCCATGGAGATCACTTTGAGCCTTGTTCGATACAAGACTGTTCTGTCGATAGTAATATCGAAGCTAAAGGGCATTAGAAATTTATTTGCCTACGTTTTTGATATTTGGTTGACAGGAAAGGGCCAATTGAACGTCAGATTTTTCGCGAGGATTTTAAACAAATTATTACACGGTACCAGTAAATCAGTTTTAGTACCACTTCTTGGCTTAAAGTCATGTCTGATTTCATTAATGCGAGCTGCGTCAAACGCATGTGGCTGTTTTTTTTTTATTCCTCAAAAGTTTAATCAGAGATCGCACTTCTATCGTACTAACCAATAACTTGTCAGATATCAGGGGTAAAAAGCCTGGTAGCCCCCCCCCCCCAATAAAAAGTCTTACTCACTTAAATTTTTTACCCCTCTCCTCCCCCCCCCCAAGTTCTGAAAAATACCTTTTTGAGGCGTTTTCTTTGGAAAATGCCTTTTTGCATTTAAATTGAGGAAATTGGAAAAAATGACAATCTCCCCCTCTAGATATAAAAGAATATATTTTGATAATTACACCTGTTGATTCAGAGAAGAACAAACAATTTCTGTTTATGCCAAAAATATTGCAGTTTTTGCTACAGTTCAAAATATTGACTATCTTCACTCCAATTTTGCATTGGTAACCAGAATGGGAGACCTCTCTATTCATCGAAACAAGAACATGATTTTTTGTGTCATCAAAAGACGATATTAACGTCGGCCCGTCGACAGATAGAACGCTTTTATTTATGGATGTCGATCTGAATCAAATGTCCAAATTCTCTATTCTGTCGAAAGGACTTATGTATTGAACAAGGCTCTGCATCATTTGGAGTCAAGTAACATAAGGTCTAGATTTGGTCTGTAATTATCATAAAATTAAGCTTCAGTTTCGGTCGACAGTTTCTGTTCATGCAAAACAAACAAAAATACTGCAGACGCAGCAACAATTTTCTCTCCATTCCAATCTTTGAGACCAACAGGCACACCTGTCAGTTTTTTTCATAGCTTCTTTTTGTGGTTCTTATCGTTTCATACAAATCAAATATCTTGAAATAACAATTAAACATAGGATTTCTGTATGCAGTAAAGAAATACATATACATAAATTATGCAAAATCTGGCCACCACTGCTTCATGCCTTGGGCTCGATTCCCATGCCAGTCGCAATGTTTCCAAGCAATTTTCTTTATTTGGGAATTGAAAAGTCACGGGTTTTGTTTGTAGGTTTGCGTATATACTCTGGCTAGTATATTATTTATATTTTTTCATTCCTTTACTTACTTGCTTACTTCCTTGTGGCGGGAATCAGGCGTTTCCGTATCGCTCAGAATCGATAACCTCGGAGACACCCTTGGACCATGTTGAACAATCTATGTGCTCTGAGATCAATTATGCTAGACAAATATACGGCGCTGGTGGTCAGTTAGTATATTATTTATATGTATTTATTTGTTTACTTACTTATGGCAGGAGTCAGGTGTTTTCACCTCGTCCAGCATTTATTTTCTTGGAGTGGACCATGTTGAGCAATCTATATACTCTTAGATCAATTAGGCTTACCGAATATTGCAGGGCTGGTGGCCACCAGCCCTGCAATACCTTTTTTTTTACTTGTGGTTAGTCATGTGTTTTCAGCTTGCCCAGCATTGATGGTCTTGTAGACTTCCTCGGACCATATTGTGGATCATCCTCTGCCATATGATCCACAAATGCGAGCCACTGAGTTGACTATCTGTGACCAACATTTCTGAACCCTCTCCGATGTCTTGTGTAAGGATTGGTTTGCGGTTCCCATGAGGTTTATTTCTTATTTATTTATTTGATTGCATTATTATTATTATTATTTTTTTTCCATTATATATGTGGGTAAGTTTTTTTTTCAATGTATATATGAGTGAGTAAAATAGTGAGTCCTGCCACAAACAAATCTGTATAGATTTTCACGTGGTAGGTCTGTTTGATATGTTTTTTTTTGTGAATATTGGTATTTAATAAAAATGAATTTCTCTCTTCTTCTCTTCAAATAGGGTCAAAATCCAATAGGATTTTTATCCTATAGGATAAATTCCACCAGATATTCCTCTTTCCTCATTATATTTATGTCTTTACTGTGTATATAAAATATCCTGCGTTTGATTATTATTTCAAGTTATTTGATTTACATAATAGTATAGGAGCTAATCGTTGGTCTGAAATTTCAGTTTGAGACAAACTCCGCAGTATTCAGTAGACTGAAATTGTTAAGACATCTACATCAATTGTTGTTATCATTTAGTCGAAGAGAAGGAACAAATTTAGACGACTGTCCAAGGCATATCAATGGGGCTTCAGATGCAGCTCAACAGATTGCCAAACACATTGAACAGTGGGACTCGGCAGATTTTAATGACGAGACGAATGGTAAGTAAATATAATATATAATGGTAAGTAATATATATAATGGTAAGTAAATATATAAGGCAAGAAATATGCGGAAAGATTTGAAGCACCATGAACATCAAAATAAAATCATTGTCTTTGTCTCCTGGCCTCATCTTAGCTCTTACCTAAAAACTGCTTTTCTAAGTTTTTCTTTGTTGTTTCACATTTATGCAGTTTTAGAGTAGTGCCACGTTTTCACCAGTGTTGCCACGTTGAACCATGAAAACTAATTGGAAAACCTAATTACTTAAGTTCGAGAGCGTTTTTCGTTCGTTAAAATTTGAACATTAATAATTGGTCTATTCCCGAAGAGAGATAGGACTTTCAAAGGAAACCTAACCCTCTGAAACTGTTTGGTGCCTAGTCCTAAAAGTACTTTTATTTATTTTTGATAATTAAAACAAAGGAATACACAAGAGCCTATGGGCAAGGGTTGTAAGTTATGCCATGTGGAAAGGGTAGTCGCATAAGATTCGGATTGGATGGAGCTCATTTGATTGGAATTCGGAAGCTTTAGCGCCCACTGACTCATAAAAATGACAAAGTAATACAATTGAATATCCAGAATAATATGGGTGGAAGGGATTGTCAAGTATTTTTGTTGATGGGTCTCTAATTTCAGTCGGAACAAAAAGTATTAAGAGGGATTTGAGGGGGATTATGCTTAAAACCCTCGCAAGAGTGCACTCAACAACTTCATAGAGTTCTTGGCGATCGGATGGACAGCGTAGTAATGCATAAAGGACAGAGAGACATCGAGACACGTCGATTTTATGTACAAAGATTAGTTAAATTATTGTATCAATTAAAATATGTCGTTATTTTTATTTGAGTGTTTAAAGTATCGTAGACGTTATGCTTAAATATGTCTTTAAACCCTTTCTTAGCGATAATATACATGAAAGAATGATGAGAGATGTGTTATTAACCAAAATGGCTTACCCTAGCGCAGGTAATTCACAAATACAGTTGAATCAACAATACAACGATTATAGGTAAATAAATAAATCCATAGAAAAACTAAAGCATTATTTTCTAAACCGTTTTTTTAAGAATGCTGAGTAAAATAAGGGGGCGAACGACACGACAGCTCTTGGTACTTGAAGCCTGGTAATTTGGGGTTGCGTTTCGTTTGTTGGAGTATAGCTAAGGTCGGTTCGTTCCCTGCTCGCAAAGGGGCAAAGGTTAAAAGAGGGGTATGATCCTGCTGACAATGGGGTAGGATATATTTTTTTTTTTAACTCTTCAAATGGGTTTGCAGCAACAGCATGAAGCATGTCATGAATTCTTGAAAGATTTCTTGGAATGGGGCCAAAATAGTAGCCTTTAGCAAAATTAGATGCGCTAGAGGTGGGACATCTTTTGGAGGTTCCAAAGATGTTGCAGAAGTTGTTAAGACTAGTTTATAGAAGTTTACAGATAGCAGATTAGCTTTAGTGCCACCAAATTCGAAGCCACTCATAATACACTTTTGATTAAATTACGACTCAACTCTAATATATTTAATTCTTTTTTTTTTAAGGGATCATTTCATCTTTTGAGTTATTTCAGGTTGATATTGAAAATTTGTTAGTAAAAATAACGATAAAAACTATTATTCCTCTAACGGCCCTAGGGCTGTAGCAATGCCAAATGAAAGATTAAATTCTAACTAAATCACGCTGCATAAACAGAAACATTACACAAATTAACAAGATCTATTTCTATGCTCTATTGCTAGCCTGATAAATTGTCTTAATCTTTTCTTTACCTACAAAGCACTCATCCTTCATTGACAGCACTTCATCGTCCCTTCAACCTTGTAACACACCAGTCGTCTTTCATCAAACCTACATTCTCCATACACTTCCTTTTACAATTCTTCACACTCACCTATGATATGACCCACGGTCCCATTTATATCTCCACGTATGGGACAAAAGTAAGGCCACCCTTCCCTTACCTCTTCCCTAATTCTTCTTGGACCAAGTGGTGTACTATTCGCCCTCAATTCAGTAACATACTTTAACTTCTCTTTTCTTAAGTTCACTTTAAAAAAAATATCTTCACTTCATCTCTCCTTTACAACCCCAATGAGTCGAGGGGAATCAGAGAGGCTTCTTTCATACTGCTAAACCTGCACTTCTTGATTACTCAAAACATTTCCCGCCTTCTTTGCCATCTCATTATCTATACACAGTCCACCATTCAGTATTTCCTCCACTCCGCAATCTTGTCAAATATTCTTTACCCGGTACGGTCATGAAGTTGGAGGACATCTCTAAGAGCTTCTAAATAAGCTAATTTAAGTGATCGCACCCGTGGCATCTTTAAAATATGATCCCAGAACCTAATTATATTGAATGAACCAAATGGTATACTAGTCGTCCTCAATTCGATAATGTGCTTTAGCTCCTTCTTTTTAAAAAAAAATACCCCATCACCTACGTGTCTCCTTTATCACCACATACCGAAGCAGGGAATCAAGAGATGCTTCTGTCATAGTGGCAAACCTGTGCCTCTTGATCACGTATTTGCTACCATCTTTGGCACTCATCCTCTATGCCCAATCCATTATTCCATATTTCCCCCACTGCACAATCAAATATACAATATAAATTTTATATTTGAACGATCGTGTCCACAATCTGAAAAAGGCATAAGGCTCCTTTGGAATGTCAAACGTTGGACTGCCCACAGTGGTAGAGGGGCAAAAAGCACTGATGGAGCACCAACTTCGATGATGCTTCCCAAACACAGATTCTATATTCACCCCTCCACCCTCCCATCTCACCCCCCACCCTACCATTTTCAAGTGAGTCTCGAACAAACCATCGAATTTTATGATCAAATTAAGGTTCATCTCTAAGATTATAATTTTCCTTTTTTTTTCTTAAAAGCAACTATTTCAACTTCAGAATCTTTTCAGGTCCATATTGGAAAGTCGTCGGATTTGAGCCGCGAACAAACCATCGGCTTTTACCTCCAACTTTTCCCCGGTATTCAAATAGTCGGACCAAACCAAGTATATACCAATATTTACTAAGTTTTCTAGATAAGCTTCAAGTTGCGTTCAATATCTCAAATGTTAACGGGTTTCATCAAGCATTGGTAAGTGTTAATTAAAGGATAATTTACAACAATATGTTTATAGTGTTAACTATAAAGTATATTTTAGTTGATAAGGGGTAATTTACTGAGTGCTGGTAAGTGTTTATGTCGCCTTATCTGTGTGATAAAATTACTAATGATCAAATATAGTAAATTGTGATAATATTTTGTTATTAGTTTATTTTTGAAGCATATTTAAGTATTTTCCTTCAATTAACTAGATGCAAAGTAAACAGTCTCAATACTCTCTAATTATCGTATAGTTTATATTAGACAACTTACTTGTTGCTCAGTGTTTATAGTTCTGGTTTCGAATAAAACCGTCAAAAAAAGAAAAATTCAGCCTCCATCTGAGGGTCACTACAGCCTCGAGAAAATCACAACAATTCACAATTTACAACAATTCACAATAATTCACAACAATTCACAATTTACAACAATTCACAATTTACAACAATTCACAATTTACAACAATTCATAATTCACAACAATTCACAATTTACAACAATTCACAATTTACAACAATTCACAATTCACAATAATTCACAACATTTTTTCGTAGAAATAATTCTGTAAATTAATTGACAGATACCCTCGAAAAAAAACCGTCAAAATTGCTTTGACCTTGATCAGAGTATCATTTACTATGTTTTTGATACTTGCTTCTCGTTTAACGTTGATCGTTAAAGTCTCAAAAAAAAACATCAAAATTGTTTTAAACTCGATCTGACGTTCACTGTAGATTCGAGAAAATGAAACATCAGACTAATTTTTCGCTTTCATGTAATAAATTTTCAAGGGGAACAATCCGTATTTTCTAAGTACTATCTAGTTTGCTTTGGATATCTGCTTCTCGTTTAACGTTGATCGTTAAAGCCTCGAAAAAAAACCCATCAAAATTGTTTTAAACTCGATCTGACGTTCACTGTAGATTCGAGAAAATGAAACATCAGACTAATTTTTCGCTTTCATGTAATAAATTTTCAAGGGGAACAATCCGTATTTTCTAAGTACTATCTAGTTTGCTTTGGATATCTGCTTCTCGTTTAACGTTGATCGTTAAAGCCTAAAAAAAAAACATCAAAATGGTTTTAAACTCGATCTGACGTTCACTGTAGATTCGAGAAAATGAAACATCAGACTAATTTTTTCTCTTTCATGTAACAAATTTTCAAGGGGAACAATCCGTATTTTCTAAGTACTATCTAGTTTGCTTTGGATATCTGCTTCTTGTTTAACGTTGATCGTTAAAACTTTGAAAAAAACCATCAAAATTGTTTTAAACTCGATCTGACGTTCACTGTAGATTCGAGAAAATGAAACATCAGACTAATTTTTCGCTTTCATGTAATAAATTTTCAAGGGGAACGATGCGTATTTTCTAAGTACTATCTAGTTTGCTTTGGATACCTGCTTCTCGTTTAACGTTGATCATTAAAGCCTAAAAAAAAACATCAAAATTGTTTTAAACTCGATATGACGTTCATTGTAGATTCGAGAAAATGAAACATCAGACTAGTTTTTCGCTTTCATTTAATAAATTTTCAAGGGGAACTATGCGTATTTTCTAAGTACTATCTAGTTTGCTTTGGATACCTGCTTCTCATTTAACGTTGATCATTAAAGCCTCGAAAAAAAAAACAATCAAAATTGTTTTAAACTCGATCTGACGTTCACTGTAGATTCGAGAAAATGAAACATCAGACTAATTTTTCGCTTTCATGTAATAAATTTTCAAGGGGAACAATCCGTGTTTTCTAAGTACTATCTAGTTTGCTTTGGATATCTGCTTCTCGTTTAACGTTGATTGTTAAAGCCCCAAAAAAAACCATCAAAATTGTTTTAAACTCGATCTGACGTTCACTATAGATTCGAGAAAATGAAACATCAGACTAATTTTTCGCTTTCATGTAATAAATTTTCAAGGGGAACAATCCGTATTTTCTAAGTAATATCTAGTTTTCTATGGATATCTGCTTCTCGTTTAACGTTGATCGTTAAAGCCTCAAAAAAAACGTCAAAATTGTTTTAAACTCGATCTGACGTTCACTGTAGATTCGAGAAAATGAAACATTAGACTAATTTTTCGCTTTCATGTAATAAATTTTCAAGGGGAACAATCCGTATTTTCTAAGTACTATCTAGTTTGCTTTGGATATCTGCTTCTCGTTTAACGTTGATTGTTAAAGCTCCCCAAAAAAAAACCATCAAAATTGTTTTAAACTTGATCTGACGTTCACATTAGATTCGAGAAAATGAAACATCAGACTAATTTTTCGCTTTAATGTAATAAAATGTAATATCTTTAATGTAATATCTAGTTTGCTTTGGATATCTGCTTCTCGTTTAACGTTGATCATTAAAGCCTAAAAAAAAACATCAAAATTGTTTTAAACTCGATATGACGTTCATTGTAGATTCGAGAAAATGAAACATCAGACTAATTTTTCGCTTTCATGTAATAAATTTTCAAGGTAAACAATCCGTATTTTCTAAGTACTACCTAGTTTGCTTTGGATATCTGCTTCTCGTTTAACGTTCATCGTTAAAGCCTCAAAAAAAAACATCAAAATTGTTTTAAACTCGATCTGACGTTCACTGTAGATTCGAGAAAATGAAACATCAGACTAATTTTTCGCTTTCATGTACTAAATTTTCAAGGGGAACAATCTGTATTTTCTAAGTACTATGTAGTTTGCTTTGGATATCTGCTTCTCGTTTAACGTTGATCGTTAAAGCCTAAAAAAAACATCAAAATTGTTTTAAGCTCGATCTGACGTTCACTGTAGATTCGAGAAAATGAAACATCAGACTAATTTTTCGCTTTCATGTAATAAATTTTCAAGGGGAACAATCCGTATTTTCTAAGTACTATCTAGTTTGCTTTGGATATCTGCTTCTCGTTTAACGTTGATCATTAAAGCCTCGAAAAAAAACCCATCAAAATTGTTTTAAACTCGATCTGACGTTCACTGCAGATTCGAGAAAATGAAACATCAGACTAATTTTTCGCTTTCATGTAATAAATTTTCAAGGGGAACAATCCGTATTTTCTAAGTACTATCTAGTTTGCTTTGGATATCTGCTTCTCGTTTAACGTTGATCGTTAAAGCCTCAAAAAAAAAAACATCAAAATTGTTTTCTCGATCTGACGTTCACTGTAGATTCGAGAAAATGAAACATCAGACTAATTTTTCGCTTTCATGTAATAAATTGTCAAGGGGAACAATCCGTTTTTTCTAAGTACTATCTAGTTTGCTTTGGATATCTGCTTCTTGTTTAACGTTGACCATTAAAGCCTCGAAAAAAAACCATCAAAATTGTTTTAAACTCGATCTGACGTTCACTGCAGATTCGAGAAAATGAAACATCAGACTAATTTTTCGCTTTCATGTAATAAATTTTCAAGGGGAACAATCCGTATTTTCTAAGTACTATCTAGTTTGCTTTTGATATCTGCTTTTAGTTTAACGTTGATCGTTATAGCCTCAAAAAAAAATCAAAATTGTTTTAAACTCGATCTGACGTTCACTGTAGATTCGAGAAAATGAAACATCAGACTAATTTTTCGCTTTCATGTAATAAATTTTCAAGGGGAACAATCCGTATTTTCTAAGTACTATCTAGTTTGCTTTGGATATCTGCTTCTCGTTTAACGTTGATCATTAAAGCCTCGAAAAAAAACCATCAAAATTGTTTTAAACTCGATCTGACGTTCACTGTAGATTCGAGAAAATGAAACATCAGACTAATTTTTCGGTATTTTCTAAGTACTATCTAGTTTGCTTTGGATATCTGCTTCTTGTTTAACGTTGATCGTTAAAACTTTGAAAAAAACCATCAAAATTGTTTTAAACTCGATCTGACGTTCACTGTAGATTCGAGAAAATGAAACATCTGACTAATTTTTCGCTTTCATGTAATAAATTTTCAAGGGGAACAATGCGTATATTCTAAGTACTATCTAGTTTGCTTTGGATACCTGCTTCTCGTTTAACGTTGATCATTAAAGCCTCGAAAAAAAAAAATCAAAATTGTTTTAAACTCGATCTGACGTTCACTGTAGATTCGAGAAAATGAAACATCAGACTAATTTTTCGCTTTCATGTAATAAATTTCAAGGGGAACAATGCGTATTTTCTAAGTACTATCTAGTTTGCTTTGGATACCTGCTTCTCGTTTAACGTTGATCATTAAAGCCTCGAAAAAAAAACAATCCAAATTGTTTTAAACTCGATCTGACGTTCACTGTAGATTCGAGAAAATGAAACATCAGACTAATTTTTCGCTTTCATGTAATAAATTTTCAAGGGGAACAATCCGTATTTTCTAAGTACTATCTAGTTTGCTTTGGATATCTGCTTCTCGTTTAACGTTGATTGTTAAAGCCCCAAAAAAAAACCATCAAAATTGTTTTAAACTCGATCTGACGTTCACTAGATTCGAGAAAATGAAACATCAGACTAATTTTTCGCTTTAATGTAATAAATTTTCAAGGGGAAAAATCCGTATTTTCTAAGTACTATCTAGTTTGCTTTGGATATATGCTTCTCGTTTAACGTTGATCATTAAAGCCTCGAAAAAAACCATCAAAATTGTTTTAAACTCGATCTGTCGTTCACTGTAGATTCGAGAAAATGAAACATCAGACTAATTTTCGCTTTCATGTAATAAATTTTCAAGGGGAACAATGCGTATTTTCTAAGTACTATCTAGTTTGCTTTGGATATCTGCTTCTCGTTTAACGTTGATCGTTAAAGCCTCGAAAAAAAAACCATCAAAATTGTTTTAAACTCGATCTGACGTTCACTGTAGATTCGAGAAAATGAAACATCAGACTAATTTTTTGCTTTCATGTAATAAATTTTCAAGGGGAACAATCCGTATTTTCTAAGTACCATCTAGTTTGCTTTGGATATCTGCTTCTCGTTTAACGTTGATCGTTAAAGCCTAAAAAAAACATCAAAATTGTTTTAAACTCGATCTGACTCCACTGTAGATTCGAGAAAATGAAACATCAGACTAATTTTTCGCTTTCATGTAATAAATTTTCAAGGGGAACAATCCGTATTTTCTAAGTACTATCTAGTTTGCTTTGGATATCTGCTTCTCGTTTAACGTTGATCATTAAAGCCTCGAGAAAAAACCCATCAAAATTGTTTTAAACTCGATCTGACGTTCACTGCAGATTCGAGAAAATGAAACATCAGACTAATTTTTCGCTTTCATGTAATAAATTTTTAAGGGGAACAATCCGTATTTTCTAAGTACTATCTAGTTTGCTTTGGATATCTGCTTCTCGTTTAACGTTGATCGTTAAAGCCTCAAAAAAAAAACATCAAAATTGTTTTAAACTCGATCTGACGTTCACTGTAGATTCGAGAAAATGAAACATCAGACTAATTTTTCGCTTTCATGTAATAAATTGTCAAGGGGAACAATCCATATTTTCTAAGTACTATCTAGTTTGCTTTGGATATCTGCTTCTTGTTTAACGTTGACCATTAAAGCCTCGAAAAAAAACCATCAAAATTGTTTTAAACTCGATCTGACGTTTATTGCAGATTCGAGAAAATGAAACATCAGACTAATTTTTCGCTTTCATGTAATAAATTTTCAAGGGGAACAATCCGTATTTTCTAAGTACTATCTAGTTTGCTTTTGATATCTGCTTTTAGTTTAACGTTGATCGTTATAGCCTCAAAAAAAAACATCAAAATTGTTTTAAACTCGATCTGACGTTCACTGTAGATTCGAGAAAATGAAACATCAGACTAATTTTTCGCTTTCATGTAATAAATTTTCAAGGGGAACAATCCGTATTTTCTAAGTACTATCTAGTTTGCTTTGGATATCTGCTTCTCGTTTAACGTTGATCATTAAAGCCTCGAAAAAAAACCCATCAAAATTGTTTTAAACTCGATCTGACGTTCACTGCAGATTCGAGAAAATGAAACATCAGACTAATTTTTCGCTTTCATGTAATAAATTTTCAAGGGGAACAATCCGTATTTTCTAAGTACTATCTAGTTTGCTTTGGATATCTGCTTCTCGTTTAACGTTGATCGTTAAAGCCTCAAAAAAAAAACATCAAAATTGTTTTAAACTCGATCTGACGTTCACTGTAGATTCGAGAAAATGAAACATCAGACTAATTTTTCGCTTTCATGTAATAAATTTTCAAGGGGAACAATCCGTATTTTCTAAGTACTATCTAGTTTGCTTTGGATATCTGCTTCTCGTTTAACGTTGATCGTTAAAGCCTCAAAAAAAAAACATCAAAATTGTTTTAAACTCGATCTGACGTTCACTGTAGATTCGAGAAAATGAAACATCAGACTAATTTTTCGCTTTCATGTAATAAATTGTCAAGGGGAACAATCCGTATTTTCTAAGTACTATCTAGTTTGCTTTGGATATCTGCTTCTCGTTTAACGTTGATCATTAAAGCCTCGAAAAAAAACCCATCAAAATTGTTTTAAACTCGATCTGACGTTCACTGCAGATTCGAGAAAATGAAACATCAGACTAATTTTTCGCTTTCATGTAATAAATTTTCAAGGGGAACAATCCGTATTTTCTAAGTACTATCTAGTTTGCTTTTGATATCTGCTTTTAGTTTAACGTTGATCGTTATAGCCTCAAAAAAAAATCAAAATTGTTTTAAACTCGATCTGACGTTCACTGTAGATTCGAGAAAATGAAACATCAGACTAATTTTTCGCTTTCATGTAATAAATTTTCAAGGGGAACAATCCGTATTTTCTAAGTACTATCTAGTTTGCTTTGGATATCTGCTTCTCGTTTAACGTTGATCATTAAAGCCTCGAAAAAAAACCATCAAAATTGTTTTTAACTCGATCTGACGTTCACTGTAGATTCGAGAAAATGAAACATCAGACTAATTTTTCGGTATTTTCTAAGTACTATCTAGTTTGCTTTGGATATCTGCTTCTTGTTTAACGTTGACCATTAAAGCCTCGAAAAAAAACCATCAAAATTGTTTTAAACTCGATCTGACGTTTATTGCAGATTCGAGAAAATGAAACATCAGACTAATTTTTCGCTTTCATGTAATAAATTTTCAAGGGGAACAATCCGTATTTTCTAAGTACTATCTAGTTTGCTTTTGATATCTGCTTTTAGTTTAACGTTGATCGTTATAGCCTCAAAAAAAAACATCAAAATTGTTTTAAACTCGATCTGACGTTCACTGTAGATTCGAGAAAATGAAACATCAGACTAATTTTTCGCTTTCATGTAATAAATTTTCAAGGGGAACAATCCGTATTTTCTAAGTACTATCTAGTTTGCTTTGGATATCTGCTTCTCGTTTAACGTTGATCATTAAAGCCTCGAAAAAAAACCCATCAAAATTGTTTTAAACTCGATCTGTCGTTCACTGTAGATTCGAGAAAATGAAACATCAGACTAATTTTTCGCTTTCATGTAATATATTTTCAAGGGGAACAATCCGTATTTTCTAAGTAATATCTAGTTTGCTTTGGATATCTGCTTCTCGTTTAACGTTGATTGTTAAAGCCCCAAAAAAAAACCATCAAAATTGTTTTAAACTCGATCTGACGTTCACTAGATTCGAGAAAATGAAACATCAGACTAATTTTTCGCTTTAATGTAATAAATTTTCAAGGGGAAAAATCCGTATTTTCTAAGTACTATCTAGTTTGCTTTGGATATATGCTTCTCGTTTAACGTTGATCATTAAAGCCTCGAAAAAAACCATCAAAATTGTTTTAAACTCGATCTGTCGTTCACTGTAGATTCGAGAAAATGAAACATCAGACTAATTTTCGCTTTCATGTAATAAATTTTCAAGGGGAACAATGCGTATTTTCTAAGTACTATCTAGTTTGCTTTGGATATCTGCTTCTCGTTTAACGTTGATCGTTAAAGCCTCGAAAAAAAACCCATCAAAATTGTTTTAAAACTCGATCTGACGTTCACTGTAGATTCGAGAAAATGAAACATCAGACTAATTTTTCGCTTTCATGTAATAAATTTTCAAGGGGAACAATCCGTATTTTCTAAGTACCATCTAGTTTGCTTTGGATATCTGCTTCTCGTTTAACGTTGATCGTTAAAGCCTAAAAAAAACATCAAAATTGTTTTAAACTCGATCTGACGTTCACTGTAGATTCGAGAAAATGAAACATCAGACTAATTTTTCGCTTTCATGTAATAAATTTTCAAGGGGAACAATCCGTATTTTCTAAGTACTATCTAGTTTGCTTTGGATATCTGCTTCTCGTTTAACGTTGATCATTAAAGCCTCGAGAAAAAACCCATCAAAATTGTTTTAAACTCGATCTGACGTTCACTGCAGATTCGAGAAAATGAAACATCAGACTAATTTTTCGCTTTCATGTAATAAATTTTTAAGGGGAACAATCCGTATTTTCTAAGTACTATCTAGTTTGCTTTGGATATCTGCTTCTCGTTTAACGTTGATCGTTAAAGCCTCAAAAAAAAATCAAAATTGTTTTAAACTCGATCTGACGTTCACTGTAGATTCGAGAAAATGAAACATCAGACTAATTTTTCGCTTTCATGTAATAAATTGTCAAGGGGAACAATCCATATTTTCTAAGTACTATCTAGTTTGCTTTGGATATCTGCTTCTTGTTTAACGTTGACCATTAAAGCCTCGAAAAAAAACCATCAAAATTGTTTTAAACTCGATCTGACGTTTATTGCAGATTCGAGAAAATGAAACATCAGACTAATTTTTCGCTTTCATGTAATAAATTTTCAAGGGGAACAATCCGTATTTTCTAAGTACTATCTAGTTTGCTTTTGATATCTGCTTTTAGTTTAACGTTGATCGTTATAGCCTCAAAAAAAAACATCAAAATTGTTTTAAACTCGATCTGACGTTCACTGTAGATTCGAGAAAATGAAACATCAGACTAATTTTTCGCTTTCATGTAATAAATTTTCAAGGGGAACAATCCGTATTTTCTAAGTACTATCTAGTTTGCTTTGGATATCTGCTTCTCGTTTAACGTTGATCATTAAAGCCTCGAAAAAAAACCCATCAAAATTGTTTTAAACTCGATCTGACGTTCACTGCAGATTCGAGAAAATGAAACATCAGACTAATTTTTCGCTTTCATGTAATAAATTTTCAAGGGGAACAATCCGTATTTTCTAAGTACTATCTAGTTTGCTTTGGATATCTGCTTCTCGTTTAACGTTGATCGTTAAAGCCTCAAAAAAAACATCAAAATTGTTTTAAACTCGATCTGACGTTCACTGTAGATTCGAGAAAATGAAACATCAGACTAATTTTTCGCTTTCATGTAATAAATTTTCAAGGGGAACAATCCGTATTTTCTAAGTACTATCTAGTTTGCTTTGGATATCTGCTTCTCGTTTAACTTTGATCGTTAAAGCCTCAAAAAAAAAAACATCAAAATTGTTTTAAACTCGATCTGACGTTCACTGTAGATTCGAGAAAATGAAACATCAGACTAATTTTTCGCTTTCATGTAATAAATTGTCAAGGGGAACAATCCGTATTTTCTAAGTACTATCTAGTTTGCTTTGGATATCTGCTTCTCGTTTAACGTTGATCATTAAAGCCTCGAAAAAAAACCCATCAAAATTGTTTTAAACTCGATCTGACGTTCACTGCAGATTCGAGAAAATGAAACATCAGACTAATTTTTCGCTTTCATGTAATAAATTTTCAAGGGGAACAATCCGTATTTTCTAAGTACTATCTAGTTTGCTTTTGATATCTGCTTTTAGTTTAACGTTGATCGTTATAGCCTCAAAAAAAAATCAAAATTGTTTTAAACTCGATCTGACGTTCACTGTAGATTCGAGAAAATGAAACATCAGACTAATTTTTTCGCTTTCATGTAATAAATTTTCAAGGGGAACAATCCGTATTTTCTAAGTACTATCTAGTTTGCTTTGGATATCTGCTTCTCGTTTAACGTTGATCATTAAAGCCTCGAAAAAAAACCATCAAAATTGTTTTTAACTCGATCTGACGTTCACTGTAGATTCGAGAAAATGAAACATCAGACTAATTTTTCGGTATTTTCTAAGTACTATCTAGTTTGCTTTGGATATCTGCTTCTTGTTTAACGTTGACCATTAAAGCCTCGAAAAAAAACCATCAAAATTGTTTTAAACTCGATCTGACGTTTATTGCAGATTCGAGAAAATGAAACATCAGACTAATTTTTCGCTTTCATGTAATAAATTTTCAAGGGGAACAATCCGTATTTTCTAAGTACTATCTAGTTTGCTTTTGATATCTGCTTTTAGTTTAACGTTGATCGTTATAGCCTCAAAAAAAAACATCAAAATTGTTTTAAACTCGATCTGACGTTCACTGTAGATTCGAGAAAATGAAACATCAGACTAATTTTTCGCTTTCATGTAATAAATTTTCAAGGGGAACAATCCGTATTTTCTAAGTACTATCTAGTTTGCTTTGGATATCTGCTTCTCGTTTAACGTTGATCATTAAAGCCTCGAAAAAAAACCCATCAAAATTGTTTTAAACTCGATCTGACGTTCACTGCAGATTCGAGAAAATGAAACATCAGACTAATTTTTCGCTTTCATGTAATAAATTTTCAAGGGGAACAATCCGTATTTTCTAAGTACTATCTTGTTTGCTTTGGATATCTGCTTCTCGTTTAACGTTGATCGTTAAAGCCTCAAAAAAAAAACATCAAAATTGTTTTAAACTCGATCTGACGTTCACTGTAGATTCGAGAAAATGAAACATCAGACTAATTTTTCGCTTTCATGTAATAAATTTTCAAGGGGAACAATCCGTATTTTCTAAGTACTATCTAGTTTGCTTTGGATATCTGCTTCTCGTTTAACGTTGATCGTTAAAGCCTCAAAAAAAAACATCAAAATTGTTTTAAACTCGATCTGACGTTCACTGTAGATTCGAGAAAATGAAACATCAGACTAATTTTTCGCTTTCATGTAATAAATTGTCAAGGGGAACAATCCGTATTTTCTAAGTACTATCTAGTTTGCTTTGGATATCTGCTTCTTGTTTAACGTTGACCATTAAAGCCTCGAAAAAAACCATCAAAATTGTTTTAAACTCGATCTGACGTTCACTGCAGATTCGAGAAAATGAAACATCAGACTAATTTTTCGCTTTCATGTAATAAATTTTCAAGGGGAACAATCCGTATTTTCTAAGTACTATCTAGTTTGCTTTTGATATCTGCTTTTAGTTTAACGTTGATCGTTATAGCCTCAAAAAAAAATCAAAATTGTTTTAAACTCGATCTGACGTTCACTGTAGATTCGAGAAAATGAAACATCAGACTAATTTTTCGCTTTCATGTAATAAATTTTCAAGGGGAACAATCCGTATTTTCTAAGTACTATCTAGTTTGCTTTGGATATCTGCTTCTCGTTTAACGTTGATCATTAAAGCCTCGAAAAAAAAACCATCAAAATTGTTTTTAACTCGATCTGACGTTCACTGTAGATTCGAGAAAATGAAACATCAGACTAATTTTTCGGTATTTTCTAAGTACTATCTAGTTTGCTTTGGATATCTGCTTCTTGTTTAACGTTGATCGTTAAAACTTTGAAAAAAACCATCAAAATTGTTTTAAACTCGATCTGACGTTCACTGTAGATTCGAGAAAATGAAACATCAGACTAATTTTTCGCTTTCATGTAATAAATTTTCAAGGGGAACAATCCGTATTTTCTAAGTACTATCTAGTTTGCTTTGGATACCTGCTTCTCGTTTAACGTTGATCATTAAAGCCTCGAAAAAAAAAAAATCAAAATTGTTTTAAACTCGATCTGACGTTCACTGTAGATTCGAGAAAATGAAACATCAGACTAATTTTTCGCTTTCATGTAATAAATTTTCAAGGGGAACAATGCGTATTTTCTAAGTACTATCTAGTTTGCTTTGGATACCTGCTTCTCGTTTAACGTTGATCATTAAAGCCTCGAAAAAAAAACAATCCAAATTGTTTTAAACTCGATCTGACGTTCACTGTAGATTCGAGAAAATGAAACATCAGACTAATTTTTCGCTTTCATGTAATAAATTTTCAAGGGGAACAATGCGTATTTTCTAAGTACTATCTAGTTTGCTTTGGATATATGCTTCTCGTTTAACGTTGATTGTTAAAGCCCCAAAAAAAACCATCAAAATTGTTTTAAACTCGATCTGACGTCCACTGTAGATTCGAGAAAATGAAACATCAGACTAATTTTTCGCTTTCATGTAATAAATTTTCAAGGGGAACAATCCGTGTTTTCTAAGTACTATCTAGTTTGCTTTGGATATATGCTTCTCGTTTAACGTTGATTGTTAAAGCCCCAAAAAAACCCATCAAAATTGTTTTAAACTCGATCTTACGTTCACTGTAGATTCGAGAAAATGAAACATCAGACTAATTTTTTGCTTTCATGTAATAAATTTTCAAGGGGAACAATCCGTATTTTCTAAGTACCATCTAGTTTGCTTTGGATATCTGCTTCTCGTTTAACGTTGATTGTTAAAGCCCCAAAAAAAAAACCATCAAAATTGTTTTAAACTCGATCTGACGTTCACTAGATTCGAGAAAATGAAACATCAGACTAATTTTTCGCTTTCATGTAATAAATTTTCAAGGGGAAAAATCCGTATTTTCTAAGTACTATCTAGTTTGCTTTGGATATATGCTTCTCGTTTAACGTTGATCATTAAAGCCTCGAAAAAAACCATCAAAATTGTTTTAAACTCGATCTGTCGTTCACTGTAGATTCGAGAAAATGAAACATCAGACTAATTTTCGCTTTCATGTAATAAATTTTCAAGGGGAACAATGCGTATTTTCTAAGTACTATCTAGTTTGCTTTGGATATCTGCTTCTCGTTTAACGTTGATCGTTAAAGCCTAAAAAAAAACCATCAAAATTGTTTTAAACTCGATCTGACGTTCACTGTAGATTCGAGAAAATGAAACATCAGACTAATTTTTTGCTTTCATGTAATAAATTTTCAAGGGGAACAATCCGTATTTTCTAAGTACCATCTAGTTTGCTTTGGATATCTGCTTCTCGTTTAACGTTGATCGTTAAAGCCTAAAAAAAACATCAAAATTGTTTTAAACTCGATCTGACGTTCACTGTAGATTCGAGAAAATGAAACATCAGACTAATTTTTCGCTTTCATGTAATAAATTTTCAAGGGGAACAATCCGTATTTTCTAAGTACTATCTAGTTTGCTTTGGATATCTGCTTCTCGTTTAACGTTGATCATTAAAGCCTCGAAAAAAAACCCATCAAAATTGTTTTAAACTCGATCTGACGTTCACTGCAGATTCGAGAAAATGAAACATCAGACTAATTTTTCGCTTTCATGTAATAAATTTTTAAGGGGAACAATCCGTATTTTCTAAGTACTATCTAGTTTGCTTTGGATATCTGCTTCTCGTTTAACGTTGATCGTTAAAGCCTCAAAAAAAAAACATCAAAATTGTTTTAAACTCGATCTGACGTTCACTGTAGATTCGAGAAAATGAAACATCAGACTAATTTTTCGCTTTCATGTAATAAATTGTCAAGGGGAACAATCCATATTTTCTAAGTACTATCTAGTTTGCTTTGGATATCTGCTTCTTGTTTAACGTTGACCATTAAAGCCTCGAAAAAAAACCATCAAAATTGTTTTAAACTCGATCTGACGTTTATTGCAGATTCGAGAAAATGAAACATCAGACTAATTTTTCGCTTTCATGTAATAAATTTTCAAGGGGAACAATCCGTATTTTCTAAGTACTATCTAGTTTGCTTTTGATATCTGCTTTTAGTTTAACGTTGATCGTTATAGCCTCAAAAAAAAACATCAAAATTGTTTTAAACTCGATCTGACGTTCACTGTAGATTCGAGAAAATGAAACATCAGACTAATTTTTCGCTTTCAGTTAATAAATTTTCAAGGGGAACAATCCGTATTTTCTAAGTACTATCTAGTTTGCTTTGGATATCTGCTTCTCGTTTAACGTTGATCGTTAAAACTTCGAAAAAAAACCATCAAGATTGTTTTAAACTCGATCTGACGTTCACTGTAGATTCGAGAAAATGAAACATCAGACTAATTTTTTGCTTTCATGTAATAAATTTTCAAGCGGAACAATCCGTATTTTCTAAGTACTATCTAGTTTGCTTTGGATATCTGCTTCTTGTTTAACGTTGATCGTTAAAGCCTAAAAAAAAACATCAAAATTGTTTTAAATTCGATCTGACGTTCACTGTAGATTCGAGAAAATGAAACATCAGACTAATTTTTCGCTTTCATGTAATAAATTTTCAAGGGGAACAATCCGTATTTTCTAAGTACTATCTAGTTTTCTTTGGATATCTGCTTCTCGTTTAACGTTGATCATTAAAGCCTAAAAAAAAACATTAAAATTGTTTTAAGCTCGATATGACATTCATTGTAGATTCGAGAAAATGAAACATCAGACTAATTTTTCGCTTTCATGTAATAAATTTTCAAGGTAAACAATCCGTATTTTCTAAGTACTGTCTAGTTTGCTTTGGATATCTGCTTCTCGTTTAACGTTGATCGTTAAAGCCTCAAAAAAAACATCAAAATTGTTTTAAACTCGATCCGACGTTCACTGTAGATTCGAGAAAATGAAACATCAGACTAATTTTTCGCTTTCATGTAATAAATTTTCAAGGGGAACAATCCGTATTTTCTAAGTACTATCTAGTTTGCTTTGGATATCTGCTTCTCGTTTAACGTTGATCATTAAAGCCTCGAAAAAAAACCCATCAAAATTGTTTTAAACTCGATCTGACGTTCACTGTAGATTCGAGAAAATGAAACATCCGACTAATTTTTCGCTTTCATGTAATAAATTTTCAAGGGGAACAATCCGTATTTTCTAAGTACTATCTAGTTTGCTTTGGATATCTGCTTCTCGTTTAACGTTGATCGTTAAAGCCTAAAAAAAAACATCAAAATTGTTTTAAACTCGATCTGACGTTCACTGTAGATTCGAGAAAATGAAACATCAGACTAATTTTTTCGCTTTCATGTAACAAATTTTCAAGGGGAACAATCCGTATTTTCTAAGTACTATCTAGTTTGCTTTGGATATCTGCTTCTTGTTTAACGTTGATCGTTAAAACTTTGAAAAAAACCATCAAAATTGTTTTAAACTCGATCTGACGTTCACTGTAGATTCGAGAAAATGAAACATCTGACTAATTTTTCGCTTTCATGTAATAAATTTTCAAGGGGAACAATCCGTATTTTCTAAGTACTATCTAGTTTGCTTTGGATATCTGCTTCTCGTTTAACGTTGATTGTTAAAACCCCCCAAAAAAAACCATCAAAATTGTTTTAAACTCGATCTGACGTCCACTGTAGATTCGAGAAAATGAAACATCAGACTAATTTTTCGCTTTCATGTAATAAATTTTCAAGGGGAACAATCCGTGTTTTCTAAGTACTATCTAGTTTGCTTTGGATATCTGCTTCTCGTTTAACGTTGATTGTTAAAGCCCCAAAAAGAAAACCATCAAAATTGTTTTAAACTCGATCTGACGTTCACTGTAGATTCGAGAAAATGAAACATCAGACTAATTTTTCGCTTTCATGTAATAAATTTTCAAGGGGAACAATCCGTATTTTCTAAGTAATATCTAGTTTTCTTTGGATATCTGCTTCTCGTTTAACGTTGATCGTTAAAGCCTCAAAAAAAACGTCAAAATTGTTTTAAACTCGATCTGACGTTTACTGTAGATTCGAGAAAATGAAACATCAGACTAATTTTTCGCTTTCATGTAATAAATTTTCAAGGGGAACAATCCGTATTTTCTAAGTACTATCTAGTTTGCTTTGGATATCTGCTTCTCGTTTAACGTTGATTGTTAAAGCCCCCCAAAAAAACCATCAAAATTGTTTTAAACTCGATCTGACGTTCACTAGATTCGAGAAAATGAAACATCAGACTAATTTTTCGCTTTCATGTAATAAATTTTCAAGGGGAACAATCCGTGTTTTCTAAGAACTATCTAGTTTGCTTTAGATATCTGCTTCTCGTTTAACGTTGATTGTTAAAGCCCCAAAAAAACCATCAAAATTGTTTTAAACTTGATCTGACGTTCACTGTAGATTCGAGAAAATGAAACATCAGACTAATTTTTCGCTTTAATGTAATAAATTTTCAAGGGGAAAAATCCGTATTTTCTAAGTACTATCTAGTTTGCTTTGGATATCTGCTTCTCGTTTAACGTTGATCGTTAAAGCCTCGAAAAAAACCCATCAAAATTGTTTTAAACTCGATCTGACGTTCACTGTAGATTCGAGAAAATGAAACATCAGACTAATTTTTCGCTTTCATGTAATAAATTTTCAAGGGGAACAATCCGTATTTTCTAAGTACTATCTAGTTTGCTTTGGATATCTGCTTCTCGTTTAACGTTGATCGTTAAAGCCTCAAAAAAAAACATCAAAATTGTTTTAAACTCGATCTGACGTTCACTGTAGATTCGAGAAAATGAAACATCAGACTAATTTTTCGCTTTCATGTAATAAATTTTCAAAGGGAACAATCCGTATTTTCTTAGTACTATCTAGTTTGATTTGATATCTGCTTCTCGTTTAACGTTGATCATAAAAGCCTCGAAAAAAAACCCATCAAAATTGTTTTAAACTCGATCTGACGTTCACTGTAGATTTGAGAAAATGAAACATCAGACTAATTTTTCGCTTTCATGTAATATATTTTCAAGGGGAACAATCCGTATTTTCTAAGTACTATCTAGTTTGCTTTGGATATCTGCTTCTCGTTTAACGTTGATCGTTAAAGCCTAAAAAAACTTCAAAATTGTTTTAAACTCGATCTGACGTTCACTATAGATTCGAGAAAATGAAACATCAGACTAATTTTTCGCTTTCATGTAATAAATTTTCAAGGGGAACAATCCGTATTTTCTAAGTACTATCTAGTTTGCTTTGGATATCTGCATCTCGTTTAACGTTGATCATTAAAGCCTCGAAAAAAAAACTATCAAAATTGTTTTAAACTCGATCTGACGTTCACTGTAGATTCGAGAAAATGAAACATCAGACTAATTTTTCGCTTTCATGTAATAAATTTTCAAGGGGAACAATCCGTATTTTCTAAGTACTATCTAGTTTGCTTTGGATATCTGCTTCTCGTTTAACGTTGATCGTTAAAGCCTAAAAAAAAAAACATCAAAATTGTTTTAAACTCGATCTGACGTTCACTGTAGATTCGAGAAAATGAAACATCAGACTAATTTTTCGCTTTCAGTTAATAAATTTTCAAGGGGAACAATCCGTATTTTCTAAGTACTATCTAGTTTGCTTTGGATATCTGCTTCTCGTTTAACGTTGATCGTTAAAACTTCGAAAAAAAACCATCAAGATTGTTTTAAACTCGATCTGACGTTCACTGTAGATTCGAGAAAATGAAACATCAGACTAATTTTTTGCTTTCATGTAATAAATTTTCAAGCGGAACAATCCGTATTTTCTAAGTACTATCTAGTTTGCTTTGGATATCTGCTTCTTGTTTAACGTTGATCGTTAAAGCCTAAAAAAAAACATCAAAATTGTTTTAAATTCGATCTGACGTTCACTGTAGATTCGAGAAAATGAAACATCAGACTAATTTTTCGCTTTCATGTAATAAATTTTCAAGGGGAACAATCCGTATTTTCTAAGTACTATCTAGTTTGCTTTGGATATCTGCTTCTCGTTTAACGTTGATCGTTAAAGCCTCAAAAAAAAAAAACATCAAAATTGTTTTAAACTCGATCTGACGTTCACTGTAGATTCGAGAAAATGAAACATCAGACTAATTTTTCGCTTTCATGTAATAAATTTTCAAGGGGAACAATCCGTATTTTCTAAGTACTATCTAGTTTGCTTTGGATATCTTCTTCTCGTTTAACGTTGATCGTTAAAGCCTCAAAAAAAAACATCAAAATTGTTTTAAACTCGATCTGACGTTCACTGTAGATTCGAGAAAATGAAACATCAGACTAATTTTTCGCTTTCATGTAATAAATTTTCAAGGGGAACAATCCGTATTTTCTAAGTACTATCTAGTTTTCTTTGGATATCTGCTTCTCGTTTAACGTTGATCATTAAAGCCTAAAAAAAAAACATTAAAATTGTTTTAAACTCGATCTGACGTTCACTGTAGATTCGAGAAAATGAAACATCAGACTAATTTTTCGCTTTCATGTAATAAATTTTCAAAAGGAACAATCCGTATTTTCTAAGTACTATCTAGTTTGCTTTGGATATCTTCTTCTCGTTTAACGTTGATCGTTAAAGCCTCAAAAAAAACATCAAAATTGTTTTAAACTCGATCTGACGTTCACTGTAGATTCGAGAAAATGAAACATCAGACTAATTTTTCGCTTTCATGTAATAAATTTTCAAGGGGAACAATCCGTATTTTCTAAGTACTATCTAGTTTGCTTTGGATATCTTCTTCTCGTTTAACGTTGATCGTTAAAGCCTCAAAAAAAAACATCAAAATTGTTTTAAACTCGATCTGACGTTCACTGTAGATTCGAGAAAATGAAACATCAGACTAATTTTTCGCTTTCATGTAATAAATTTTCAAGGGGAACAATCCGTATTTTCTAAGTACTATCTAGTTTTCTTTGGATATCTGCTTCTCGTTTAACGTTGATCATTAAAGCCTCGAAAAAAAAACAATCAAAATTGTTTTAAACTCGATCTGATGTTCACTGTAGATTCGAGAAAATGAAACATCAGACTAATTTTTCGCTTTCATGTAATAAATTTTCAAGGGGAACAATCCGTATTTTCTAAGTACTATCTAGTTTGCTTTGGATATCTTCTTCTCGTTTAACGTTGATCGTTAAAGCCTCAAAAAAAACATCAAAATTGTTTTAAACTCGATCTGACGTTCACTGTAGATTCGAGAAAATGAAACATCAGACTAATTTTTCGCTTTCATGTAATAAATTTTCAAGGGGAACAATCCGTATTTTCTAAGTACTATCTAGTTTTCTTTGGATATCTGCTTCTCGTTTAACGTTGATCGTTAAAGCCTCAAAAAAAAAACATCAAAATTGTTTTAAACTCGATCTGACGTTCACTGTAGATTCGAGAAAATGAAACATCAGACTAATTTTTTGCTTTCATGTAATAAATTTTCAAGGGGAACAATCCGTATTTTCTAAGTACTATCTAGTTTGCTTTGGATATCTGCTTCTCGTTTAACGTTGATCGTTAAAGCCTCAAAAAAAACATCAAAATTGTTTTAAACTCGATCTGACGTTCACTGTAGATTCGAGAAAATGAAACATCAGACTAATTTTTCGCTTTCATGTAATAAATTTTCAAAGGGAACAATCCGTATTTTCTTAGTACTATCTAGTTTGATTTGATATCTGCGTCTCGTTTAACGTTGATCATAAAAGCCTCGAAAAAAAAACCATCAAAATTGTTTTAAACTCGATCTGACGTTCACTGTAGATTTGAGAAAATGAAACATCAGACTAATTTTTCGCTTTCATGTAATATATTTTCAAGGGGAACAATCCGTATTTTCTAAGTACTATCTAGTTTGCTTTGGATATCTGCTTCTCGTTTAACGTTGATGGTTAAAGCCTCGAAAAAAACCCATCAAAATTGTTTTAAACTCGATCTGACGTTCACTGTAGATTCGAGAAAATGAAACATCAGACTAATTTTTTGCTTTCATGTAATAAATTTTCAAGGGGAACAATCCGTATTTTCTAAGTACTATCTAGTTTGCTTTGGATATCTGCTTCTCGTTTAACGTTGATCGTTAAAGCCTCAAAAAAAAACATCAAAATTGTTTTAAACTCGATCTGACGTTCACTGTAGATTCGAGAAAATGAAACATCAGACTAATTTTTCGCTTTCATGTAATAAATTTTCAAAGGGAACAATCCGTATTTTCTTAGTACTATCTAGTTTGATTTGATATCTGCTTCTCGTTTAACGTTGATCATAAAAGCCTCGAAAAAAAAACCCATCAAAATTGTTTTAAACTCGAACTGACGTTCACTGTAGATTTGAGAAAATGAAACATCAGACTAATTTTTCGCTTTCATGTAATATATTTTCAAGGGGAACAATCCGTATTTTCTAAGTACTATCTAGTTTGCTTTGGATATCTGCTTCTCGTTTAACGTTGATCGTTAAAGCCTAAAAAAACTTCAAAATTGTTTTAAACTCGATCTGACGTTCACTATAGATTCGAGAAAATGAAACATCAGACTAATTTTTCGCTTTCATGTAATAAATTTTCAAGGGGAACAATCCGTATTTTCTAAGTACTATCTAGTTTGCTTTGGATATCTGCATCTCGTTTAACGTTGATCATTAAAGCCTCGAAAAAAAAACTATCAAAATTGTTTTAAACTCGATCTGACGTTCACTGTAGATTCGAGAAAATGAAACATCAGACTAATTTTTCGCTTTCATGTAATAAATTGTCAAGGGGAACAATCCGTATTTTCTAAGTACTATCTAGTTTGCTTTGGATATCTGCTTCTCGTTTAACGTTGATCGTTAAAGCCTAAAAAAAAAAACATCAAAATTGTTTTAAACTCGATCTGACGTTCACTGTAGATTCGAGAAAATGAAACATCAGACTAATTTTTCGCTTTCATGTAATAAATTTTCAAGGGGAACAATCCGTATTTTCTAAGTACTATCTAGTTTGCTTTGGATATCTGCTTCTCGTTTAACGTTGATCGTTAAAACTTCGAAAAAAAACCATCAAGATTGTTTTAAACTCGATCTGACGTTCACTGTAGATTCGAGAAAATGAAACATCAGACTAATTTTTTGCTTTCATGTAATAAATTTTCAAGCGGAACAATCCGTATTTTCTAAGTACTATCTAGTTTGCTTTGAATATCTGCTTCTTGTTTAACGTTGATCGTTAAAGCCTAAAAAAAAACATCAAAATTGTTTTAAATTCGATCTGACGTTCACTGTAGATTCGAGAAAATGAAACATCAGAGTAATTTTTCGCTTTCATGTAATAAATTTTCAAGGGGAACAATCCGTATTTTCTAAGTACTATCAAGTTTTCTTTGGATATCTGCTTCTCGTTTAACGTTGATCATTAAAGCCTAAAAAAAAAACATTAAAATATTTTAAGCTCGATATGACATTCATTGTAGATTCGAGAAAATGAAACATCAGACTAATTTTTCGCTTTCATGTAATAAATTTTCAAGGTAAACAATCCGTATTTTCTAAGTACTATCTAGTTTGCTTTGGATATCTGCTTCTCGTTTAACGTTGATCGTTAAAGCCTCAAAAAAGAAACATCAAAATTGTTTTAAACTCGATCTGACGTTCACTGTAGATTCGAGAAAATGAAACATCAGACTAATTTTTCGCTTTCATGTAATAAATTTTCAAGGGGAACAATCCGTATTTTCTAAGTACTATCTAGTTTGCTTTGGATATCTTCTTCTCGTTTAACGTTGATCGTTAAAGCCTCAAAAAAAAACATCAAAATTGTTTTAAACTCGATCTGACGTTCACTGTAGATTCGAGAAAATGAAACATCAGACTAATTTTTCGCTTTCATGTAATAAATTTTCAAGGGGAACAATCCGTATTTTCTAAGTACTATCTAGTTTTCTTTGGATATCTGCTTCTCGTTTAACGTTGATCATTAAAGCCTAAAAAAAAACATTAAAATTGTTTTAAACTCGATCTGACGTTCACTGTAGATTCGAGAAAATGAAACATCAGACTAATTTTTCGCTTTCATGTAATAAATTTTCAAAAGGAACAATCCGTATTTTCTAAGTACTATCTAGTTTGCTTTGGATATCTTCTTCTCGTTTAACGTTGATCGTTAAAGCCTCAAAAAAAAACATCAAAATTGTTTTAAACTCGATCTGACGTTCACTGTAGATTCGAGAAAATGAAACATCAGACTAATTTTTCGCTTTCATGTAATAAATTTTCAAGGGGAACAATCCGTATTTTCTAAGTACTATCTAGTTTGCTTTGGATATCTTCTTCTCGTTTAACGTTGATCGTTAAAGCCTCAAAAAAAAACATCAAAATTGTTTTAAACTCGATCTGACGTTCACTGTAGATTCGAGAAAATGAAACATCAGACTAATTTTTCGCTTTCATGTAATAAATTTTCATGGGGAACAATCCGTATTTTCTAAGTACTATCTAGTTTTCTTTGGATATCTGCTTCTCGTTTAACGTTGATCATTAAAGCCTCGAAAAAAAAACAATCAAAATTGTTTTAAACTCGATCTGATGTTCACTGTAGATTCGAGAAAATGAAACATCAGACTAATTTTTCGCTTTCATGTAATAAATTTTCAAGGGGAACAATCCGTATTTTCTAAGTACTATCTAATTTGCTTTGGATATCTTCTTCTCGTTTAACGTTGATCGTTAAAGCCTCAAAAAAAACATCAAAATTGTTTTAAACTCGATCTGATGTTCACTGTAGATTCGAGAAAATGAAACATCAGACTAATTTTTCGCTTTCATGTAATAAATTTTCAAGGGGAACAATCCGTATTTTCTAAGTACTATCTAGTTTTCTTTGGATATCTGCTTCTCGTTTAACGTTGATCATTAAAGCCTAAAAAAAAACATTAAAATTGTTTTAAGCTCGATATGACGTTTATTGTAGATTCGAGAAAATGAAACATCAGACTAATTTTTCGCTTTCATGTAATAAATTTTCAAGGTAAACAATCCGTATTTTCTAAGTACTATCTAGTTTGCTTTGGATATCTGCTTCTCGTTTAACGTTGATCGTTAAAGCCTAAAAAAAAAACATCAAAATTGTTTTAAACTCGATCTGACGTTCACTGTAGATTCGAGAAAATGAAGCATCAGACTAATTTTTCGCTTTCATGTAATAAATTTTCAAGGGGAACAATCCGTATTTTCTAAGTACAATCTAGTTTGCTTTGGATATCTGCTTCTCGTTTAATGTTAATCGTTAAAGCCTAAAAAAACATCAAAATTGTTTTAAGCTCGATCTGACGTTCACTGTAGATTCGAGAAAATGAAACATCAGACTAATTTTTCGCTTTCATGTAATAAATTTTCAAGGGGAACAATCCGTATTTTCTAAGTACTATCTAGTTTGCTTTGGATATCTGCTTCTCGTTTAACGTTGATCATTAAAGCCTCGAAAAAAACCCATCAAAATTGTTTTAAACTCGATCTGACGTTCACTGCAATTCGAGAAAATGAAACATCAGACTAATTTTTCGCTTTCATGTAATAAATTTTCAAGGGGAACAATCCGTATTTTCTAAGTACTATCTAGTTTGCTTTGGATATCTGCTTCTCGTTTAACGTTGATCGTTAAAGCCTCAAAAAAAACATCAAAATTGTTTTAAACTCGATCTGACGTTCACTGTAGATTCGAGAAAATGAAACATCAGACTAATTTTTCGCTTTCATGTAATAAATTGTCAAGGGGAACAATCCGTATTTTCTAAGTACTATCTAGTTTGCTTTGGATATCTGCTTCTTGTTTAACGTTGACCATTAAAGCCTCGAAAAAAAAACCATCAAAATTGTCTTAAACTCGATCTGACGTTCACTGCAGATTCGAGAAAATGAAACATCAGACTAATTTTTCGCTTTCATGTAATAAATTTTCAAGGGGAACAATCCGTATTTTCTAAGTACTATCTAGTTTGCTTTTGATATCTGCTTTTAGTTTAACGTTGATCGTTATAGCCTCAAAAAAAAAATCAAAATTCTTTTAAACTCGATCTGACGTTCACTGTAGATTCGAGAAAATGAAACATCAGACTAATTTTTCGCTTTCATGTAATAAATTTTCAAGGGGAACAATCCGTATTTTCTAAGTACTATCTAGTTTGCTTTGGATATCTGCTTCTCGTTTAACGTTGATCATTAAAGCCTCGAAAAAAACCCATCAAAATTGTTTTAAACTCGATCTGACGTTCACTGTAGATTCGAGAAAATGAAACATCAGACTAATTTTTCGGTTTCATGTAATAAATTTTCAAGGGGAACAATCCGTATTTTCTAAGTACTGTCTAGTTTGCTTTGGATATCTGCTTCTCGTTTAACGTTGATCGTTAAAGCCTCAAAAAAAACATCAAAATTGTTTTAAACTCGATCTGACGTTCACTGTAGATTCGAGAAAATGAAACATCAGACTAATTTTTCGCTTTCATGTAATAAATTTTCAAGGGGAACAATCCGTATTTTCTAAGTACTATCTAGTTTGCTTTGGATATCTGCTTCTCGTTTAACGTTGATCATTAAAGCCTCGAAAAAAAAACCATCAAAATTGTTTTAAACTCGATCTGACGTTCACTGTAGATTCGAGAAAATGAAACATCCGACTAATTTTTCGCTTTCATGTAATAAATTTTCAAGGGGAACAATCCTTATTTTCTAAGTACTATCTAGTTTGCTTTGGATATCTGCTTCTCCTTTAACGTTGATCGGTAAAGCCTAAAAAAAAACATCAAAATTGTTTTAAACTCGATCTGACGTTCACTGTAGATTCGAGAAAATGAAACATCAGACTAATTTTTCGCTTTCATGTAATAAATTTTCAAGGGGAACAATCCGTATTTTCTAAGTACTATCTAGTTTGCTTTGGATATCTGCTTCTCGTTTAACGTTGATCGTTAAAGCCTAAAAAAAACATCAAAATTGTTTTAAACTCGATCTGACGTTCACTGTAGATTCGAGAAAATTAAACATCAGACTAATTTTTCGCTTTCATGTAATAAGTTTTCAAGGGGAACAATCCGTATTTTCTTAGTACTATCTAGTTTGCTTTGGATATCTGCTTCTCGTTTAAGGTTGATCGTTAAAGCCTAAAAAAAAACATCAAAATTGTTTTAAACTCGATCTGACGTTCACTGTAGATTCGAGAAAATGAAACATCAGACTAATTTGTCCCTTTCATGTAACAAATTTTCAAGGGGAACAATCCGTATTTTCTAAGTACTATCTAGTTTGCTTTGGATACCTGCTTCTCGTTTAACGTTGATCATTAAAGCCTCGAAAAAAACCCCATCAAAATTGTTTTAAACTCGATCTGACGTTCACTGTAGATTCGAGAAAATGAAACATCAGACTAATTTTTCGCTTTCATGTAATAAATTTTCAAGGGGAACAATCCGTATTTTCTAAGTACTATCTAGTTTGCTTTGGATATCTGCTTCTCGTTTAACGTTGATCGTTAAAGCCTAAAGAAAAACATCAAAATTGTTTTAAACTCGATCTGACGTTCATTGTAGATTCGAGAAAATGTAACATCAGACTAATTTTTCGCTTTCATGTAATAAATTTTCAAGGGGAACAATCCGTATTTTCTAAGTACTATCTAGTTTGCTTTGGATATCTGCTTCTCGTTTAAGGTTGATCGTTAAAGCCTAAAAAAAAACTTAAAAATTGTTTTAAACTCGATCTGACGTTCACTGTAGATTCGAGAAAATGAAACATCAGACTAATTTTTCGATTTCATGTAATAAATTTTCAAGGGGAACAATCCGTATTTTCTTAGTACTATCTAGTTTGCTTTGGATATCTGCTTCTCGTTTAACGTTGATCGTTAAAACTTCGAAAAAAACCCATCAAAATTGTTTTAAACTCGATCTAACGTTCGCTGTAGATTCGAGAAAATGAAACATCAGACTAATTTTTCGCTTTCAGTTAATAAATTTTCAAGGGGAACAATCCGTATTTTCTAAGTACTATCTAGTTTGCTTTGGATATCTGCTTCTCGTTTAACGTTGATCGTTAAAACTTCGAAAATAACCATCAAAATTGTTTTAAACTCGATCTGACGTTCACTGTAGATTCGAGAAAATGAAACATCAGACTAATTTTTTGCTTTCATGTAATAAATTTTCAAGGGGAACAATCCGTATTTTCTAAGTACTATCTAGTTTTCTTTGGATATCTGCTTCTTGTTTAACGTTTATCGTTAAAGCCTCAAAAAAAAACATCAAAATTGTTTTAAACTCGATCTGACGTTCACTGTAGATTCGAGAAAATGAAACATCAGACTAATTTTTCGCTTTCATGTAACAAATTTTCAAGGGGAACAATCCGTATTTTCTAAGTACTATCTAGTTTGCTTTGGATATCTGCTTCTCGTTTAACGTTGATCGTTAAAACTTCGAAAAAAACCATCAAAATTGTTTTAAACTCGATCTGACGTTCACTGTAGATTCGAGAAAATGAAACATCAGACTAATTTTTCGCTTTCATGTAATAAATTTTCAAGGGGAACAATCCGTATTTTCTAAGTACTATCTAGTTTGCTTTGGATACCTGCTTCTTGTTTAACGTTGATCATTAAAGCCTCGAAAAAAAACCCATCAAAATTGTTTTAAACTCGATCTGACGTTCACTGTAGATTCGAGAAAATGAAACATCAGACTAATTTTTCGCTTTCATGTAATAAATTTTCAAGGGGAACAATCCGTATTTTCTAAGTACTATCTAGTTTGCTTTGGATATCTGCTTCTCGTTTAACGTTGATCGTTAAAGCCTAAAAAACAACATCAAAATTGTTTTAAACTCGATCTGACGTTCACTGTAGATTCGAGAAAATGAAACATCAGACTAATTTTTCGCTTTCATGTAATAAATTTTCAAGGGGAACAATCCGTATTTTCTAAGTACTATCTAGTTTGCTTTGGATATCTGCTTCTCGTTTAACGTTGATCATTAAAGCCTTGAAAAAAAACCCATCAAAATTGTTTTAAACTCGATCTGACGTTCACTGTAGATTCGAGAAAATGAAACATCAGACTAATTTTTCGCTTTCATGTAATAAATTTTCAAGGGGAACAGTCCGTATTTTCTAAGTACTATCTAGTTTGCTTTGGATATCTGCTTCTCGTTTAACGTTTATCGTTAAATCCTCAAAAAAAAAAAACATCAAAATTGTTTTGAACTCGATCTGACGTTCACTGTAGATTCGAGAAAATGAAACATCAGACTAATTTTTTGCTTTCATGTAACAAATTTTCAAGGGGAACAATCCGTATTTTCTAAGTACTATCTAGTTTGCTTTGGATATCTGCTTCTCGTTTAACGTTGATCGTTAAAGCCTAAAAAAAAACATCAAAATTGTTTTAATTTCGATCTGACGTTCACTGTAGATTCGAGAAAATGAAACATCAGACTAATTTTTCGCTTTCATGTAATAAATTTTCAAGGGGAACAATCCGTATTTTCTAAGTACTATCTAGTTTGCTTTGTATATCTGCTTCTCGTTTAACGTTGATCATTAAAGCCTTGGAAAAAAAACCCATCAAAATTGTTTTAAACTCGATCTGACGTTCACTGTAGATTCGAGAAAATGAAACATCAGACTAATTTTTCGCTTTCATGTAATAAATTTTCAAGGGGAACAATCCGTATTTTCTAAGTACTATCTAGTTTGCTTTGGGTATCTGCTCCTCGTCAAACGTTGATCGTTAAAGCCTCAAAAAAAAACATCAAAATTGTTTTAAACTCGATCTGACGTTCACTGTAGATTCGAGAAAATGAAACATCAGACTAATTTTTCGCTTTCATGTAATAAATTTTCAAGGGGAACAATCCGTATTTTCTAAGTACTTTCTTGTTTGATTTGGATATCTGCTTCTCGTTTAACGTTGATCGTTAAAGCCTCAAAAAAAAAACATCAAAATTGTTTTAAACTCGCTCTGACGTTCACTGTAGATTCGAGAAAATGAAACATCAGACTAATTTTTCGCTTTCATGTAATAAATTTTCAAGGGGAACAATCCGTATTTTCTAAGTACTATCTAGTTTGCTTTGGATATCTGCTTCTCGTTTAACGTTGATCATTAAAGCCTCGAAAAAAACCCCATCAAAATTGTTTTAAACTCGATCTGACGTTCACTGTAGATTCGAGAAAATGAAACATCAGACTAATTATTCGCTTTCATGTAGTAAATTTTCAAGGGGAACAATCCGTATTTTCTAAGTATTATCTAGTTTGCTTTGGATATCTGCTTCTCGTTTAACGTTGATCGTTTAAAGTCTAAAAAAAAACAACATCAAAATTGTTTTAAACTCGATCTGACGTTCACTGTAGATTCGAGAAAATGAATTCTCAGACTAATTTTTCGCTTTCATGTAATAAATTTTCAAGGGGAACAATCCGTAGTTTCTAAAACTTCGAAAAAAAACATCAAAATTGTTTTAAACTCGATCTGACGTTCACTGTAGATTCGAGAAAATGAAACATCAGACTAATTTTTCGCTTTCATGTAATAAATTTTCAAGGAGAACAATCCGTATTTTCTAAGTACTATCTAGTTTGCTTTGGATATCTGCTTCTCGTTTAACGTTAATCGTTAAACTTCGAAAAAAACCATTAAATTGTTTTAAACTCGATCTGACGTTCACTGTAGATTCAAGAAAATGAAACATCAGACTAATTTTTTGCTTTCATGTAATAAATTTTCAAGGGGAACAATCCGTATTTTCTAAGTACTATCTAGTTTGCTTAGGATATCTGCTTCTCGTTTAACGTTGATCGTTAAAACTTCGAAAAAAACCATCAAAATTGTTTTAAACTCGATCTGACGTTTACTGTAGATTCGAGAAAATGAAACATCAGACTAATTTTTCGCTTTCATGTAATAAATTTTCAAGGGGAACAATTCGTATTTTCTAAGTACTATCTAGTTTGCTTTGGATATCTGCTTCTCGTTTAACGTTGATCGTTAAAGCCTCAAAAAAAAACATCAAAATTGTTTTAAACTCGGTCTGACGTTCACTGTAGATTCGAGAAAATGAAACATCAGACTAATTTTTCGCTTTCGTGTAATAAATTTTCAAGGGGAACAATCTGTATTTTCTAAGTACTATCTAGTTTGCTTTGGATATCTGCTTCTCGTTTAACGTTGATCGTTAAAGCCTCAAAAAAAAAACATCAAAATTGTTTTAAACTCGATCTGACGTTCACTGTAGATTCGAGAAAATGAAACATCAGACTAATTTTTCGCTTTCATGTAATAAATTTTCAAGGGGAACAATCCGTATTTTCTAAGTGCTATCTAGTTTGCTTTGGATATCTGCTTCTCGTTTAACGTTGATCGTTAAAACTTCGAAAAAAAAACATCAAAATTGTTTGAAACTCGATCTGACGTTCACTGTAGATTCGAGAAAATGAAACATCAGACTAATTTTTCGCTTTCATGTAATAAATTTTCAAGGGGAACAATCTGTATTTTCTAAGTACTATCTAGTTTGCTTTGGATATCTGCTTCTCGTTTAACGTTAATCGTTAAAACTTCGAAAAAAACCATCAAAATTGTTTTAAACTCGATCTGACGTTCACTGTAGATTCGAGAAAATGAAACATCAGACTAATTTTTCGCTTTCATGTAATGAATTTTCAAGGGGAACAATCCGTATTTTCTAAGTACTATCTAGTTTGCTTTGGATATCTGCTTCTCGTTTAACGTTGATCGTTAAAACTTCGAAAAAAACCATGAAAATTGTTTTAAACTCGATCTGACTTTCACTGTAGATTCGAGAAAATGAAACATCAGACTAATTTTTCGCTTTCATGTAATAAATTTTCAAGGGGAACAATCCGTATTTTCTAAGTGCTATCTAGTTTGCTTTGGATATCTGCTTCTCGTTTAACGTTGATCGTTAAAACTTCGAAAAAAACCATGAAAATTGTTTTAAACTCGATCTGACGTTCACTGTAGATTCGAGAAAATGAAACATCAGACTAATTTTTCGCTTTCATGTAATAAATTTTCAAGGGGAACAATCCGTATTTTCTAAGTACTATCTAGTTTGCTTTGGATATCTGCTTCTCGTTTAACGTTGATCATTAAAGCCTCGAAAAAAACCCCATCAAAATTGTTTTAAACTCGATCTGACGTTCACTGTAGATTCGAGAAAATGAAACATCAGACTAATTATTCGCTTTCATGTAGTAAATTTTCAAGGGGAACAATCCGTATTTTCTAAGTATTATCTAGTTTGCTTTGGATATCTGCTTCTCGTTTAACGTTGATCGTTTAAAGTCTAAAAAAAAACAACATCAAAATTGTTTTAAACTCGATCTGACGTTCACTGTAGATTCGAGAAAATGAAACCTCAGACTAATTTTTCGCTTTCATGTAATAAATTTTCAAGGGGAACAATCCGTAGTTTCTAAAACTTCGAAAAAAAACATCAAAATTGTTTTAAACTCGATCTGACGTTCACTGTAGATTCGAGAAAATGAAACATCAGACTAATTTTTCGCTTTCATGTAATAAATTTTCAAGGGGAACAATCCGTATTTTCTAAGTACTATCTAGTTTGCTTTGGATATCTGCTTCTCGTTTAACGTTAATCGTTAAACTTCGAAAAAAACCATTAAATTGTTTTAAACTCGATCTGACGTTCACTGTGGATTCAAGAAAATGAAACATCAGACTAATTTTTTGCTTTCATGTAATAAATTTTCAAGGGGAACAATCCGTATTTTCTAAGTACTATCTAGTTTGCTTAGGATATCTGCTTCTCGTTTAACGTTGATCGTTAAAACTTCGAAAAAAACCATCAAAATTGTTTTAAACTCGATCTGACGTTTACTGTAGATTCGAGAAAATGAAACATCAGACTAATTTTTCGCTTTCATGTAATAAATTTTCAAGGGGAACAATCCGTATTTTCTAAGTACTATCTAGTTTGCTTTGGATATCTGCTTCTCGTTTAACGTTGATCGTTAAAGCCTCAAAAAAAAACATCAAAATTGTTTTAAACTCGGTCTGACGTTCACTGTAGATTCGAGAAAATGAAACATCAGACTAATTTTTCGCTTTCATGTAATAAATTTTCAAGGGGAACAATCTGTATTTTCTAAGTACTATCTAGTTTTCTATGGATATCTGCTTCTCGTTTAACGTTGATCGTTAAAGCCTCAAAAAAAAAAAACATCAAAATTGTTTTAAACTCGATCTGACGTTCACTGTAGATTCGAGAAAATGAAACATCAGACTAATTTTTCGCTTTCATGTAATAAATTTTCAAGGGGAACAATCCGTATTTTCTAAGTGCTATCTAGTTTGCTTTGGATATCTGCTTCTCGTTTAACGTTGATCGTTAAAACTTCGAAAAAAAACCATCAAAATTGTTTGAAACTCGATCTGACGTTCACTGTAGATTCGAGAAAATGAAACATCAGACTAATTTTTCGCTTTCATGTAATAAATTTTCAAGGGGAACAATCTGTATTTTCTAAGTACTATCTAGTTTGCTTTGGATATCTGCTTCTCGTTTAACGTTAATCGTTAAAACTTCGAAAAAAACCATCAAAATTGTTTTAAACTCGATCTGACGTTCACTGTAGATTCGAGAAAATGAAACATCAGACTAATTTTTCGCTTTCATGTAATGAATTTTCAAGGGGAACAATCCGTATTTTCTAAGTACTATCTAGTTTGCTTTGGATATCTGCTTCTCGTTTAACGTTGATCGTTAAAACTTCGAAAAAAACCATCAAAATTGTTTTAAACTCGATCTGACGTTCACTGTAGATTCGAGAAAATGAAACATCAGACTAATTTTTCGCTTTCATGTAATAAATTTTCAAGGGGAACAATCCGTATTTTCTAAGTACTATCTAGTTTGCTTTGGATATCTGCTTCTCGTTTAACGTTGGTCGTTAAAGCCTAAAAAAAAACACCAAAGTTGTTTTAAACTCGGTCTGACGTTCACTGTAGATTCGAGAAAATGAAACATCAGACTAATTTTTCGCTTTCATGTAATAAATTTTCATGGGGAACAATCCGTATTTTATAAGTACTATCTAGTTTGCTTTGGATATCTGCTTTTCGTTTAACGTTGATCGTTAAAAGTTCGAAAAAAAACCATCAAAATTTTTTTAAACTCGATCTGACGTTCACTGTAGATTCGAGAAAATGAAACATCAGACTAATTTTTCGCTTTCATGTAATAAATTTTCAAGGGGAACAATCCGTATTTTCTAAGTATTATCTAGTTTGCTTTGGATATGTGCTTCTCGTTTAACGTTGATCGTTAAAGCCTCAAAAAAAAACATCAAAATTGTTTTAAACTCGATCGGACGTTCACTGTAGATTCGAGAAAATGAAACCTCAGACTAATTTTTCGCTTTCATGTAATAAATTTTCAAGGGGAACAATCCGTAGTTTCTAAGTGCTATCTAGTTTGCTTTGGGTATCTGCTTCTCGTTTAACGTTGATCATTAAAACTTCGAAAAAACCCATCAAAATTTTTTTAAACTCGATCTGACGTTCACTGTAGATTCGAGAAAATGAAACATCAGACTAATTTTTCGCTTTCATGTAATAAATTTTCAAGGGGAACAATCCGTATTTTATAAGTACTATCTAGTTTGCTTTGGATATCTGCTTCTCGTTTAACGTTGATCGTTAAAAGTTCGAAAAAAAACCATCAAAATTTTTTTTAACTTTTTTTTTTTTTGAAAATGAAACATCAGACTAATTTTTCGCTTTCATGTAATAAATTTTCAAGGGGAACAATCCGTATTTTCTAAGTATTATCTAGTTTGCTTTGGATATCTGCTTCTCGTTTAACGTTGATCGTTTAAAGTCTAAAAAAAAAACATCAAAATTGTTTTAAACTCGATCTGACGTTCACTGTAGATTCGAGAAAATGAAACATCAGACTAATTTTTCGCTTTCATGTAATAAATTTTCAAGGGGAACAATCCGTATTTTATAAGTACTATCTAGTTTGCTTTGGATATCTGCTTCTCGTTTAACGTTGATTGTTAAAACTTCGAAAAAAACCATCAAAATTTTTTAAAACTCGATCTGACGTTCACTGTAGATTCGAGAAAATGAAACATCAGACTAATTTTTCGCTTTCATGTAATAAATTTTCAAGGGGAACAATCCGTATTTTCTAAGTACTATCTAGTTTGCTTTGGATATCTGCTTCTCGTTTAACGTTGATCATTAAAGTCTCGAAAAAAAACCCATCAAAATTGTTTTAAACTCGATCTGACGTTCACTGTAGATTCGAGAAAATGAAACATCAGACTAATTTCTCGCTTTCATGTAATAAATTTTCAAGGTGAACAATCCGTATTTTCTAAGTACTATCTAGTTTGCTTTGGATATCTGCTTCTCGTTTAACGTTGATCATTAAAGCCTCGAAAAAAACCCCATCAAAATTGTTTTAAACTCGATCTGACGTTCACTGTAGATTCGAGAAAATGAAACATCAGACTAATTATTCGCTTTCATGTAGTAAATTTTCAAGGGGAACAATCCGTATTTTCTAAGTATTATCTAGTTTGCTTTGGATATCTGCTTCTCGTTTAACGTTGATCGTTTAAAGTCTAAAAAAAACAACATCAAAATTGTTTTAAACTCGATCTGACGTTCACTGTAGATTCGAGAAAATGAATTCTCAGACTAATTTTTCGCTTTCATGTAATAAATTTTCAAGGGGAACAATCCGTAGTTTCTAAAACTTCGAAAAAAAACCCATCAAAATTGTTTTAAACTCGATCTGACGTTCACTGTAGATTCGAGAAAATGAAACATCAGACTAATTTTTCGCTTTCATGTAATAAATTTTCAAGGAGAACAATCCGAATTTTCTAAGTACTATCTAGTTTGCTTTGGATATCTGCTTCTCGTTTAACGTTAATCGTTAAACTTCGAAAAAAACCATTAAATTGTTTTAAACTCGATCTGACGTTCACTGTGGATTCAAGAAAATGAAACATCAGACTAATTTTTTGCTTTCATGTAATAAATTTTCAAGGGGAACAATCCGTATTTTCTAAGTACTATCTAGTTTGCTTAGGATATCTGCTTCTCGTTTAACGTTGATCGTTAAAACTTCGAAAAAAACTAACATCAAAATTGTTTTAAACTCGATCTGACGTTCACTGTAGATTCGAGAAAATGAAACATCAGACTAATTTTTCGCTTTCATGTAATAAATTTTCAAGGGGAACAATTCGTATTTTCTAAGTACTATCTAGTTTGCTTTGGACATCTGCTTCTCGTTTAACGTTGATCGTTAAAGCCTCAAAAAAAACATCAAAATTGTTTTAAACTCGGTCTGACGTTCACTGTAGATTCGAGAAAATGAAACATCAAACTAATTTTTCGCTTTCATGTAATAAATTTTCAAGGGGAACAATCTGTATTTTCTAAGTACTATCTAGTTTGCTATGGATATCTGCTTCTCGTTTAACGTTGACCGTTAAAGCCTCAAAAAAAAATAACATCAAAATTGTTTTAAACTCGATCTGACGTTCACTGTAGATTCGAGAAAATGAAACATCAGACTAATTTTTCGCTTTCATGTAATAAATTTTCAAGGGGAACAATCCGTATTTTCTAAGTGCTATCTAGTTTGCTTTGGATATCTGCTTCTCGTTTAACGTTGATTGTTAAAACTTCGAAAAAAAACCATCAAAATTGTTTGAAACTCGATCTGACGTTCACTGTAGATTCGAGAAAATGAAACATCAGACTAATTTTTCGCTTTCATGTAATGAATTTTCAAGGGGAACAATCCGTATTTTCTAAGTACTATCTAGTTTGCTTTGGATATCTGCTTCTCGTTTAACGTTGATCGTTAAAACTTCGAAAAAAACCATCAAAATTGTTTTAAACTCGATCTGACGTTCACTGTAGATTCGAGAAAATGAAACATCAGACTAATTTTTCGCTTTCATGTAATAAATTTTCAAGGGGAACAATCCGTATTTTCTAAGTACTATCTAGTTTGCTTTGGATATCTGCTTCTCGTTTAACGTTGATCGTTAAAACTTCGAAAAAAACCATCAAAATTGTTTTAAACTCGATCTGACGTTCACTGTAGATTCGAGAAAATGAAACATCAGACTAATTTTTCGCTTTCATGTAATAAATTTTCAAGGGGAACAATCCGTATTTTCTAAGTACTATCTAGTTTGCTTTGGATATCTGCTTCTCGTTTAACGTTGGTCGTTAAAGCCTAAAAAAAAACACCAAAATTGTTTTAAACTCGGTCTGACGTTCACTGTAGATTCGAGAAAATGAAACATCAGACTAATTTTTCGCTTTCATGTAATAAATTTTCAAGGGGAACAATCCGTATTTTCTAAGTACTATCTAGTTTGCTTTGGATATCTGCTTCTCGTTTAACGTTGATCGTTAAAACTTCGAAAAAAACCATCAAAATTGTTTTAAACTCGATCTGACGTTCACTGTAGATTCGAGAAAATGAAACATCAGACTAATTTTTCGCTTTCATGTAATAAATTTTCAAGGGGAACAACCCGTATTTTCTAAGTACTATCTAGTTTGCTTTGGATATCTGCTTCTCGTTTAACGTTGATCGTTAAAGCCTAAAAAAAAACATGAAAATTGTTTTAAACTCGATCTGACGTTCACTGTAGATTCGAGAAAATGAAACATCAGACTAATTTTTCGCTTTCATGTAATAAATTTTCAAGGGGAACAATCCGTATTTTCTAAGTGCTATCTAGTTTGCTTTGGATATCTGCTTCTGGTTTAACGTTGATCGTTAAAACTTCGAAAAAACCATGAAAATTGTTTTAAACTCGATCTGACGTTCACTGTAGATTCGAGAAAATGAAATATCAGACTAATTTTTCGCTTTCATGTAATAAATTTTCAAGGGGAACAATCCGTATTTTCTAAGTACTGTCTAGTTTGCTTTGGATATCTGCTTCTCGTTTAACGTTGATCGTTAAAGCCTCAAAAAAAAACATCAAAATTGTTTTAAACTCGATCTGACGTTCACTGTAGATTCGAGAAAATGAAACATCAGACTAATTTTTCGCTTTCATGTAATAAATTTTTATGGGGAACAATCCGTATTTTATAAGTATTATCTAGTTTGCTTTGGATATCTGCTTTTCGTTTAACGTTGATCGTTAAAGGTTCGAAAAAAAACCATCAAAATTTTTTTAAACTCGATCTGACGTTCACTGTAGATTCGAGAAAATGAAACATCAGACTAATTTTTCGCTTTCATGTAATAAATTTTCAAGGGGAACAATCCGTATTTTCTAAGTATTATCTAGTTTGCTTTGGATATGTGCTTCTCGTTTAACGTTGATCGTTAAAGCCTAAAAAAAAAAACATCAAAATTGTTTTAAACTCGATCTGACGTTCACTGTAGATTCCAGAAAATGAAACATCAGACTAATTTTTCGCTTTCATGTAATAAATTTTCAAGGGGAACAATCCGTATTTTCTAAGTATTATCTAGTTTGCTTTGGATATGTGCTTCTCGTTTAACGTTGATCGTTAAAGCCTCAAGAAAAAACATCAAAATTGTTTTAAACTCGATCTGACGTTCACTGTAGATTCGAGAAAATGAAACATCAGACTAATTTTTCGCTTTCATGTAATAAATTTTTATGGGGAACAATCCGTATTTTATAAGTATTATCTAGTTTGCTTTGGATATCTGCTTTTCGTTTAACGTTGATCGTTAAAAGTTCGAAAAAAAACCATCAAAATTTTTTTAAACTCGATCTGACGTTCACTGTAGATTCGAGAAAATGAAACATCAGACTAATTTTTCGCTTTCATGTAATAAATTTTCAAGGGTAACAACCCGTATTTTATAAGTACTATCTAGTTTGCTTTGGATATCTGCTTCTCGTTTAACGTTGATCGTTAAAAGTTCGAAAAAAAACCATCAAAATTTTTTTTAACTTTTTTTTTTTTGAAAATGAAACATCAGACTAATTTTTCGCTTTCATGTAATAAATTTTCAAGGGGAACAATCCGCATTTTCTAAGTATTATCTAGTTTGCTTTGGATATCTGCTTCTCGTTTAACGTTGATCGTTTAAAGTCTAAAAAAAAACATCAAAATTGTTTTAAACTCGATCTGACGTTCACTGTAGATTCGAGAAAATGAAACATCAGACTAATTTTTCGCTTTCATGTAATGAATTTTCAAGGGGAACAATCCGTATTTTCTAAGTACTATCTAGTTTGCTTTGGATATCTGCTTCTCGTTTAACGTTGATCGTTAAAACTTCGAAAAAAACCATCAAAATTTTTTTAAGCTCGATCTGACGTTCACTGTAGATTCGAGAAAATGAAACATCAGACTAATTTTTCGCTTTCATGTAATAAATTTTCAAGGGGAACAATCCGTATTTTCTAAGTACTATCTAGTTTGCTTTGGATATCTGCTTCTCGTTTAACGTTGATCGTTAAAGCCTCAAAAAAAAACATCAAAATTGTTTTAAACTCGGTCTGACGTTCACTGTAGATTCGAGAAAATGAAACATCAGACTAATTTTTCGCTTTAATGTAATAAATTTTCAAGGGGAACAATCCGTATTTTCTAAGTACTATCTAGTTTGCTTTGGATATCTGCTTTTCGTTTAACGTTGATCGTTAAAGCCTCAAAAAAAAGACATCAAAATTGTTTTAAACTCGATCTGACGTTCACTGTAGATTCGAGAAAATGAAACATCAGACTAATTTTTCGCTTTCATGTAATAAAATTTCAAGGGGAACAATCCGTATTTTCTAAGTGCTATCTAGTTTGCTTTGGATATCGGCTTCTCGTTTAACGTTGATCGTTAAAACTTCGAAAAAAACATCAAAATTGTTTTAAACTCGATCTGACGTTCACTGTAGATTCGAGAAGATGAAACATCAGACTAATTTTTCGCTTTCATGTAATAAATTTTCAAGGGGAACAATCTGTATTTTCTAAGTACTATCTAGTTTGCTTTGGATATCTGCTTCTCGTTTAACGTTGATCGTTAAAGCCTAAAAAAAAACATCAAAAGTGTTTTAAACTCGATCTGACGTTCACTGTAGATTCGAGAAAATGAAACATCAGACTAATTTTTCGCTTTCATGTAATAAATTTTAATGGGGAACAATCCGTATTTTATAAGTATTATCTAGTTTGCTTTGGATATCTGCTTTTCGTTTAACGTTGATCGTTAAAAGTTCGAAAAAAAACCATCAAAATTTTTTTAAACTCGATCTGACGTTCACTGTAGATTCGAGAAAATGAAACATCAGACTAATTTTTCGCTTTCATGTAATAAATTTTCAAGGGGAACAATCCGTATTTTCTAAGTATTATCTAGTTTGCTTTGGATAAGTGCTTCTCGTTTAACGTTGATCGTTAAAGCCTCAAAAAAAAAAACATCAAAATTGTTTTAAACTCGGATCTGACGTTCACTGTAGATTCGAGAAAATAAAACCTCAGACTAATTTTTCGCTTTCATGTAATAAATTTTCAAGGGGAACAATCCGTAGTTTCTAAGTGCTATCTAGTTTGCTTTGGGTATCTGCTTCTCGTTTAACGTTGATCATTAAAACTTCGAAAAAAAACCATCAAAATTGTTTTAAACTCGATCTGACGTTCACTGTAGATTCGAGAAAATGAAACATCAGACTAATTTTTCGCTTTCATGTAATAAATTTTCAAGGGGAACAATCCGTATTTTATAAGTACTATCTAGTTTGCTTTGGATATCTGTTTCTCGTTTAACGTTGATCGTTAAAAGTTCGAAAAAAAACCATCAAAATTTTTTTTAATTCGATCTGACGTTCACTGTAGATTCGAGAAAATGAAACATCAGACTAATTTTTCGCTTTCATGTAATAAATTTTCAAGGGAAACAATCCGTATTTTATAAGTACTATGTAGTTTGCTTTGGATATCTGCTTCTCGTTTAACGTTGATCGTTAAAAGTTCGAAAAAAAACCATCAAAATTTTTTTAACTCGATCTGACGTTCACTGTAGATTCGAGAAATTGAAACATCAGACTAATTTTTCGCTTTCATGTAATAAATTTTCAAGGGGAACAATCCGTATTTTCTAAGTATTATCTAGTTTGCTTTGGATATCTGCTTCTCGTTTAACGTTGATCGTTTAAAGTCTAAAAAAAAACATCAAAATTGTTTTAAACTCGATCTGACGTTCACTGTAGATTCGAGAAAATGAAACATCAGACTAATTTTTCGCTTTCATGTAATGAATTTTCAAGGGGAACAATCCGTATTTTCTAAGTACTATCTAGTTTGCTTTGGATATCTGCTTCTCGTTTAACGTTGATCGTTAAAACTTCGAAAAAAACCATCAAAATTTTTTTAAGCTCGATCTGACGTTCACTGTAGATTCGAGAAAATGAAACATCAGACTAATTTTTCGCTTTCATGTAATAAATTTTCAAGGGAACAATCCGTATTTTCTAAGTACTATCTAGTTTGCTTTGGATATCTGCTTCTCGTTTAACGTTGATCGTTAAAGCCTCAAAAAAAAACATCAAAATTGTTTTAAACTCGGTCTGACGTTCACTGTAGATTCGAGAAAATGAAACATCAGACTAATTTTTCGCTTTAATGTAATAAATTTTCAAGGGGAACAATCCGTATTTTCTAAGTACTATCTAGTTTGCTTTGGATATCTGCTTTTCGTTTAACGTTGATCGTTAAAGCCTCAAAAAAAAGACATCAAAATTGTTTTAAACTCGATCTGACGTTCACTGTAGATTCGAGAAAATGAAACATCAGACTAATTTTTCGCTTTCATGTAATAAAATTTCAAGGGGAACAATCCGTATTTTCTAAGTGCTATCTAGTTTGCTTTGGATATCGGCTTCTCGTTTAACGTTGATCGTTAAAACTTCGAAAAAAACATCAAAATTGTTTTAAACTCGATCTGACGTTCACTGTAGATTCGAGAAAATGAAACATCAGACTAATTTTTCGCTTTCATGTAATAAATTTTCAAGGGGAACAATCTGTATTTTCTAAGTACTATCTAGTTTGCTTTGGATATCTGCTTCTCGTTTAACGTTGATCGTTAAAGCCTAAAAAAAAAACATCAAAAGTGTTTTAAACTCGATCTGACGTTCACTGTAGATTCGAGAAAATGAAACATCAGACTAATTTTTCGCTTTCATGTAATAAATTTTAATGGGGAACAATCCGTATTTCATAAGTATTATCTAGTTTGCTTTGGATATCTGCTTTTCGTTTAACGTTGATCGTTAAAAGTTCGAAAAAAAACCATCAAAATTTTTTTTAACTTTTTTTTTTTTGAAAATGAAACATCAGACTAATTTTTCGCTTTCATGTAATAAATTTTCAAGGGGAACAATCCGCATTTTCTAAGTATTATCTAGTTTGCTTTGGATATCTGCTTCTCGTTTAACGTTGATCGTTTAAAGTCTAAAAAAAAACATCAAAATTGTTTTAAACTCGATCTGACGTTCACTGTAGATTCGAGAAAATGAAACATCAGACTAATTTTTCGCTTTCATGTAATGAATTTTCAAGGGGAACAATCCGTATTTTCTAAGTACTATCTAGTTTGCTTTGGATATCTGCTTCTCGTTTAACGTTGATCGTTAAAACTTCGAAAAAAACCATCAAAATTTTTTTAAGCTCGATCTGACGTTCACTGTAGATTCGAGAAAATGAAACATCAGACTAATTTTTCGCTTTCATGTAATAAATTTTCAAGGGGAACAATCCGTATTTTCTAAGTACTATCTAGTTTGCTTTGGATATCTGCTTCTCGTTTAACGTTGATCGTTAAAGCCTCAAAAAAAAACATCAAAATTGTTTTAAACTCGGTCTGACGTTCACTGTAGATTCGAGAAAATGAAACATCAGACTAATTTTTCGCTTTAATGTAATAAATTTTCAAGGGGAACAATCCGTATTTTCTAAGTACTATCTAGTTTGCTTTGGATATCTGCTTTTCGTTTAACGTTGATCGTTAAAGCCTCAAAAAAAAGACATCAAAATTGTTTTAAACTCGATCTGACGTTCACTGTAGATTCGAGAAAATGAAACATCAGACTAATTTTTCGCTTTCATGTAATAAAATTTCAAGGGGAACAATCCGTATTTTCTAAGTGCTATCTAGTTTGCTTTGGATATCGGCTTCTCGTTTAACGTTGATCGTTAAAACTTCGAAAAAAACATCAAAATTGTTTTAAACTCGATCTGACGTTCACTGTAGATTCGAGAAGATGAAACATCAGACTAATTTTTCGCTTTCATGTAATAAATTTTCAAGGGGAACAATCTGTATTTTCTAAGTACTATCTAGTTTGCTTTGGATATCTGCTTCTCGTTTAACGTTGATCGTTAAAGCCTAAAAAAAAAACATCAAAAGTGTTTTAAACTCGATCTGACGTTCACTGTAGATTCGAGAAAATGAAACATCAGACTAATTTTTCGCTTTCATGTAATAAATTTTAATGGGGAACAATCCGTATTTTATAAGTATTATCTAGTTTGCTTTGGATATCTGCTTTTCGTTTAACGTTGATCGTTAAAAGTTCGAAAAAAAACCATCAAAATTTTTTTAAACTCGATCTGACGTTCACTGTAGATTCGAGAAAATGAAACATCAGACTAATTTTTCGCTTTCATGTAATAAATTTTCAAGGGGAACAATCCGTATTTTCTAAGTATTATCTAGTTTGCTTTGGATAAGTGCTTCTCGTTTAACGTTGATCGTTAAAGCCTCAAAAAAAAAAACATCAAAATTGTTTTAAACTCGGATCTGACGTTCACTGTAGATTCGAGAAAATAAAACCTCAGACTAATTTTTCGCTTTCATGTAATAAATTTTCAAGGGGAACAATCCGTAGTTTCTAAGTGCTATCTAGTTTGCTTTGGGTATCTGCTTCTCGTTTAACGTTGATCATTAAAACTTCGAAAAAAACCATCAAAATTGTTTTAAACTCGATCTGACGTTCACTGTAGATTCGAGAAAATGAAACATCAGACTAATTTTTCGCTTTCATGTAATAAATTTTCAAGGGGAACAATCCGTATTTTATAAGTACTATCTAGTTTGCTTTGGATATCTGTTTCTCGTTTAACGTTGATCGTTAAAAGTTCGAAAAAAACCATCAAAATTTTTTTTAATTCGATCTGACGTTCACTGTAGATTCGAGAAAATGAAACATCAGACTAATTTTTCGCTTTCATGTAATAAATTTTCAAGGGAAACAATCCGTATTTTATAAGTACTATGTAGTTTGCTTTGGATATCTGCTTCTCGTTTAACGTTGATCGTTAAAAGTTCGAAAAAAAACCATCAAAATTTTTTTTAACTCGATCTGACGTTCACTGTAGATTCGAGAAATTGAAACATCAGACTAATTTTTCGCTTTCATGTAATAAATTTTCAAGGGGAACAATCCGTATTTTCTAAGTATTATCTAGTTTGCTTTGGATATCTGCTTCTCGTTTAACGTTGATCGTTTAAAGTCTAAAAAAAAACATCAAAATTGTTTTAAACTCGATCTGACGTTCACTGTAGATTCGAGAAAATGAAACATCAGACTAATTTTTCGCTTTCATGTAATGAATTTTCAAGGGGAACAATCCGTATTTTCTAAGTACTATCTAGTTTGCTTTGGATATCTGCTTCTCGTTTAACGTTGATCGTTAAAACTTCGAAAAAAACCATCAAAATTTTTTTAAGCTCGATCTGACGTTCACTGTAGATTCGAGAAAATGAAACATCAGACTAATTTTTCGCTTTCATGTAATAAATTTTCAAGGGGAACAATCCGTATTTTCTAAGTACTATCTAGTTTGCTTTGGATATCTGCTTCTCGTTTAACGTTGATCGTTAAAGCCTCAAAAAAAAACATCAAAATTGTTTTAAACTCGGTCTGACGTTCACTGTAGATTCGAGAAAATGAAACATCAGACTAATTTTTCGCTTTAATGTAATAAATTTTCAAGGGGAACAATCCGTATTTTCTAAGTACTATCTAGTTTGCTTTGGATATCTGCTTTTCGTTTAACGTTGATCGTTAAAGCCTCAAAAAAAAGACATCAAAATTGTTTTAAACTCGATCTGACGTTCACTGTAGATTCGAGAAAATGAAACATCAGACTAATTTTTCGCTTTCATGTAATAAAATTTCAAGGGGAACAATCCGTATTTTCTAAGTGCTATCTAGTTTGCTTTGGATATCGGCTTCTCGTTTAACGTTGATCGTTAAAACTTCGAAAAAAACATCAAAATTGTTTTAAACTCGATCTGACGTTCACTGTAGATTCGAGAAAATGAAACATCAGACTAATTTTTCGCTTTCATGTAATAAATTTTCAAGGGGAACAATCCGTATTTTCTAAGTACTATCTAGTTTGCTTTGGATATCTGCTTCTCGTTTAACGTTGATCGTTAAAGCCTAAAAAAAAAACATCAAAAGTGTTTTAAACTCGATCTGACGTTCACTGTAGATTCGAGAAAATGAAACATCAGACTAATTTTTCGCTTTCATGTAATAAATTTTAATGGGGAACAATCCGTATTTCATAAGTATTATCTAGTTTGCTTTGGATATCTGCTTTTCGTTTAACGTTGATCGTTAAAAGTTCGAAAAAAAACCATCAAAATTTTTTTAAACTCGATCTGACGTTCACTGTAGATTCGAGAAAATGAAACATCAGACTAATTTTTCGCTTTCATGTAATAAATTTTCAAGGGGAACAATCCGTATTTTCTAAGTATTATCTAGTTTGCTTTGGATAAGTGCTTCTCGTTTAACGTTGATCGTTAAAGCCTCAAAAAAAAAACATCAAAATTGTTTTAAACTCGGATCTGACGTTCACTGTAGATTCGAGAAAATAAAACCTCAGACTAATTTTTCGCTTTCATGTAATAAATTTTCAAGGGGAACAATCCGTAGTTTCTAAGTGCTATCTAGTTTGCTTTGGGTATCTGCTTCTCGTTTAACGTTGATCATTAAAACTTCGAAAAAAACCATCAAAATTGTTTTAAACTCGATCTGACGTTCACTGTAGATTCGAGAAAATGAAACATCAGACTAATTTTTCGCTTTCATGTAATAAATTTTCAAGGGGAACAATCCGTATTTTATAAGTACTATCTAGTTTGCTTTGGATATCTGTTTCTCGTTTAACGTTGATCGTTAAAAGTTCGAAAAAAACCATCAAAATTTTTTTTAATTCGATCTGACGTTCACTGTAGATTCGAGAAAATGAAACATCAGACTAATTTTTCGCTTTCATGTAATAAATTTTCAAGGGGAACAATCCGTATTTTATAAGTACTATCTAGTTTGCTTTGGATATCTGCTTTTCGTTTAACGTTGATCGTTAAAAGTTCGAAAAAAAACCATCAAAATTTTTTTTAACTCGATCTGACGTTCACTGTAGATTCGAGAAATTGAAACATCAGACTAATTTTTCGCTTTCATGTAATAAATTTTCAAGGGGAACAATCCGTATTTTCTAAGTATTATCTAGTTTGCTTTGGATATCTGCTTCTCGTTTAACGTTGATCGTTTAAAGTCTAAAAAAAAACATCAAAATTGTTTTAAACTCGATCTGACGTTCACTGTAGATTCGAGAAAATGAAACATCAGACTAATTTTTCGCTTTCATGTAATGAATTTTCAAGGGGAACAATCCGTATTTTCTAAGTACTATCTAGTTTGCTTTGGATATCTGCTTCTCGTTTAACGTTGATCGTTAAAACTTCGAAAAAAACCATCAAAATTTTTTTAAGCTCGATCTGACGTTCACTGTAGATTCGAGAAAATGAAACATCAGACTAATTTTTCGCTTTCATGTAATAAATTTTCAAGGGGAACAATCCGTATTTTCTAAGTACTATCTAGTTTGCTTTGGATATCTGCTTCTCGTTTAACGTTGATCGTTAAAGCCTCAAAAAAAACATCAAAATTGTTTTAAACTCGGTCTGACGTTCACTGTAGATTCGAGAAAATGAAACATCAGACTAATTTTTCGCTTTAATGTAATAAATTTTCAAGGGGAACAATCCGTATTTTCTAAGTACTATCTAGTTTGCTTTGGATATCTGCTTTTCGTTTAACGTTGATCGTTAAAGCCTCAAAAAAAAGACATCAAAATTGTTTTAAACTCGATCTGACGTTCACTGTAGATTCGAGAAAATGAAACATCAGACTAATTTTTCGCTTTCATGTAATAAAATTTCAAGGGGAACAATCCGTATTTTCTAAGTGCTATCTAGTTTGCTTTGGATATCGGCTTCTCGTTTAACGTTGATCGTTAAAACTTCGAAAAAAACATCAAAATTGTTTTAAACTCGATCTGACGTTCACTGTAGATTCGAGAAGATGAAACATCAGACTAATTTTTCGCTTTCATGTAATAAATTTTCAAGGGGAACAATCTGTATTTTCTAAGTACTATCTAGTTTGCTTTGGATATCTGCTTCTCGTTTAACGTTGATCGTTAAAGCCTAAAAAAAAAACATCAAAAGTGTTTTAAACTCGATCTGACGTTCACTGTAGATTCGAGAAAATGAAACATCAGACTAATTTTTCGCTTTCATGTAATAAATTTTAATGGGGAACAATCCGTATTTTATAAGTATTATCTAGTTTGCTTTGGATATCTGCTTTTCGTTTAACGTTGATCGTTAAAAGTTCGAAAAAAAACCATCAAAATTTTTTTAAACTCGATCTGACGTTCACTGTAGATTCGAGAAAATGAAACATCAGACTAATTTTTCGCTTTCATGTAATAAATTTTCAAGGGGAACAATCCGTATTTTCTAAGTATTATCTAGTTTGCTTTGGATAAGTGCTTCTCGTTTAACGTTGATCGTTAAAGCCTCAAAAAAAAAACATCAAAATTGTTTTAAACTCGGATCTGACGTTCACTGTAGATTCGAGAAAATAAAACCTCAGACTAATTTTTCGCTTTCATGTAATAAATTTTCAAGGGGAACAATCCGTAGTTTCTAAGTGCTATCTAGTTTGCTTTGGGTATCTGCTTCTCGTTTAACGTTGATCATTAAAACTTCGAAAAAAACCATCAAAATTGTTTTAAACTCGATCTGACGTTCACTGTAGATTCGAGAAAATGAAACATCAGACTAATTTTTCGCTTTCATGTAATAAATTTTCAAGGGGAACAATCCGTATTTTATAAGTACTATCTAGTTTGCTTTGGATATCTGTTTCTCGTTTAACGTTGATCGTTAAAAGTTCGAAAAAAACCATCAAAATTTTTTTAATTCGATCTGACGTTCACTGTAGATTCGAGAAAATGAAACATCAGACTAATTTTTCGCTTTCATGTAATAAATTTTCAAGGGAAACAATCCGTATTTTATAAGTACTATCTAGTTTGCTTTGGATATCTGCTTCTCGTTTAACGTTGATCGTTAAAAGTTCGAAAAAAAACCATCAAAATTTTTTTTAACTCGATCTGACGTTCACTGTAGATTCGAGAAATTGAAACATCAGACTAATTTTTCGCTTTCATGTAATAAATTTTCAAGGGGAACAATCCGTATTTTCTAAGTATTATCTAGTTTGCTTTGGATATCTGCTTCTCGTTTAACGTTGATCGTTTAAAGTCTAAAAAAAAACATCAAAATTGTTTTAAACTCGATCTGACGTTCACTGTAGATTCGAGAAAATGAAACCTCAGACTAATTTTTCGCTTTCATGTAATAAATTTTTAAGGGGAACAATCCGTAGTTTCTAAGTGCTATCTAGTTTGCTTTGGATACCTGCTTCTCGTTTAACGTTGATCGTTTAAAGTCTCAAAAAAAAACATCAAAATTGTTTTAAACTCGATCTGACGTTCACTGTAGATTCGAGAAAATGAAACCTCAGACTAATTTTTCGCTTTCATGTAATATATTTTCAAGGGGAACAATCCGTATTTTCTAAGTATTATCTAGTTTGCTTTGGATACCTGCTTCTCGTTTAACGTTGATCGTTTAAAGTCTCAAAAAAAAAACATCAAAATTGTTTTAAACTCGATCTGACGTTCACTGTAGATTCGAGAAAATGAAACCTCAGACTAATTTTTCGCTTTCATGTAATAAATTTTTAAGGGGAACAATCCGTAGTTTCTAAGTGCTATCTAGTGTGCTTTGGGTATCTGCTTCTCGTTTAACGTTGATCGTTTAAAGTCTCAAAAAAAACATCAAAATTGTTTTAAACTCGATCTGACGTTCACTATAGATTCGAGAAAATGAAACCTCAGACTAATTTTTCGTTTTCATGTAATAAATTTTTAAGGGGAACAATCCGTAGTTTCTAAGTGCTATCTAGTTTGCTTTGGGTATCTGCTTCTCGTTTAACGTTGATCGTTTAAAGTCTCAAAAAAAACCATCAAAATTGTTTTAAACTCGATCTGACGTTCACTGTAGATTCGAGAAAATGAAACCTCAGACTAATTTTTCGCTTTCATGTAATAAATTTTCAAGGGGAACAATCCGTATTTTCTAAGTATTATCTAGTTTGCTTTGGATATCTGCTTCTCGTTTAACGTTGATCGTTTAAAGTCTCAAAAAAAAACATCAAAATTGTTTTAAACTCGATCTGACGTTCACTGTAGATTCGAGAAATTGAAACATCAGACTAATTTTTCGCTTTCATGTAATAAATTTTCAAGGGGAACAATCCGTATTTTCTAAGTACTATCTAGTTTGCTTTGGATATCTGCTTCTCGTTTAACGTTGATCGTTTAAAGTCTAAAAAAAAACATCAAAATTGTTTTAAACTCGATCTGACGTTCACTGTAGATTCGAGAAAATGAAACCTCAGACTAATTTTTCGCTTTCATGTAATAAATTTTCAAGGGGGACAATCCGTAGTTTCTAAGTGCTATCTAGTTTGCTTTGGATTCCTGCTTCTCGTTTAACGTTGATCGTTTAAAGTCTCAAAAAAAAACATCAAAATTGTTTTAAACTCGATCTGACGTTCACTGTAGATTCGAGAAAATGAAACCTCAGACTAATTTTTCGCTTTCATGTAATAAATTTTCAAGGGGAACAATCCGTATTTTCTAAGTACTATCTAGTTTGCTTTGGATATCTGCTTCTCGTTTAACGTTGATCGTTAAAGCCTCAAAAAAAAAACATCAAAATTGTTTTAAACTCGGTCTGACGTTCACTGTAGATTCGAGAAAATGAAACATCAGACTAATTTTTCGCTTTAATGTAATAAATTTTCAAGGGGAACAATCCGTATTTTCTAAGTACTATCTAGTTTGCTTTGGATATCTGCTTTTCGTTTAACGTTGATCGTTAAAGCCTCAAAAAAAAAACATCAAAATTGTTTTAAACTCGATCTGACGTTCACTGTAGATTCGAGAAAATGAAACATCAGACTAATTTTTCGCTTTCATGTAATAAAATTTCAAGGGGAACAATCCGTATTTTCTAAGTGCTATCTAGTTTGCTTTGGATATCGGCTTCTCGTTTAACGTTGATCGTTAAAACTTCGAAAAAAACATCAAAATTGTTTTAAACTCGGTCTGACGTTCACTGTAGATTCGAGAAGATGAAACATCAGACTAATTTTTCGCTTTCATGTAATAAATTTTCAAGGGGAACAATCTGTATTTTCTAAGTACTATCTAGTTTGCTTTGGATATCTGCTTCTCGTTTAACGTTGATCGTTAAAGCCTCAAAAAAAAAACATCAAAAGTGTTTTAAACTCGATCTGACGTTCACTGTAGATTCGAGAAAATGAAACATCAGACTAATTTTTCGCTTTCATGTAATAAATTTTTATGGGGAACAATCCGTATTTTATAAGTATTATCTAGTTTGCTTTGGATATCTGCTTTTCGTTTAACGTTGATCGTTTAAAGTCTCAAAAAAAACCATCAAAATTGTTTTAAACTCGATCTGACGTTCACTGTAGATTCGAGAAAATGAAACCTCAGACTAATTTTTCGCTTTCATGTAATAAATTTTCAAGGGGAACAATCCGTATTTTCTAAGTACTATCTAGTTTGCTTTGGATATCTGCTTCTCGTTTAACGTTGATCGTTAAAGCCTAAAAAAAAAACATCAAAATTGTTTTAAACTCGGATCTGACGTTCACTGTAGATTCGAGAAAATGAAACCTCAGACTAATTTTTCGCTTTCATGTAATAAATTTTCAAGGGGAACAATCCGTAGTTTCTAAGTGCTATCTAGTTTGCTTTGGGTATCTGCTTCTCGTTTAACGTTGATCATTAAAACTTCGAAAAAAACCATCAAAATTGTTTTAAACTCGATCTGACGTTCACTGTAGATTCGAGAAAATGAAACATCAGACTAATTTTTCGCTTTCATGTAATAAATTTTCAAGGGGAACAATCCGTATTTTATAAGTACTATCTAGTTTGCTTTGGATATCTGTTTCTCGTTTAACGTTGATCGTTAAAACTTCGAAAAAAACCATCAAAATTTTTTTTAACTCGATCTGACGTTCACTGTAGATTCGAGAAAATGAAACATCAGACTAATTTTTCGCTTTCATGCAATAAATTTTCAAGGGGAACAATCCGTATTTTATAAGTACTATCTATTTTGCTTTGGATATCTGCTTTTCGTTTAACGTTGATCGTTAAAGCCTCAAAAAAAAAACATCAAAATTGTTTTAAACTCGATCTGACGTTCACTGTAGATTCGAGAAAATGAAACCTCAGACTAATTTTTCGCTTTCATGTAATAAATTTTCAAGGGGAACAATCCGTATTTTCTAAGTATTATCTAGTTTGCTTTGGATATCTGCTTCTCGTTTAAAGTCTCAAAAAAAACATCAAAATTGTTTTAAACTCGATCTGACGTTCACTGTAGATTCGAGAAAATGAAACCTCAGACTAATTTTTCGCTTTCATGTAATAAATTTTCAAGGGGAACAATCCGTATTTTCTAAGTATTATCTAGTTTGCTTTGGATATCTGCTTCTCGTTTAACGTTGATCGTTTAAAGTCTCAAAAAAAAACATCAAAATTGTTTTAAACTCGATCTGACGTTCACTGTAGATTCGAGAAAATGAAACCTCAGACTAATTTTCGCTTTCATGTAATAAATTTTTAAGGGGAACAATCCGTAGTTTCTAAGTGCTATCTAGTTTGCTTTGGGTATCTGCTTCTCGTTTAACGTTGATCGTTTAAAGTCTCAAAAAAAACCATCAAAATTGTTTTAAACTCGATCTGACGTTCACTGTAGATTCGAGAAAATGAAACCTCAGACTAATTTTTCGCTTTCATGTAATAAATTTTCAAGGGGAACAATCCGTATTTTCTAAGTATTATCTAGTTTGCTTTGGATATCTGCTTCTCGTTTAACGTTGATCGTTTAAAGTCTCAAAAAAAACATCAAAATTGTTTTAAACTCGATCTGACGTTCACTGTAGATTCGAGAAAATGAAACCTCAGACTAATTTTTCGCTTTCATGTAATAAATTTTTAAGGGGAACAATCCGTAGTTTCTAAGTGCTATCTAGTTTGCTTTGGGTATCTGCTTCTCGTTTAACGTTGATCGTTTAAAGTCTCAAAAAAAAACATCAAAATTGTTTTAAATTCGATCCGACGTTCACTGTAGATTCGAGAAAATGAAACCTCAGACTAATTTTTCGTTTTCATGTAATAAATTTTTAAGGGGAACAATCCGTAGTTTCTAAGTGCTATCTAGTTTGCTTTGGGTATCTGCTTCTCGTTTAACGTTGATCGTTTAAAGTCTAAAAAAAAAACCATCAAAATTGTTTTAAACTCGATCTGACGTTCACTGTAGATTCGAGAAAATGAAACCTCAGACTAATTTTTCGCTTTCATGTAATAAATTTTCAAGGGGAACAATCCGTATTTTCTAAGTATTATCTAGTTTGCTTTGGATATCTGCTTCTCGTTTAACGTTGATCGTTTAAAGTCTCAAAAAAAAACATCAAAATTGTTTTAAACTCGATCTGACGTTTACTGTAGATTCGAGAAAATGAAACCTCAGACTAATTTTTCGCTTTCATGTAATAAATTTTCAAGGGGAACAATCCGTATTTTCTAAGTATTATCTAGTTTGCTTTGGATATCTGCTTCTCGTTTAACGTTGATCGTTTAAAGTCTCAAAAAAAAACATCAAAATTGTTTTAAACTCGATCTGACGTTCACTGTAGATTCGAGAAAATGAAACCTCAGACTAATTTTTCGCTTTCATGTAATAAATTTTCAAGGGGAACAATCCGTAGTTTCTAAGTATTATCTAGTTTGCTTTGGATACCTGCTTCTCGTTTAACGTTGATCATTCAAGCCTCGAAAAAAAAACCATCAAAATTGTTTTAAACTCGGTCTGACGTTCACTGTAGATTCGAGAAAATGAAACATCAGACTAATTTTTCGCTTTCATGTAATAAATTTTTAAGGGGAACAATCCGTAGTTTCTAAGTGCTATCTAGTTTGCTTTGGGTATCTGCTTCTCGTTTAACGTTGATCGTTTAAAGTCTCAAAAAAAACATCAAAATTGTTTTAAACTCGATCTGACGTTCACTGTAGATTCGAGAAAATGAAACCTCAGACTAATTTTTCGCTTTCATGTAATAAATTTTCAAGGGGAACAATCTGTATTTTCTAGGTATTATCTAGTTTGCTTTGGATATCTGCTTCTCGTTTAACGTTGATCGTTTAAAGTCTAAAAAAAAACATCAAAATTGTTTTAAACTCGATCTGACGTTCACTGTAGATTCGAGAAAATGAAACCTCAGACTAATTTTTCGCTTTCATGTAATAAATTTTCAAGGGGAACAATCTGTAGTTTCTAAGTATTATCTAGTTTGCTTTGGATACCTGCTTCTCGTTTAACGTTGATCATTCAAGCCTCGAAAAAAAAACCATCAAAATTGTTTTAAACTCGGTCTGACGTTCACTGTAGATTCGAGAAAATGAAACATCAGACTAATTTTTCGCTTTCATGTAATAAATTTTCAAGGGGAACAATCCGTATTTTCTAATTACTATCTAGTTTGTTTTGGTTATCTGCTTCTCGTTTAAGGTTGATTGTTAAAGCCTCGAAAAAACCCGTCAAAATTTTTTCAAACTCGTTCTGATTTTCACTACAGCCTCGAGAAAAGATATCTTGACTATATTTGTTTTGCCTTAGTACTACTACTAACAACTCACTGCTACATCAAGCCGGCTGAGGCCAACAAAGCTACGCACGCTACTCCTCCATCCCAATCTATTTAAAGCCTCCCTCTTTACACCATCCCAAAAAGTTGCAATTTCTCTTAAATATTTCCTTATGACATACTGCCCCTCCCCCATTCCGGGATGACCTGCTTTTCATATGACCCTATATGGTTGGCCGATAAGGACGATCTTTGGCAATCTGGCATCCTTCTTCTGCAGAACGTGTCCTAGTCATCTAAACCTTTCTCATTATAGTCCTAAAAAGCGGGATTGGACCATATTATTCGTACATATGAAACAAAGAGGAAGAGAAAAAAAAATAACAAATGAAGAATAAAATCATATAGTCGAGAAAAACGAGGGTAGTATCAGTCAGTGGAACAATATGAAGGGAAAATAAACAGATGTTTCGACAAGGACCTCTGCCAAGTCATCCTTAGTTGTAAGACAAAATAAAAACGACAAAAAAGATCTAACCTTTTCAAGCAAACTTGACAAGAGACGAATACAATAAAGTTTGTACTCAACTGTTCCTGGACTTTTCTAACAATTGCTCATCCTTGAGTCTAACAACGTCATATCGTTCCCGAAGGTAGTTATCCTTCCTAAATTTCAGCTTTAAATTAAACCTAAAAACTACTAGATGGTCTGCCACACTATGGTACCACTACGGACTGGTTGCTCTGCACTCGCTTTCGACTCGTAAAAAAGGATTAGAACTCTCAATTTCTGGTCGAATGAGCATCCTCCAAATTTTGTACGACCACGAGTGGGAGATTGGGAATGTGGAAGGGGCAGTCCCCCTCCTATATGGAATAAATTCTGCTCAATTTGAGATTTAATGTTACTATTTACTTTCATAATAACAGTGTAGACCAGAAATATGTCTAGAAATCAAGAGGGATTATATATCAATTTCTACCTCCCCCCCCCCCCTATTAGAAGTAATTTATCTGAAGGATCAGCGTGAAGGCTCAACTTAATACCCTAAGACTTTCTTAAGATATTGCAGATCCACCTTTTTGATAAACTGGATGCACAAAAGTTTGAACAAAATGACAATTACAAAATTTTGACCATTGTTAGGGAGAGGGGCACGTGAAAAGGGCAAGAAGAGAGGAGGGGCTCGTTGTCCTCTAATCTCTCTTTAACTCCCCCTCAACATGCGTTGAAAGTTTCAACCTTATATCATCAGCCCTTGCTTAGATACTGCTGATATTCCTTCTTCACAACCAACAAGGACAAAGTGTGTTTTAATTGTGTTTGGCATCTCTCTCAGCATTTCCTTAAAGTTTCACCTTAATGCTCTAAGCTTTTTTGGAGATCCAGAATCAAACATGCCTTCTTTTCTTAATAAAAACTCTTATATATTAACAATGAGCAACTTGCATAAGTTACAGCCCTTGCATCGGGGGCTCCGGGTGGGGGGGGGGTGTCAACCCTGCATCTATAGTTATTTGACCTTAGGACCATTTTGAATAAAATGGCCATAAAATTTTGGTCGGATATATTTTGGAGAAAAGGGTTGCTAGTCTATCACTTGAATCTTAAAAAGGGCCCGAAACTTTCAATCTCCTATTGGATGAGCCCCTTCCAAAGTTTATGCGACCAACTTCCTATAGAAAACTTATATCGTAACAATGGACAACATGCATATCTCTGAGCCCTTGCCTCGGGGACTGTAAGGGGGTTGTTAACCTCGGAGGCCTGATTATTTGACGTTTGACTACTTTGAGCAAAATGGCTGTCAAAATTTTGATAGGATTTGATTGGGGAAAATCAGCACGGGGGGAGGAGCCTGGTTGCCCTTCAATCGCTATTGACTCGTAAAAAGAGCAACTGAGCTTTCAATTTGCAATTGAATGAGCCCCCTCCGAAGTTTATGCCACCAACCCTTCCATATGAAGTGCCTCAGGGGAAAAAAATAAAACATTGGTCTTATGTCTGTTTATTATAGGCAACGCTGTAGCATTACCTCTGACTCAAACAGGTGAGAGTAACTTTCAATTTCCCTTCTAATGAACATCTGAAATTATCCCGGGTGAATTTTTCGAGAAGGGGGTAACGCCTAGCATCGTATTTTACGACCAAATACTGCTTAGTTATAACTAGGTTGTTATACCTGTAAAATTGCAGCAGTCTTTAACTATTGCTGTTTTCTTTTCCTATACCACATTTGCTTATACTAGGATACCATCTCACCCTGTTTGTATAGACCTGGGCATTAAAATTGTCTAATAAAATACTATATTTCCGCCTGCTATTCTGTCTGTTTGTTCCTGTAGCTGTCTATAAAATTCTCTGAGTCACCGTTATCTCTATCAGTCGGTTCGATAGAGGCATTTACTGCTATTACTAGTACCTTTCGCTTTTTAGTCATAAAATTAACAAGTAGCATTCTATTATTAATACCTTCCTAACCTAAACAAGTCTTAGCAGCTTCCTTATTCATCATAAGCCCTTCTCCCTGCCTCTGTCTCCCATCCTTCCTTCCTGAGTAAATAGATTTTATATCACCTAGTTTCATTTCTCTTGCTCTTGGATTTCACTATTTCCCAAATGTCATATAGTTTGTTCTTGGTATTCGCTTCACGTTTAACGTTGATCATTATAACCCCGGAAAAGACCGTCAAAGTTGTTTTTTGACATCGATCTGAGTGTTTGTACAGTCTCGGGAAAACAAATCTTCACATCGTTTTCCCTAGTTTATTATTAATTCTGTCAATCAACTGAATTGCAAGGGGAACAACCAGTATTTCCCAAATGCCACATAGTTTGTTTTGAAATCCGCTCCACGTTTATCGTTGATCCTTATAACCTCGGAAAAGACGTCAAAATTGTTTTTTGATATCGATCTGAGATTTTGTACAGTCTCGGGAAAACAAATCTTCACAACGTTTTCTCGCTTTCATGCAATTAATTCTGTCTATCAACTGTATCCCAAGGGGAACAATCAGTATTTCCCAAATGCCATATAGTTTGTTTTGAAATCTGCTTCACGTTTAACGTTGATTGTTATAACCCCGGAAAAAGACCTTCAAAATTGTGTTTTCGGCATCTATCTGAGTTTTTGTACAGTCTCGGGAAAATAAATCTTCACAACGTTTTTTCGCTTTCGTGTAATTAATTCTGTCAGTCAACTGAGTCCCAAAGGGAGCAATCACTATATCTCAAGTATTAACTAGTTTGTTTTTTTTTGTTTTTTACACGGCAGATTTTGTCACTGCACCTGGAAAACAAAACACAAGTCCAATTCCAGGAAAGGGCTCCTTATTGTGAAGTGATATTCATATGAAAAAAAAATCATATAAGACGAAAAAGCCCGTGTTTCGTCTCCCGGACAAAAGAGGTAAATGACCTTTTTAAACAAGGCCTAAAGAACTATGAGCTGGCAGAAAATCACAAAAATAACAATAATTGATAGAAAAAATCATCACAGGACGGTTGATGCTCTTCTATCTCTTAGCGTGCAATATAATTGGCGTTTTTTTTTAAGGAATTTTTGGCTGGATTTAGTCGGAGAGCAGATTCATGTATTCTCTCTCGGTCGATTCTACAACTCTACTATCTCCCCATTGGAAAGAAGGTGCTTGGAAAAACGGCTTTTGCTGACGTTTTAAAAGACAGTGCAAAGAATTTTTGCTCTCCGCCGTCTCTTGTCGTAAAATCTCCTCTACTTTCTAGTCAATTGGTAGGTTCTTCTTTTTATGTATCATTTCTGATTTGCAGTTTGAACGCGGTTGTGGCATTTTTGCATGCCACCTCTACTTTCTAATCAACTGGTATATTATTTATATTTATCGATTTTGGTTTTGTGTTTTAAAGTTGTACTGGCAATTTTGTCTACCACCTTTGCTTTCTATTCAATTTGCATACCCTTCTTTATATTTGTTATTTTTAATTTTATAGTTTAAACGCGCTTGTGGCATTTTTACATGCCACCTCTACTTTCGAATCAACTGGTATATTATTTATATTTATCGATTTTGGTTTTGTGTTTTAAAGTTGTACTGGTAATTTTGTCTACCACCTTTGCTTTCTATTCAATTTGCATACCCTTCTTTATATTTGTTATTTTTAATTTTATAGTTTAAACGCGCTTGTGGCATTTTTACATGCCACCTCTACTTTCGAATCAACTGGTATATTATTTATATTTATCGATTTTGGTTTTGTGTTTTAAAGTTGTAATGGCATTTTTATCTACTACCTTTGCTTTCTATTCAATTTGCATACCCTTCTTTATATTTGTTATTTTTAATTTTATAGTTTAAACGCGCTTGTGGCATTTTTACATGCCACCTCTACTTTCGAATCAACTGGTATATTATTTATATTTATCGATTTTGGTTTTGTGTTTTAAAGTTGTACTGGCAATTTTGTCTACCACCTTTGCTTTCTATTCAATTTGCATACCCTTCTTTATATTTGTTATTTTTAATTTTATAGTTTAAACGCGCTTGTGGCATTTTTACATGCCACCTCTACTTTCGAATCAACTGGTATATTATTTATATTTATCGATTTTGGTTTTGTGTTTTAAAGTTGTACTGGCAATTTTGTCTACCACCTTTGCTTTCTATTCAATTTGCATACCCTTCTTTATATTTGTTATTTTTAATTTTATAGTTTAAACGCGCTTGTGGCATTTTTACATGCCACCTCTACTTTCGAATCAACTGGTATATTATTTATATTTATCGATTTTGGTTTTGTGTTTTAAAGTTGTACTGGCAATTTTGTCTACCACCTTTGCTTTCTATTCAATTTGCATACCCTTCTTTATATTTGTTATTTTTAATTTTATAGTTTAAACGCGCTTGTGGCATTTTTACATGCCACCTCTACTTTCGAATCAACTGGTATATTATTTATATTTATCGATTTTGGTTTTGTGTTTTAAAGTTGTAATGGCATTTTTATCTACTACCTTTGCTTTCTATTCAATTTGCATACCCTTCTTTATATTTGTTATTTTTAATTTTATAGTTTAAACGCGCTTGTGGCATTTTTACATGCCACCTCTACTTTCGAATCAACTGGTATATTATTTATATTTATCGATTTTGGTTTTGTGTTTTAAAGTTGTACTGGCAATTTTGTCTACCACCTTTGCTTTCTATTCAATTTGCATACCCTTCTTTATATTTGTTATTTTTAATTTTATAGTTTAAACGCGCTTGTGGCATTTTTACATGCCACCTCTACTTTCGAATCAACTGGTATATTATTTATATTTATCGATTTTGGTTTTGTGTTTTAAAGTTGTACTGGCAATTTTGTCTACCACCTTTGCTTTCTATTCAATTTACATACCCTTCTTTATATTTGTTATTTTTAGTTTTATAGTTTAAACGCGCTTGTGGCATTTTTACATGCCACCTCTACTTTCGAATCAACTGGTATATTATTTATATTTATCGATTTTGGTTTTGTGTTTTAAAGTTGTACTGGCAATTTTGTCTACCACCTTTGCTTTCTATTCAATTTGCATACCCTTCTTTATATTTGTTATTTTTAATTTTATAGTTTAAACGCGCTTGTGGCATTTTTACATGCCACCTCTACTTTCGAATCAACTGGTATATTATTTATATTTATCGATTTTGGTTTTGTGTTTTAAAGTTGTACTGGCAATTTTGTCTACCACCTTTGCTTTCTATTCAATTTGCATACCCTTCTTTATATTTGTTATTTTTAATTTTATAGTTTAAACGCGCTTGTGGCATTTTTACATGCCACCTCTACTTTCGAATCAACTGGTATATTATTTATATTTATCGATTTTGGTTTTGTGTTTTAAAGTTGTACTGGCAATTTTGTCTACCACCTTTGCTTTCTATTCAATTTGCATACCCTTCTTTATATTTGTTATTTTTAATTTTATAGTTTAAACGCGCTTGTGGCATTTTTACATGCCACCTCTACTTTCGAATCAACTGGTATATTATTTATATTTATCGATTTTGGTTTTGTGTTTTAAAGTTGTAATGGCATTTTTATCTACTACCTTTGCTTTCTATTCAATTTGCATACCCTTCTTTATATTTGTTATTTTTAATTTTATAGTTTAAATTCGCTTGTGGCATTTTTACATGCCACCTCTACTTTCGAATCAACTGGTATATTATTTATATTTATCGATTTTGGTTTTGTGTTTTAAAGTTGTACTGGCAATTTTGTCTACCACCTTTGCTTTCTATTCAATTTGCATACCCTTCTTTATATTTGTTATTTTTAATTTTATAGTTTAAACGCGCTTGTGGCATTTTTACATGCCACCTCTACTTTCGAATCAACTGGTATATTATTTATATTTATCGATTTTGGTTTTGTGTTTTAAAGTTGCACTGGCAATTTTGTCTACCACCTTTGCTTTCTATTCAATTTGCATACCCTTCTTTATATTTGTTATTTTTAATTTTATAGTTTAAACGCGCTTGTGGCATTTTTACATGCCACCTCTACTTTCGAATCAACTGGTATATTATTTATATTTATCGATTTTGGTTTTGTGTTTTAAAGTTGTAATGGCATTTTTATCTACTACCTTTGCTTTCTATTCAATTTGCATACCCTTCTTTATATTTGTTATTTTTAATTTTATAGTTTAAACGCGCTTGTGGCATTTTTACATGCCACCTCTACTTTCGAATCAACTGGTATATTATTTATATTTATCGATTTTGGTTTTGTGTTTTAAAGTTGTAATGACATTTTTATCTACTACCTTTGCTTTCTATTCAATTTGCATACCCTTCGTTATATTTGTTATTTTTAATTTTATAGTTTAAATTCGCTTGTGGCATTTTTACATGCCACCTCTACTTTCGAATCAACTGGTATATTATTTATATTTATCGATTTTGGTTTTGTGTTTTAAAGTTTGAATGGCATTTTTATCTACAACCTTTGCTTTCTATTCAATTTGCATACCCTTCTTTATATTTGTTATTTTTAATTTTATAGTTTAAACGCGCTTGTGGCATTTTTACATGCCACCTCTACTTTCGAATCAACTGGTATATTATTTATATTTATCGATTTTGGTTTTGTGTTTTAAAGTTGTAATGGCATTTTTATCTACTACCTTTGCTTTCCATTCAATTTGCATACCCTTCTTTATATTTGTTATTTTTAATTTTATAGTTTAAACGCGCTTGTGGCATTTTTACATGCCACCTCTACTTTCGAATCAATTGGTATATTATTTATATTTATCGATTTTGGTTTTGTGTTTTAAAGTTGTAATGGCATTTTTATCTACTACCTTTGCTTTCTATTCAATTTGCATACCCTTCTTTATATTTGTTATTTTTAATTTTATAGTTTAAATTCGCTTGTGGCATTTTTACATGCCACCTCTACTTCTCTAGTCAATTGGTTCTTTTTTATATTTATAATTTTTGATTTTGTATTTTAAGCGCTCTTGTGGTGTTGTTATATACCACTTCTACTTTTTAGTCAATTGTTATGTTATTCTTTATATTTGTCATTTCTGGTTTTGTATTTTAAAATTGTTTTGGAATTTTTTCACACCGCCTATGCTTTCTAGTCAGTGTGTATGTTCATCTTTATACTTTTCATTTCTAATTTGTGCTTTAAAAGTTGTCGTGGCTGTGTTTGTGGCATTGATTAATTTCATTCAGTTGGTCATTGTTGCAAGGTTTTTATTGAATGAGGCAGTTTTTGTGACGTTGATCAAGTGTAATTTCAAAGCTGACAGGTTTGTGAAGTTCCTCGAACAGCAACCAGAATCTGGGTTTTGGGTCAAGGGTCTGGTTGGGTCCAAAACTCCCAAGAGTGTTGGAGGGCGTGTCGAACACTTAAATTTGAAGTGTTTCAGTGCACAATATGCTTAAGTAAGACTTTTTAATATACTTAATACATAAGTTATTTGGGTACTCGAGCCTCTCAAGTACTAATAAATCTTCACTTACCTTCGAGTATTTTTTAAGTGCCTTTTGCATTGATCATATTGACTAATCTTTTAGTCTTCTTTTTGCGAAATTTTGCCGCGTATGTGGTGGGAAGTAGGTGAAATGGTATTATCAGTTTTGTCGTACTTCATGTCTTGGAAGAGTATCCCTTCATAGTTGTTTATATTTAAGCCTACACAATGCTTCAATGCCATTTACACACGCTGACTGAAAATTTTAACTAGGAATATCAGGTGACAAGAAGGACGTGTCTGCCCCATATGTGGAAGAAGGTCATTAGATAGCAGCTCATTTTTAGGGCTGCCTTAGATGTCGTTAGCGGTCCTAATGACCTTTAGAGTCTTGACTTGTAGATGACCTTTAGCGGTCTTAATGAAAGCCGACTGTCCTGTGACTTCAAATTGATTGTTTAGTTAATTAATGTATGTTTTACGAAAAAAGATCACAACATATTAAGACACGCGAGGGACATTTGGGACATATTTTGGGACATTTGGGACATTTGAGACACGCGAGGACATATTTCTTTGGGTATTACTGACAATGTTTCTTTTTTTTCAAAAACTGTAGAAGACAGCAAAGGCAATTATCGATATTCAGTAAATATTAAGTAATGAACTAATAATGAACGATATTCAGTAATGAACTAATAATGAACGATATTCAGTAATGAACTGATAAATAATTGAAAATTAATAATATAGAACTGTTGAAAGCAGGATGTGTCTACCAGCAGCGTAACGATGAGAGATAGAGATAGTGATCTCTATCATGTCAAACTGCATTTTCTTTTAGGTGGAAACTGCTTGGTAAAATTTTAGTTTGGGTCTGTAAAATTTAACAAAATCTAAAATTTAGTTTGATCGGTTCTAACTACATTTATTTACCTCCCTCTTATTTCAGAGAAGACGAAGATGTAGAAGATATTGTGGATTCAGATTTTGATATAGAAGAAAATGATAAGCTTGTTAGCGATCAAGATTTAAAAACCATATATCTGAATGAAAACTGTATAAATAGAACCACTGATTTCTAAAGATAGATTTGAAACTGACAGAAATGAAGTACAGAGCTAAAATCTAAATATAGGGTGGGCCTAATGGTTGAATCTAGGGCTGGAGGGGCATCTACGAGAAATAGCTTAGACCCGGGAAGGGAAGGTTTAGAGAGACCAATGATGGATTTGATTGACATTAGGAGATCCATATCCACGATCTTTTTGGTCTTATCCCATCGTCTGCTATTCTACCTCATTTATGTTCCTCTCCACGCTGTCTCGGTAGTCAAAATAGCTCAGAAACTCCGTTCATTGGGTGGGGGGCTAATCCTTGCAGGCCAGGCTCTCACATAGGGTCAAATAAGCCTATGTACCTTCGTAGGAGAAACAGATCTTTCACACATCTGCCTATGGATGCATTACTTCCTCTTCTTCGTTCTTGCATTTTGAAGAGAGGTAGGATCTTTCATTGATCGTCTTCCTCCCGTAGCTCTCCTCACTTTCTGCAATGTTTAAATGCAAAATCCAATTTACATGGGACATGCTTAATTATAAGTTTCTTAGTGCACAAATAAATAGCTAGCTACTTGAACTTCTCTAGTACCGGTAAATCGTTAAGTATTTTTTCGAATTAATTTTACGTTGATCACGTAATCGGAGATTTCAAAAATACAAACTTCGAATTGACAAAATATGAAAATTGGTTTTTGCTTTTCTAATATTTATAAAAAGAAAATAATTATTTTTGGGACAGTTACATTCTACTGTTAATTTATAGAAATTATATTATTTATTTCTAATTATTTCTATTATTTCTTTATTTCTATAGAATTTCTAATTATTTCTGTTTTTCTCAGCAAAGGTGCTTTTAGATTGCTTTGTGTTATGTAGTTTCGCAATGAAATCCTGTTTTCAGTCTTCTAATGTTCTTTGTTTTCTTTTTTTTTGTCGCCATGTAGTTATAGTTTATGTAGTGTAGTTATAGTTAACTATATTATTTAACTTTATTACGATTTTCATTCCTAATGCTTCAGCGGAAAACCTTTGGTAACTATTAACCAATAAAAACTAATAAACCATAGCCAGTGCTATTATAATAACTATTTGTCATTTTTCGAAAATGCATTATTCAACAGTTTTATAATTTCGACTTCCTAGGGAAAAGAATAGTTAGATTTCATTGTGTTATACTATTCCTCTATTAGATTAGAACACTTCTATTTAAACAAATATATATACAATCTTGAAAAACAGCGCATATACCTAGTCGCATGCTTCAAAATATGCCATACTTCTATGATATTCCATTTTAATTTTTTACTATATTCTTTTTTTCGCTTACTTTTCACGACAATTAACCTACCATTTAATATTAATTTATATTAAATAAACAATTTAAATATTTCATCATTTTTGTTTTTTTAGGCAAAGGAGTATTTAGATTCCTTTATGTTACATTGTTGTCGAGCATTTGGGAATGTAGTACAACTATATGGAAATAATATGGCGAGACAGCGCGATCGTCTGATTCATATTTTAGAAGAATTTTCTGCTCTTCAAGAAGAGGTAAGATTTCTTGGAGAAATGTCAAAAGCCTTGTTTCAGCGGATTCCGATGCGGGTTGACACTTGGCTCTGTATTATGTGTTTTCAGATCTTCAGGTTTAATTGCGTATATCAAATACCTAACCTAATATAACCTAACCTAGGTACCTTTTTTCCTCCCTAAACCCCAAAAAACCACAATTTAATATCGTATACGCAATGAAAACCTTGCAATCATTGCCTGCTCTGTAACAGTTACGACGTCAAAAACGGGTTTTATCATTGCCTAGTTTATAGTGATTAAGCCCAGAGGCTCGGATAAAGGGATAAAGGAAAACAACACGATCGTTTGATTCACATTTTAGAAGAATTTTCTGCTCTTCAGGAAGAGGTAAGGTTTCTTGGAGAGATGTCAAAAGCCTTGTTTTCAGCGGGTTCCGATGCGGGTTGACACTTGGCTCAGTATTATGTGTTTTCAGATCTTCAGGCTCACCATAAATCTGCTAAAACCGTTTTCAACCACTGTGTTCTGTCTTTTTGGTCAACACGGGCTTGCTGAATCTAGAATACCGAGTTTAAACTCATGGTTGGTGTTCAGACTCTAAACTGACCCAAAACAGTTTTTGAGCTGTTGCTTAATAGCTGGAACCCGCTGCATCTGCAAACAAGGCTAAATTGTGTATTAATTGTGTAATGGGATTTTTCTAATTAGTAATGAAGTTCAATATAAGTGCTGATGCGGTGTATTTAGCTCAAGTTAGATTACTTACTGCTTGAAATTACTCAATCAGTTACAGTTAGAAAGTAATTAACATCTATGTTCTCGATTGCGTTTGAAAGGGTTCATAAGAAAAGATTTGAAGGACCTACGAACTTTATGGGAATAAGGCCCATATGGTCCATCGTCTTTAGTCTATGGGCCACTAGGCCCATAGACTCAATTGTCTTCTCCAGGTCTGTTTCTTTGTTTTGTCATGGTAGGCAAGTTCAGCTTTAGATCTTTCATTGGATTTATATTTTCTAAAAAATTCCCTTGTATGATTGGGGTTGGTGAGCAAAAAATCGATGGTCATGTTCACGCTTTTGTTTGGATCTACTTCCAACTTGTACTGAATTTAATATTTATTTAAATTCAGAATTTAATATTATTGTAGTGAATCAAAACCTGAGTTGAACCATATTTGGCCTTTTTAAGGCTGACAAAGCAGATGCATACCTCCATTCAGTTTCAGTACAAATTGGCATGACAGGAATCACTTAGCTTACTTATAGTTGAACTATATTTGGCCTTTTACTAGGCTGACAGAGCAGATGCATACCTCCATTCAGTTTCAGTACAAATTGACATGGCAGGAATCACTTAGCTTACTTATAGTTGAACTATATTTGGCCTTTTATAGGCTGACAGAGCAGATGCATACCTCCATTTAGTTTCAGTACAAATTGGCATGGCAGGAATCACTTAGCTTACTTATAGTTGAACTATATTTGGCCTTTTTTTTTAGGCTGACAAAGCAGATGCATACCTTCTCTCAGTTTCAGTACAAATTGGCATGGCAGGAATCACTTAGCTTACTTATAGTTGAACTATATTTGGCCTTTTACAGGCTGACAGAGCAGATGCATACCTCCATTTAGTTTCAATACAAATTGGCATGGCAGGAATCACTTAGTTTACTTTAGTTGAACTATATTTGGCCTTTTATAGGCTGACAAAGCAGATGCATACCTACATTCAGTTTCAGTACAAATTGGCATGGCAGGAATCACTTAGCCTACTTATAGTTGAACTATATTTGGCCTTTTTTTTTAGGCTGACAAAGCAGATGCATACCTCCATTCAGTTTCAGTACAAATTGGCATGGCAGGAATCACTTAGCTTACTTATAGTTGAACTATATTTGGCCTTTTATAGGCTGACAGAGCAGATGCATACCTCCATTCAGTTTCAGTACAAATTTGCATGACAGGGATCACTTAGCTTACTTATAGTTGAACTATATTTGGCCTTTTTTTAAACTGACAAAGGAGATGCATATCTCCATTCAGTTTCAATACAAATTGGCCATGACAGGAATCACTTAGCTTACTTATAGTTGAACTACGTTTGGCCTTTTTTAGGCTGACAAAGCAGATGCATATCTCCATTCAGTTTCAATACAAATTGGCCATGACAGGAATCACTTAACATACTTTGGAACTTGGATTCTCTACCATATCCTTCGTTTGATGGTTCGATTCATATTGTCTGGATTGGAACTAGAATTATTCAGTAGTTTTGAACTTCATTACGTCTACTGGTAAGCCACCTCCTTCTTTATCAAACCCGCTCCCCAATCAAATATTTATGTATGAAGAAACTATTTTATTTACTGGGTTGCGCTGTAGCGTTACCTATAGTAAAGAACCATAAGATTTCAATGTGTTTTATATTTTTTTTTTTTCAGAAGCACTTCCTGTGGAAAGGATGGTCGTATAAACTTCGGAGGGGACTCGTTTGATTGGAAATCAAAAGTTATAATGCTCTTTTTAAGGGTCAAAAGTGATGGGAGGGCAACGAGCTCCCCCCCCCCATTCCATGTCCATTTCCCACAAAATGTATCCAATCAAAATTTTAGGATAGCCTTTTTCAGAGTCTGGTTTTCCTCTGATCACTTTTGACCTTTCAAAAAAGCACTACAACTTTTTATTTCCAATCGAATGAGCCCCCTCCGAAGTTTATACGACCACCCCTTCCATATGAAGTGCCTTTGGGAAAAAAACAATACACTATAGCACATTGAAGCCTTATGGTCCTTTACTGTACTAAAATTAAATCGTACTTAAATACTAAAATAAAGCCCCCCGATCACTTTTGGCTATCTCAAAAGAGCTATCGAAAAATTTTGATCAGATACATTTTGATGAAAAAGGACATGAGGGGGGCGGGTTGCTTTTTGATCACTTTTGACCCTTAAAACGGGCACTAAAACTTGATTTCCAGTCGAATGAGCCCCCTCCAAAATTTCTTCGACCGCCCACTCCATATGCAGTGCCTCTGGGGAAAAAAATAATAGAATATAATACATTGAAGCCTTATGGCTCTTTATGGCTTTATGGCTCTTTTTGTTGATGATCTGGTCTTTTACCTGTGTAGTTAAGAGATGGACCACCCCAGGATTTGTATTCTTTTTTCAGTTCTTAGAAGTTGATGTTATGTATTTTTATGTATAGTAATTATTTTTCCCCTGTTTTTCCCTCATTTTGTACTATACCATTTTTTGTGTATCGATGGGTGCTGAAATATTTCATTAATTCATTCAATATCTATAAATGTCGATTGTTTTAAATTTTAAAGTTGTTTTATCCCTAAATCCATCTGTTGTTTGTTTTTTCTTGTCCCGTGTGTGTGTGTGTGTGTCCAAGTGCATTGGTCTGTGCTCTACAATGGTATATATTTCTTGAATTGTAATACATTGCAAGTCATTTTTTTTTTAATTAAACTCAAAACCACGTTTTAGGATCGCATAATTGGTGCATTCCTTACTAATATTATTAGTAAGGAATGATATATAACATATATAATAATATAATATATATATAATAATATATAATATATATATAATAATATATACGAATAATATATAATATTATTCTCCTTGAGAATGACGCCAGATATAAAGGGAGTGTAATATCCCTTATATTTTCAAAAACGCCATTACAAATTCTTCAGTTAACATAGATACCAGTTTTACTACTGATGACGGTCACTGCATATGTGACCGAAATATCTGGTATTTTTGTGAATTTCTATCAGTGTTATCATCATCGCTGTCTATTAAAAGGATTTTATCCCTATTTGAATTTTTTTCTCTGAACTTTTTCTTTAATGCCAGTTCCTGTGTAGGGTACGATAACCAAATTCTACAATTGAAAAGAAGATGCATTAAAAATGGGTAAAAATTTTTAATAAGACAGTGAAAACAAAATAACACAAAGCTTATACAAAAATAATAATGTAAGACCGAATGTTTCGGCCTCGTATTTGGAAGCCTTTGTCTACAGAAAATAAACACTAGCATAAATAAAAAAAAATGTGAAAAATAAGAAAATGTACAAGCGCTATACAAATAAACCGAAAAAAAAACACGATTAAACGAAATCCAATGTGGTATTTTAAGGTAAGATATTGAAAATATTTACCAAAAATGTATTGAAAGTAATTTTAGTGAAAATATTTATTTTCACTGTCTTATTAAAAAAAATTACTCCTGTATATTCGTTTCAGTTGTAATATTTAATCTAAACAGAGACAATTTTTTGTCATTTCTGTGTGCTTATTCAGACTGTTGACAATGATTACAGTATTTTGTCAAACATGATCTTTCAGCGGCAGGCTCCTGTCGAATGTTCATCACATCTTCGTCTACTTCATGTCTCTTGGAAGAGTTTTTTTTTAGTTTATAAAGTTTCATAAAGCTTAAGGAATGATTTGAATAACTATTCTTTAGTTACTCCTCATTCCAGATTATGAATTTTTGCAATCTTGTACATTTTGATTCTGATTTATTTATACCCAATATTCATACCAATATTTATACCTAGTCTACAATCATAGTTATTTGTAAAAGCAACATCATATTACTATGGATTATTGTCTTGATAAACTGCAAAATATTTTGATGATAAATAAAAGTTCAAATAGGGATAAAATCCTTTTAATAGACAGTGATAGAAATTCACAAAAATACCAGATATTTCGGTCACATATACAGTGACCGTCATCAGTAGTAAAACTAAAAAAAACAATTTAAATCAAAAGTTTATATACTAAATAAAATAACACTACATATTATTTGAATCTCTAATTCTTTTCAAAGCAAAGGCGGAAGCTATTCTCTTTGACCTTCTTGGATTCGGTTCATTAGCGTTCAATGATACAACATTTGGACAAAGGTCAACTACACTGGGTGAATTGAACTTTACTCTCTCAGATTTTAATAAATTATCATAGATAGAGTCCAGCCCATATTCACCTGTATCACGATTCAAAGCAATATTCTTGAATAAGATTTTCTTTATTTCAAGAATTTCACGAAAATTTTGCTTTAAACCCCGATCCCTAGAAATCAAAGAGACATTCTCGAACAAAATAAAATGGTCTGGAAAATTAAAAATATGTTCTGAAAGGGCTGAAGTGAAATCTTCAGACTTAGAAACTTGCTTTAAAGCCGAAGAAATAGAATCTTTGTGTTGTAATAATCTCATTTCCAAACTCTGGTTAGTACGTCCCACATATGAGCTTCCACAAGTACATGGGATCTGATAAACCCCACTTTGTTGCCCCAATGAAGTTTGATCCTTCCCAGAATTTAGAAAACTACCCAAAGTATTATTACTCTTTAAAGCTACCCTTAGACCATTGCTTTGTAAAATTCTTTTAAGTTTTTCACTTAGCCCGGGTACATATGGTAAGGAACAAAAAACATCCTTCTCCCGAGTTGTCTCCAAGACTTCCTTAGAAATCTCTAGAAACCTTTTTCTTCTTTTTGAAAAAGTCTGGTTAATTAACCATTCTGGATACATGTTACTTATTAGTATTTTCCTTAGAAAAGACAACTCCTCCTCAACAAATTTTGGCGAGCAAATATTAAAGATCCGATCAGTTAAAGAAATGATCAAACCAATTTTTACTTGGCGAGCGTGACCGGAACTATAAGACAAAAATCTATTGTTATTTGTCGGTTTTCTGTAAATTTTAAAATCCAGACTATTTTGATTTTTCAAAAGAAGAACATCAAGGAAAGGAAGTTTCCCATTCTCTTCCAATTCAACGGTAAACTTTAAATCCCCTCCCAAACAATTAAGATGTTCCAAAAATCCTTTTAATTCCTCCTCCCCATAATCCCATACTGAAATAATGTCATCCATATACCGGCCCCAGAAAATATGTTTTAAAAAATATGAATCTAACGCAATTGTTTCAATATTCTCCACAAAAATATTAGCTAATAAAGGGGATAAAGGGGCCCCCATAGGTAAACCATTTATTTGTTCGAAATACTCCCCTCTAAATTGAAAAAAATAAGAGAACTTATTGCACAACCTTACTAAATTCATAATTACAGAAACTTCCAAATCTGTTTTGCCACTAATCAAATCCAAATTTCTTAAGAGCTTTCCTTCTAGAAGAGTTTCGGCTGCTTCTACATCAATATTTGTGTACATTGATACAATGTCGAAGCTTGAAAGCAAAGAATTCGAAGAAATTTCTACTTTTTTCAGTTTTTCAACCAAATTCGAAGAATTCTTAATATACGAAATTTGTGTAGACAAAAGTGGTTTACAGATTGACACTAACCATTTGCTCAAAACACTTGTTGGTGACCTTGTACTTGACACAATTGGTCGTAATGGTAGGTTAGGCTTATGAATTTTGGGAAGTCCATATAATTTAGGGCACAAGGAACTGCGTGGCAGGCATTTGTAATAGAGTTGAGGTGTAATTTTTCCTTCATCCTTTAAGCACTTCAATTCTTTCTTAAACTTATTTGTAAAAGAGTCTGTTGGATTATACGATAGCTTCTTGTATGTTTTTTCATCCTCTAGTAAACTTCTTAATTTTGATTCGTAGTCCTCAGTATTCATCACAACTAAAGTGTTACTCTTATCTGCTTTTGTAATGGTAATTGAACTATCCTTTTTCAAGTTTTTAAGAATTCTTATGTCGTTGATGGTCGTACTAGGAAAATTCGGTTTCAATACAAAATTAGACAGGGTTTTTACGGTAGAAGCTCTTACTAAGCTAACATCTTTTATTATATTTGCGTTTTTATGCAAAGATGTTTCTATTGAAGAGATAATGTCTTCCACGGGGACTTTATCCGGTTTAAAACAAAATTTCGGACCCTTTTCAAGCACTGATTGTTCTTGTATCGTTAAAGTTCTTGATGAAAAATTAACCACACCTGGTCCTAGAATTGACGAAGGTATTACCGCATTATTTGTTGATAATTTCGAAAACTTTCGAAAAGGCAGTGTGGTCTCCGAAATTATCTACGTCATATTTATGGGGATGATTTGACCAAAATTGTGAGTAAATATATAAACACTAAAAAAAAACATGCAAATGTTATCAACCAACAGGATTTTCTTCTACGATGTAAGAAGATGAGAATTGTACCACCTTCACTAAAATTCAATTTACATTTGGGCACTTTCAAGGAAGAAAAGTTTGAACGAAGCTTACATTTCAAGGCTTTAAATCACATTATTAAGGATAAAAGTCGAAAAAGAGCTTTAATAGTGAGAGATAAACTTTCCCTGGAAAATCTTATATCAAAAAAGGTTAGTGTAAGTGACTTTTGTTTAATTCAACAAACAGGAAAAAATCACTTCAATCATGACTTTCGCCTTTCCAGAGAAAGATTGCTAAAAAAGTTTTCGAAATTATCAACAAATAATGCGGTAATACCTTCGTCAATTCTAGGACCAGGTGTGGTTAATTTTTCATCAAGAACTTTAACGATACAAGAACAATCAGTGCTTGAAAAGGGTCCGAAATTTTGTTTTAAACCGGATAAAGTCCCCGTGGAAGACATTATCTCTTCAATAGAAACATCTTTGCATAAAAACGCAAATATAATAAAAGATGTTAGCTTAGTAAGAGCTTCTACCGTAAAAACCCTGTCTAATTTTGTATTGAAACCGAATTTTCCTAGTACGACCATCAACGACATAAGAATTCTTAAAAACTTGAAAAAGGATAGTTCAATTACCATTACAAAAGCAGATAAGAGTAACACTTTAGTTGTGATGAATACTGAGGACTACGAATCAAAATTAAGAAGTTTACTAGAGGATGAAAAAACATACAAGAAGCTATCGTATAATCCAACAGACTCTTTTACAAATAAGTTTAAGAAAGAATTGAAGTGCTTAAAGGATGAAGGAAAAATTACACCTCAACTCTATTACAAATGCCTGCCACGCAGTTCCTTGTGCCCTAAATTATATGGACTTCCCAAAATTCATAAGCCTAACCTACCATTACGACCAATTGTGTCAAGTACAAGGTCACCAACAAGTGTTTTGAGCAAATGGTTAGTGTCAATCTGTAAACCACTTTTGTCTACACAAATTTCGTATATTAAGAATTCTTCGAATTTGGTTGAAAAACTGAAAAAAGTAGAAATTTCTTCGAATTCTTTGCTTTCAAGCTTCGACATTGTATCAATGTACACAAATATTGATGTAGAAGCAGCCGAAACTCTTCTAGAAGGAAAGCTCTTAAGAAATTTGGATTTGATTAGTGGCAAAACAGATTTGGAAGTTTCTGTAATTATGAATTTAGTAAGGTTGTGCAATAAGTTCTCTTATTTTTTTCAATTTAGAGGGGAGTATTTCGAACAAATAAATGGTTTACCTATGGGGGCCCCTTTATCCCCTTTATTAGCTAATATTTTTGTGGAGAATATTGAAACAATTGCGTTAGATTCATATTTTTTAAAACATATTTTCTGGGGCCGGTATATGGATGACATTATTTCAGTATGGGATTATGGGGAGGAGGAATTAAAAGGATTTTTGGAACATCTTAATTGTTTGGGAGGGGATTTAAAGTTTACCGTTGAATTGGAAGAGAATGGGAAACTTCCTTTCCTTGATGTTCTTCTTTTGAAAAATCAAAATAGTCTGGATTTTAAAATTTACAGAAAACCGACAAATAACAATAGATTTTTGTCTTATAGTTCCGGTCACGCTCGCCAAGTAAAAATTGGTTTGATCATTTCTTTAACTGATCGGATCTTTAATATTTGCTCGCCAAAATTTGTTGAGGAGGAGTTGTCTTTTCTAAGGAAAATACTAATAAGTAACATGTATCCAGAATGGTTAATTAACCAGACTTTTTCAAAAAGAAGAAAAAGGTTTCTAGAGATTTCTAAGGAAGTCTTGGAGACAACTCGGGAGAAGGATGTTTTTTGTTCCTTACCATATGTACCCGGGCTAAGTGAAAAACTTAAAAGAATTTTACAAAGCAATGGTCTAAGGGTAGCTTTAAAGAGTAATAATACTTTGGGTAGTTTTCTAAATTCTGGGAAGGATCAAACTTCATTGGGGCAACAAAGTGGGGTTTATCAGATCCCATGTACTTGTGGAAGCTCATATGTGGGACGTACTAACCAGAGTTTGGAAATGAGATTATTACAACACAAAGATTCTATTTCTTCGGCTTTAAAGCAAGTTTCTAAGTCTGAAGATTTCACTTCAGCCCTTTCAGAACATATTTTTAATTTTCCAGACCATTTTATTTTGTTCGAGAATGTCTCTTTGATTTCTAGGGATCGGGGTTTAAAGCAAAATTTTCGTGAAATTCTTGAAATAAAGAAAATCTTATTCAAGAATATTGCTTTGAATCGTGATACAGGTGAATATGGGCTGGACTCTATCTATGATAATTTATTAAAATCTGAGAGAGTAAAGTTCAATTCACCCAGTGTAGTTGACCTTTGTCCAAATGTTGTATCATTGAACGCTAATGAACCGAATCCAAGAAGGTCAAAGAGAATAGCTTCCGCCTTTGCTTTGAAAAGAATTAGAGATTCAAATAATATGTAGTGTTATTTTATTTAGTATATAAACTTTTGATTTAAATTGTTTTTTTTTAGTTTTACTACTGATGACGGTCACTGTATATGTGACCGAAATATCTGGTATTTTTGTGAATTTCTATCACTGTCTATTAAAAGGATTTTATCCCTATTTGAACTTTTATTTATCGTCATGGAAAGGCAGTGTGGTCTCCGAAATTATCTATATAAAATATTTTGATCTTTCTAAAAAAAATACCATCATAAACTGTAACGAAACCAAGATTTGCCTATAGCAAAAAATGGTTTATCCTGTAATTAACATGTAGTATTCAACTATTCGCTATCAGTTGAAATAAAGCTGATCGTATCAGAATGACTGTTTTTTTTAGCACTACTACTACTTTAAACCACTCGCTGCAGCATAAAGCCGCCTGAGGCTAAGAGAGCTGTGCACGCTTCTCCTCCACCTTAATCTATTCACAACGTCAGTTTTTATCCTCCCATGAAGTTACATTGCCCTTAAATCCTTTCTAATGACCTCTTCTCGCCCCATTCCGGGACGAATGGGTCAAATTGCCATTTTAATGAGCCATTAATATAATAAAAAACGAAAAAAAGGCTCGATCCCACTTTTAACTGCTCTAATTACAGAGAGTCTGCTATGGTTAGGTCAAATTTTACTGAATGATAGGTTGCAAACGCCGTGCTTAGCCTCCCATCTTGCGTTACATTGCCCTTAAATCCTTTCTTATGACATTGCCCATGAAGTTACATTGCCCTTAAATCCTTTCTTATGACCTCTTCTCGCCTCATTCCGGGACGACCTGCTTTTTGCTTGGCTACGGACGGATGGCCAAAAACAGTGATTTTTGACAATTTATCATTCGTTATGCGTAAATCGCGGCCAGGCCCTCTTGAGCTGCCTCTCCTTAGCCCTAGACCTAGAAAGTGGGATTAAGTCACTTTTTCTTATAGATTATTCTGTTTTTAATATATTATTTTAGTTTTCTTTCTATTCTATTCGATCCCCCAACCCCCATTGCACTTCCTGGCTGAAGGGCCAAGAAACGGAGATCAGCACCGCCGGTAGGGACTGTAAAATCCAATGCCATATTCTTTACCTTTTTATTCGATCTATTTGATTAGTCTATTCTATTCTTAATTAGTCTGTTCTATTCTAACAGATTAGTCTTAACCTTTCTAGCCCTTGAAAGTTTAATCAAATTACTTATTCTTAAAGATTATTCTCTAAGAATTCTTCGTTGACAAAGTTGATTAAAAAGAGGTTTAAAAAAAAAAAATCTTGGCCTTACATCTTCCTCTTTCCTAGGTACATGTATGAGTTTCTTTTCGGCTGGCTAATATCTGCCTTATCACGGGCTGAAAATATGTTATCTGATCACGAGAACTACGCCGAGGCTCAAAACCAACGTAGTGGTCGTGGTGCTTCTAAAGCCCATGGAAAGGGCGCACCCCAAAAGCAGAAGAAGAAGAAGTGCCGTCCTTATTTGAGAGAGATGATGATGTACCAGGCAATGCAGCATATTTCTGGTGGTCTTTATAAGGTAATGCTTGTTTTGAATTTTAACAGTTATAATTGCTTATTTCTTATGTGAGGAAGTCATATAGGAACCTTAGTCTTTTCTCATCTACCAACCATTTCTCTGTTCCGTACCAGAAGAGATTGTTAGTAAATATTGTGTTAACTAGGAATTCACGAGAACAAGTTTTCACAAAATAAAACTTTTATTCCAGTTTTTATTGAAGATATAAGAATTTAGCATCCGTATGAGAATTTAAAGGAAAATCCAGAGGTGTGAGAGCTATATTAATGAGTTCAATTAAGAAGTAAACATAACTATGGACATGAGTGAAGGGGTTCCATCATTGTCCATAGTCATGTTTAATTCTTAATTTACTCATTAATATAGCTCTCACAAATGTGAAGGTTCATATATCGCTCGGCTTAAAGTATCTAGAGCATCAAAATAAAACACTTTTTAACCCCTACAGCCATCTTAGGTCGAATCGCACCTGAGAACCGTAATTTTCTTGTGGCTACTTCAGAATCATGAAGTTTTTAGAGTAGTACCAAATTTTATGTCACTGTTGCAACGTTCAACCGTGAAAAGAAATAAGCAGAACTAATTAGCTAAATTAATAACTTTTTTTTTGTCAGTAAAAATTAATACACTAGCAATAAGTTGAATCCCAAAGACAACTATATCTTCAAAGGAAAGCTATAGCTTCTTAAGGTGTTTGTTGTTTTTAGTCTATTTTTTGCTTATTTTTTTCTCATGTTTCTTTTTTTTTATTAACCCCCACTACTACCAAAAACTGGGTAACTGCTTATGGAGATCTTTTATATTAAAAATTTTGGATTTGAAAGTGTAAGTTTTCACATAATCATTTCCAAAGATCAATGTTCACTGTCCTTTATACAGTTAAATAAGAATAAGATTTATGGCGTAAAATGAATCTGTAACAGGCCATGACGGGTTGAATTCACATTTTTGAGTCCATAATAATAGTGAGAGAACAATTAAATAACAGGCAACAAAGTTAAAAACGAAAGAAAGATATTGAATGTGATGGAGCTGGCAGTTACTAGCGATTTAGTTTATGAATCTTCTGTCTCCTGGCTAAAATTTAATTGGATTAAGAAATTCTGGCATGATTTCAGTTTCTCCTTCATATTTATCCTTCACTTAATCATACATTTTATACGATTTGAATTCCCTCTAGATTCGTTGTGGTTCTCGCTCTTCTTCTCTTATAACCGTAGATTTTGTTCACAATTCCATGTGATCCTTGCTTGCGTGTGTCTTCTAACCGCTGATTCCGTTGCCCATCATTTTTATTTGTAATTCTTTGTGATGCTAGTTATCACGTGTCTGCTAACCACAGATCTTGATGTGCTTCATTTTTGTTCATTATTACGACGGGCATTTTTTCCATTCCTTTTGCTTTAGCTGTTCGGATTTAATCATCTTGTATAATTTCGCATGAAGCCATAGATACCGAAAAAACATCTTTTTCAGCTTTTCCCCAGTAATTATGTTTTTGCTTCAATTACGGATTTATATAATTTAGCAAAAACCAGTCGGGTTCCACTGCATATAACCTTGAAATATCTAAATCATGTATTAGAATCATTATCATGTTGTTCTTTAGTTTTAAGTCATAGGGTGGCAAATCAGCAATTTCAATTTAATTAAGGAAATATTGCGTGAATTCAATTCCTCCTTCCTTTTAGGTTTTTATATAATTCTGTAACAACCAGGCATGTTCCGTTGCAAATATCCTCTGAAATATCTAATAACACATAGCATAATCCTGTTATTCTTTAATTTTAAGTCATAGGGTGACAAATCAGCAATTTCAGTTGAATTGAGAAATTTTGGTGGGCATTCTAGCCTAAGATGGTCCTCCTTCTCTCGCCACGGCGAATCAAGTGGCGCAATCAGAATTTTTCTAACTGCTACTCTTTCTTAGATACACTCAACTATCTATTGGGGGTAAAATAAATTTCAACGGTTTTCAAACACCTAGCAGAGATATTCCACGTCCAGCAGAAAATGGACAGCAAAGACGAGAAGAAAAGCCCATTCATGGAATTCTGGATCTTCATCTATTTTATACTCTTAAAAGAAAAATTAAATTAAACCTACTAGGATATTCTCGAAAATTTGAAAACGCAGATACTAGGTTTCAGTAAAAGAATATAAAAAAAAATTGTTCTTACCACTGTACCCCAAAGTTAATATATTTTGATTTATTCGAAATTTCAAGCCATGACTAAGTATACTAGGGCAATGCACCTTTAAACCAATCTGCGAATTCGTTCAAGTCGTCGAAAAACTCAAAAAAACGAAATGTTTACTTGGTACAGTGAATTATTTAACAAAAGCTAGTGAATGCAGCTAGTTTAGCTAGTAAATGCAGGGCAGTCTAATTATGTTACTAAGATTTTTAATTTTTCATCTTCGAAATAATTTTTAGTTTCTAAAACTAATTTTATTCGATAACCTATTTATTCTAATTTTTTTTAATTGTAAAACACCCTTAATAATTCCTGTAAGTTTTTCTCCTGGAGAGAGTTCTTTTTTTTGGCTAAAACTAATAAAATTCATTATATTTATTCATTATAAAAAAATACCTTTCTCATCATTACTTTGCAGTAAAAAAAAAAGTCTAAATCTATTAATAATCCTAAATATCTAAAGTTTAAGTAATGATTGTATTTGACCATTCAAAAATATATTGATAAACTATTTTCAAGCGATGAAAGTGCTCATATCCTCAAATACTTGTCGAAAAATAATTCCAAAGTAACTGATAATGAAGCCGGCCCTTTTCAACAGCCTTTGTCTTGTTTTTCAAAATTCTTAAATTTTCTGTATCTTTTTCTATATCTTTTCACAATTTTTTTCTGCTTGGTATGATCCTAGATTATAAATTATATTGACTGCTTTTTCTTCTGTTCTACAAAATAAAGTTTTTTAAAGTTTTTAACTTAGTGTCTAAAATATTTTTAGACACTAAAATATTTAAAAATTGGAATATTAAGATAATTAAAATATTAAATCGTTTGTTAAAATTAAAGATAAAACCGCTAAAGGTAGCCTACTACTTTTTTAATTGTCTAAGACAACTTTTCTTTACTAAGTTTTCCTTTATTTTTCAAAAGTTTACTTTATAAAATTTCCTTATAAAGTAACTGCGTCACTAATTGACAGTTCAACCAGCTGCGAAAACCCAATAAAGTTACAAATTACCAGGCTTACAGATTTATTGATTTATCGGCAATTGTTTTCTTTTTAAGTTTCAAATTTTCTTTTAATAACCATCATTTTTTGTCCTTACTTTTGTTTATTAAATGAAAAAAAGTTTTTTTCAACTGAAAGTAAGGAGCAACATTAAAACTTAAACGAACAGAAATTATTACGTATGTGAGGGGGGTTGTTCCTCCTCAACACCTCGCTCTTTACGCTAAAGTATTTTAATACTTTAAAAAAAAGTTTTTATTGTTCTAATTAAACGAACATAGTGTTTCAGGAGTCGTTCTTAAAGAATTGGGACAGAATTCAAACTTTAAAGAGCGAGGTGTTGAGGAGGAGAAATGCACCTCATATATAGAGTTTAATCTAAAAACAGCCGAATTTACTTGATACGAGTTAATTTAGTTAGCTTTTGAACCAGGGATTATTTGTAGATAAAGTCTTGTTTTTGGTATTTTCTCATGCTTACTGAAATTGGTGAGTTTGACTCAATAAAAATGAATGCTCTCAATAAATGATCTGTAGAATACTTAGGATAGAGTTTGAAGATTGTCAAATCTGAATCAACATTCTGTTTGATGGACCAAACTAACTTCCGTTTTTTTAGCGTTTATTTTAAACAAATGTTAAAATAAAGCAAGAGTCCTAGCTTCATTATTCCAAACAAGTTCATCCAAACGCCTGGAATCTCTAGTCCTACACCCCAGAACAAGTTCTGGCTTGCGCGACAAAAACATCGGCGCTTGCATAAAATGTATCTCGTTAATTTCTGGGCAAGGGGTGGGAAAGTGTTTTTAGTGAAAACAAAAAAAAGTGGTATTTTCATAATCTAGGGGGGGGGTTTCCATTTTCCTTTTTTAAGGAGTATAAAAAAGAAAGGTATTTTCAAGATTTAAGGGTGTCAATTGCCCACCTCCACCCCCAAATTGGCACTATTGCTGTCTGAAAAAGTTATATTTGGATAGATACTCCTTGAGGGTATCGTGAACATTTTGTAGGAAATCCACTGTTTTTATTTTTGATATGCAAATTTTGAGTAGTGATCTGTGGTTAGAAACTGGAAAAGAAGTATTTGTTATCTGTAACGCATCCACTGTTTTTATTGTTGTTTTTATAACATTTATAATGTTTTATAACATTTTATAAAAGCTCCATGCAATGAAATGGCTATAAATAACGACATTAGAGTTTATAAAGACATTAGCCAATAACCTGATAATGCATCAGCCTCTGTTAAAAACAAAGGTTCGGCGTTGTGTTTTTCATACTGACAAAAGACAAGCCAAGGCAAAAGTTAAAGGTCCAATAACAAAAAAGCGTAATTTCACATAGGCGCTAGTTCTAATTTCGGGTCATTTAAAATTTTTAAGGGGTTGATTGGTGAAAATGAAGCACTGATTAGAAAACCAGTGAAAGTGAGAATTGCAACAGCTAAAGAAAAAGGCATGGAACAAACGATAGTGAGAATCACGTTGAATTGTAAACGAAATTTTGAACAGTGATCTGTGGTTGGAAACTGGAAAAGATGTATTTATTATCTATAAAGAATCCACTGTTTTTATTTTCAATATGTACTTTTAGTATACTTTCCAATTTTCATTATACTTTTTTATTTTCATTATACTCCTTTTTTTCAGTCTGTGATGTGTTTCTTAACGGATGGAAAGATTAGTCTGCCGTTAAGTCACTTTGATCGTGAAAAGGTCCGATATGAGCACAGGTTTGGTCCGTTTGCTTGTATTTCAACTCCGCCTCCAGTTCCATATGCTCAGTTCTATGAAGTGGCTTATAGGAGTATGGCAGATATACCCGGTCAATCTCATTCACCCATTCTGGCACTCTCAGCCTGTAAACATTTCAGTCAAGCAAAAACTGTTTTAGAAGCTGTTCAGAATCCAGACGATGAGGTAGGATTCAACAATTCACTTGAATGTGTACTACAAAAATTATTGTTATATACTATAAATCTATATAGAATATGAACTAGAATTGAGTCTTTAAATGTCTTTAAATACCTAATCTGTTTCAACGACGAATAAAATTATTCTAGCGATTAGCTAGAAATATGTGTTTGATAAATAGCTGTTAATATCACTAGGAATAAATCTATAAACATGTTTTAAATTCCTAGCCTTTTTATTCCAACAAGAAATAATATTATTTTAACGAGGAATAAATTATTTCTAACGATTAACAGAAAATATGTACTAGATTAATATTTCTAGCCATAAATCTATAAATGTCTTTAAATACCTAATCTTTCTTCTAATCAGAAACAAAATTATTTTAACAATTAACTAGAAATATGTACTAGATAAATATCTTTTAACATCACTAGAAAATGATCCGGAATATCTTTTAAATGCTTAACCTTTTGATTCTAACGACAAATAAAGCTATTCTATAACGATTCCTTACGAAAAATAACTCACACAGTTTCACTTGTCTCATTCAATTTCTTGCTTTATTCGAAAACTTGATTTGTTGCAATTTGTTTAATTACAGCCCCCCTCCTGGCTCAATTATAAGCAAAAAAAGCCGAATCAAAGTGAAAATTTGGATCAAAGTCCCCCCCCCCCAGTTAGAGCACCCAGGGCAAATTTTGAATGCTAAAGATTTGACTGAATAATGTACTAGATAAATAGCATGTAATATTACTATAAATAAATCTACGAATGTCTTTTAGATGTCTAAACACTTAACTCAAATTAACAAAAATTATTCTAACAATCCATTACGAAAATAGCTCTCTAAATTTAATTGTGAAAATAGTTGAATGAAATAACTTGATAACGAATTTAATACATAAATAGGGAAACAAGCACATGTTTCAGTTGGGCATTGAGGTGGGGGGGGGGGTAATCAATTTTTTTTTCTGTCTAGAACTATAGATTTAAGCCTTGACAAACCCAAGTTGTTTTCAATTCTTCGTTTAACTTTCGGTGAATTTCTTATTTTGTTTATTACTGGCTTTTAATCAAGTTATTGAAAACTAACTGGTATGGTTACTGATATATAATATTATATTATATTGTTACACTATTTTATTAAGACTATTTTATTAAAGTTTTAATTGATTCTAGAAACTTGTTTCAAACGTATGTTATAAACGTATTGAAGCTATTGACTAATTCAGAATTCCTCTTTTGTCATTTTATGTCTTCTGTTCTGACTTATTAAGAAAAGCTGATATTTAATAGAGTTTTTAAATTCATCATGGTAGAAAAGTAGAAGTGTTATGGTGAGAAAGTAGTAAAAGCATAGATTTAGTAAGTTGCTCAAGCTTAGCACACTTGAACTTAGTTAGACTTAATTAAACTTAGACAGTGGAAATGTTAAGCCGATCGACTAATTGGCTGAACTATTGACATTCTGATCATGATTTAAAGACTAATTAAAAAAATTCATTGTTTAAATACCAATTCAAAAGTCGTTTTTTTCTCCAGAACATCTGTTTTTTAATCCAGGTTTTATACCAATTATAGTATTATATTGACATCGTATTATTACACAGTCTTATTAGGTACGCTATTTTGATTATGCATTTGTCCACTGATTTGGCATATTAATGAACTATTTAATAATTTTGTTTTAATTAATCTTATAAGCTTATTTTGCGTACTAAGCATACAGACTTAATCAAAATTCGTCCTCTGTCCTGACTTATTTAGAAAAACTGATATTTAATAGATTGTTCAAATTTACCGCAGTATAAAAGCAGAAGTGTCGTGGTGAGAAAGTGGTAAAAGCATAGATTGCTCATTGTTGCTTTATTAGGTTGCTCATTGCTCAAACTTAGCACAGAGAGACAGTGGAAATGTTTGAGCCGATCGACTGTCTGAGCGAAACCTGACCGTAAAAATTTAGCTGAACCTCATCGTTATTCTTTGCTCTAGTTCTGTGAATAAATATATAATATTAATATAATAATTTAGTTATTATATTTAATAATCGATATAATCTTTTTACACAACAAATATAATAAGGTCTATAAGTAAATATAGACATTTCTTGGTCTTTTGTTTTGCTCTTTCGAAAACCTGTAAATATGGGCGTAGGCAGCATTAGGCAGCATATTGTCTAGGGGGGGGGGCAGTCGATAGCTTGATGGAGTTTTATCAACTGCTTTTTCCAAACGATCTGCTTTTTCAGTCATATCTAATGCAAATTTGAAGGTCTAGGGGGGGGAATCTGCCCCCCCCCTCCCTACGCCCATGCCTGTAAAGTAAAGGAAAGTAAGCTAACCACCTCTTGCACTTAATTAGAATTAAATTAAGGCCAATCTAGTAGGCTCGATAACAATCTAACCCAAACTTTCTATCGATAAATCTGTTCTAAAATGTTGCACATTAATTTTCATATTAATTAATGTATTTTACACTTTCGACCAAGTCCCTCTGCCCCCAAGATTAGTCGGAAAGACTGATTAGTCGGCTCTCTATTTATTCGACAACCGAATTATAAGAATCGCTTGGAGTATTTGACTCGAAACTGGAAACTCGGTTCTCTGGGATATTTACACATTAGAATTCGTTCTATATCTTTTATGTTATTTTCTTGCATATTTTAGCTGTTAAGTCTAGTTTTTTTCTGTTGATTAAAGCTCTCGGACATGAAGCTGAAATAATCGGGTTTTTGTTAGCATAAATATTTATCAAATAAATAACAAGTAGAAAATTCATATTAATTGTGTATTTTGTAAAAATTATTTGAACTAATTTTAATATTAAAAATTGCAATTTTAATCTTTATTTAAGTGATATAATTAGTAAAAATATATTATAACTATTAAATAAATAATGGTTTAAATAAATTTAGCTTCGTATCATTTTAACTATATGAGATCCTTAGATATTATCTCAACTTCTATCTGATGAATTCTATTGAAGTTAAAAAAAAAAACTTTGAATTCCATTTCAGATAGTTATTTCTTCTCAGAATTAAATTTCTGTTTAGGGTTTTGAAATGATTTCATTTTTACTTGCTACATCCTTTTTTGCTTCTAATATAGAGGGGGGGGGGGGGGCAAAAATCAGTATTTCACAGAACTTTAGGGTTCCAATTGCCCCCCCCCCTCAATTGTTGCTACCGCTATCTGATAAGGTTGTATTTGAATATATACTCCTTGAGGGTTATGTGAACATTTACTAGGAGAACCTCGCGTTTACCGTTTGGAGGATTTGTTCAGTTGAAGTTGTAATGAACCTCGTATTAGGGTAAAAGCAATCTCGACGTCGAAGTCAATCGAAGTAACAATGTTTTCATTTTCAGTTATTACATACTTTTTCGTCCTTATATTAAAGGGTGAGATGCAAGCGAGAATCAGTATTTCATAGGGGTTAATATTATCATTTGGAAGATTTGTTTGATCGAAGTAATAATGAACCCCATATTGGGGCTATAGTACTTTCGATGTCCTTGTAGTCGAAGTCAGTCGAAGAAACGAGTAAGTTTAAGCGAACTAAAAAAAAAAAAATTAAAGAAAAGCAAGATTTCAAAAATATATTTTATAACATCCAAGAAATAACCAAAATTTTTATCCTCCTAGACTTGATTAATTGGCTGAATATACTGGACGATCAATCTTCACCAATCGATCTAAAATAAAATATGTCTTGACAATGTATATGTCACACTTTACTATTTTTCCCTTGTTGTACGGTAGATTATGCATCCTTTTAGTTGAAGTTATAATAAGTAAAATCAGTTTTTATAACCAGTAAAATATGTTTATATTTTTATTTTTACAATGAGGAAAGCGAAAAGGTGAATTTATGTTTCATAAAGCCCGAATGAGACTTTAGCCTTTTTTAGAGCTTAGGAGTTGGCAACGTTGCACTTATTTTTGTGATTACTGTTCTTTTTCTATTTTTTTTTTATGTTCATTGATTTAGGTCTAACGTCTTATAAAACTTTATTTCTGCTCTTTTTCAGATAAATAGATAACATAAATGTACCATTCTCAAAAATACGCATATTTTATCCTTTCTCGGTTAATTGATTAATGGAATGTAGACAAATAAACTTCATCAATCGATTCACAAAGAAGATCTGACTCAAGAGGATGTATATATTTCAATCAATCATTTTTTCACTCCATTTATCGAAGCTATAACGAGTAAGATCAGTTGGACTGAAAAATAGAGAAAAAGATAAGATTTCATAAATATACCATTCTCAAAAATACGCATATTTTATCCTTTCTCGGTTAATTGATTAACGGAATGTAGACAAATAAACTTCACCAATCGATTCAGAATGAAGATCTGACTCAGAAATTGCATTTATTTCAATCCTTACTGCCCGGTAAATTACTCTTTAATCTCTTTAATCGAAGCTATAACGAGGTAGATCAGTTGACTAAAAATAGAGAAAAGGGATATATAAAAATACGATATACTCAAGAAACACGCATACTTGTCCTTTCTCACTTAGGAAATCGACGAGATGCAGACAAATGAACTTAACCGATCGGTTCAAAGTGAAAATCTGACTCAGAAGATGTACACAACTCAATATAACATTCCTTTTATATTGGCTATTTATCTTTTTGATTTAATAATTTTCTTATTCTGTTTCTTTTTTTTAGGTGGCTTCATTACTACGAGTATGTAAAGTCAATTATGTTGTCATGAAACTTGTGTCTGGTGGCCATAAACAAAGCTGTAAATTTCCCCCTGAGTTTGACTTTTCTGTTCATCCTCATTTTCCAACAATCAAACTAGTCTGATTTAAATTCTTATAAATTCTGCTTGTATTATATGGTCAGTCTTTCCTAGAATCGAATGAGTTTTTTTCTGTTTTTTTTTTTTTAATAAATTATTTTGTCGCATTTCATACAGAGTTCTTATAGGACAGCGAAAAGAATATATTAGAACTGTTGTTTTATAGTTCGTATATTCAGTTTATAACTTGCCATCTCTCTCTCTCTCTCTCTCTCTCTCTCTCTCTCTCTCTCTCTCTCTCTCTCTCTCTCTCCTCTCTCTCTCTCTCTCTCTCTCTCTCTCTCTCTCTCTCTCTCTCTCCTCTCTCTCTCTCTCTCTCTCTCTCTCTCTCTCTCTCTCTCTCTCTCTCTCTCCCTCTCTCTCTCTCTCTCTCCCTCCCTCCCTCTCTCTCTCTCTCTCTCTCTCTCTCTCTCTCTCTCTCTCTCTCCTCTCTCTCTCTCTCTCTCTCTCTCTCTCTCTCTCTCTCTCTCTCTCTCTCTCTCCCTCCCTCCCTCTCTCTCTCTCCCTCTCTCTTCCCCTCTCTCACTCTCCCTCCCTCCCTCTCTCATTCCATCCCTCTCTCTCACTCCCCCTCTCTCTCCCTCTGTCTCTCTTCCTCCCTCCCTCTCACTCTCTTTCTCTCCCTCCCCCTCTCTCTTTCTCTCTCCCTCCCTCTCTCTCTCCCTCCCCTCCCTCTCTCTCGTACTCTCTCTATTTCTCTCCCTCTCTCTCTTTCTCCCTCCCTCTCTCTTTCTCTCTCACTCTCTCTCCCTCTCTCTCACTCACTCTCTCTTGATTTTCTCTCTCCTTTCCTTTCTTTATTGACATATATTAAAAACTTGTTAAAACCATGTCGTAACCTTTATGTTCGGAAAGAATTGGTGTCACTAACACTCCTAATGCAATGAGTTTAAAGAGAAAAATTCCAATGTTTCGAGTGCCAGTTTGGCAGCCTTTATTACAAAGTGTTAAGAATTTAAATATCTTAAAGTAAATATATACGATCCTATAACCTTTGCTGTTGCAAAATCGGGGTCTTAAGTCCATCACAACATAGAAAAACTAAAAATGAATAGAGCATTGATACTTGAAAGAAAGAAAATATACTGACGTAAGAATATTAATATTCACAAATAACAAAATTTAAAACCAAAAAAGAGTATTGAATTTATTGCAGAAGAAGTGGATTCTGAGGATGAAATAATATTTATTTTGAAAATGGCTTTTCACAATCAAATTTTGCAAAACTTGTATTTCTCCAAAAAAAAAAATAACAATGCAATAGAAAACACAAACTTATAAATTTCAGTAATTTTTTTAGCCACTAAGGCAGTTTATTCTTCGCTTTTCAAAGGATTAAATTTAATTGATAAAATAATTGCATAGAAAAAGTGTTTTTATATTGCGCTTTGTTTTTTTCTTCTTATTCTTTTTGTAAGGACATTAGTATGATGGAACGATAGTGTAGCATTTGTAATTATTTATATGATTGTCATCCCGCCGACTCAAATTGAGATTTCGTGTAACTACTTATTAAGTTTAAAACCAATGAAGTGAATTTTGGAAAACATCGGGTCCAAGCCTTGTAGGACGAAGAAGAAGAGCGAACAGACGAATATTTCGTCTGTATCAAAATAAGCCACATTCAGCATTGAAAAGTGAAATAATTACCGTTAATTTCGTTTAAGTGGCAACCCTGATTAGAAACATGTTAAAACTATATCGTAACCCAATATGGGTTACGATAAATACCTGCAATTTAAAAAAAGAAAAAAATATAATTTCAAAACAGAACAAAAACAAAAAATCAAACAGTTCGTGGTAACGAACTGTAAGTAAGGAGTAACCCGGCTCAATAGTAACCGAAACTCTAAAAACGGAATTTTGATACCAATAGATACATCAAAAAATTCAGATTTTTATGCCGGTTTTAAATATATAAGTTTCATAAAGTTTAGTCTTGCTGATTAAAAGTTACGCGCCTGAGAAAATTTGCCTTATTTTCGAAAAAAGGGGGAAACAACCCCTAAAAGTCATAGAACTTTGATGAAAATGACACCATCAGATTCAACGTATCAGGGAACCCTACTACAGAAGTTTCAAGCTCCTATCTGCAAAAATTTGGAATTTTGTATTTTTTGCCATAAGAAAGATAGGATGCGTGCTAATTTGTTTGTTTTTTTGTTCGTTTTTTTCCAGGGGTGATTGTATCGAACCTATGGTCCTAGAGTATCGCGGGAGGGATCGTTCAAACGGAAGTTAAAAGTTTTAGTGCCCTTTTTAAGTGACCAAAAAAATGAAGGGCAACTAGGCCCCCTCCCACGCTCATTTTTTCCCAAAGTGATCCGATCAAAAATTAGAAATAGCAATTTTGTTCAGCATGGTCGCAAAATACAATAACCATGTCTTTGAGAATGACTTAATCCCCCACAGTCAACGGGGGAAGGTCTAGAAGTTATGAACTTTGTCCAATGTTTACATATAGCATTCGTTACTGGGATGTATACAGAAGTTTTCAGGGGGGATTTTTTTCGGTCGTTGGGGGGGGGCGGTCGGGTTTGTTCTGGTCTCACGTGGGAAGATCTTTCCATGGAGGAAGTTTTCATGGGGGGAGGGACATTGCTATGAGGGGGATGCCGGATTTCCCAGCATTATTTAAAAGAAAGATAAGAAATTAAATAATAAAAATAAAACATTTTTTTCAACTGAAGGTAAGGAGCGACATTAAAACAAAGCGAACAGAAATTATTCCGTATATGAAACGGGCTACCCCCTTCTCAGCCCCTCGCTCTTTACGCTAAAGTTTGGCTCTGAGTCACAACTTTGTTTTTAAAACAATAAAAAACTAGCATAAAGAGCAAGGGGTTGAGGAAGGGGCAGTCCCTTTCATATACGGATTAATTTCTGTTCGTTTTAAGTTTTGACGTCGCTCCTTACTTTCAGTTAAAAAAACTTGTTTTTCTTATTTAATTTCTGAACGTTTTTGAGTTAATGCAGCTTTTATTTTGGCTCACCATACATGAATAATTAAAACGAAATTTGCATATTATCAAACCAAAGAGCGAACCTTTCCAGTAGAAGCCGAATTTTAAGAGATGGTGTTGGATAATATTATACACATCAAAGGAATATTTTTCTTTTTTTCTCTAGGTTATTTATATTGAATACATTAAGTAAGTTACATGTAGATTAGGTTCCGGTCTTAAATCAAAAATAATTCCCTGATAGACATTTTAATTCTCTAAAAAAAAGGCAGCTCAAATTGCCAAAATTTCAAGGAGGAAAAGGAAATCTCACCTCCGAGATTTTTTCTATGCTAAAGACTTTTTGAAAGATGAAATTAAGTTAACACATTTGATGGATGAATCAAATTTCCTTGGATGCATAGTTTAAATAAGGAAACTTCTGTTCTTTAAGGTAGGTCCAGAACATAGGATTTTTACAAGATCCTCGAGCAGAATCTTTAAGGGTTTCGAGAGAGCTGGTCAGACACAAGATCTTACCTTAAATCCTCTTCAGCTAGGAATGATTTGTATAGTGTCTATGAAACCTTGGAAGGTATCTCAGAGCTGAACGGTAGCCGTGAGTCTTCCACTATGGCTGAAGAGACAGATCTTCAGGTTTCAGTCATACCGCCTTTGTAAGTTGTTTCTTGGTCGACCTCTTTTGCACTTCCACAACTGACTTAAAAATTCACCCTGCTTTGATCGAGCAAAATATTGAAAAATATCGCCTATTTTGCTGCTACAAATGGACCATAGCACAATGGACCATGACACTTCTGGCTCAAATAGGCCATCAAAAATTTGTTGCAAATCCACTGACCTATAAGTGTAAATGAAGGAAGGCGAATTGAATTATTTCTCTGCAGTAACTACGAAAGAGATGACCGAGGAAGGGGATATTGAATCTCAAGCAACAAAAGTTTTTCGTATTCTAGAGTACCTTCCAGGTAGAAATTTTAATTGAATATGTATATGCTTAAAATTTAATTCTAATTAACTGCGAATCAGGAACCATTTTTACCTAATGCCTGAATACACATCATAACGGTTATTAAAATATGATTAATAAATAAGATATGGGTGTTAATGCCGTAATACTTATTGATTCTCATAGATTTGGTCATTTGCCTCCATTTTTACCCATTTGATAATGATTGTGCAGAAATTAATTCACTACTGGGATGCCAAATGGACACTTTTAGTGGCTTTTGGACACTTTTTCACTTTTTGGGACACCGGGACACTATTGGGTCTAAAAAGGCAGCTTTTTGAAAAGAAGGACACTTTGGACATTTTTCCAAATAAAAAACCAAATGTCTTTATTTCTTTCTTTTTTTGATAAATACGACTGCTTTTAGTTTTTACTTTACTTTTAAGATTTGGTAACGTCTTGGGGATTTTTCTTAGATGTTTTTGCGCCCTGCGCGAACATCATTTGTCAATCGAATAGGAATAGGACCTAAAGTCTTAACCAATGTGGTATACTAGAACTATTGAATCTATCTTTTTCTTCTATCTTACGGTTGACGTTTGTTATCAAGTCAGTCAACTTTAAGGACCCACCTACTGCTGGTGGCAAAGTCACCAAGGCTGGAAAGAAGAAGTGAATGGCTATTCCCTTCTGGCGTGTTCCGCGTAAATCCCTGTGGCGTGTAGCCGTGTGCATATGGCTATTATTGCACTGCTGTCATAGAAAGAAAGGATTTTCTACACAGAAAAGCTGTGTTGCGGCTCAATTTTATTTATAGCCGCTAGCGAATGTTTCTGTTTTATATTCTATACCTTCAGCTGTGATTTTTTGTCAAACGCTCGTCGCCAGTTTCTATCGAGTATAACTCAAGCGAATTATTTCAATCAGTCTTGTCTTCTCACTCTTTTAGTTCTCGAAAACGTCATTTTTGCTCAGGGCTACTTATAAATGTTCAGATAACGGCAAGATAGAGGAGTTGTTAAACAATTTTAACCACTTGACCAACCAGTTGGCTGAGTGGTTAAGGTGATTGACGTCTTTTGTTGAACCATAAAACCATGTAGGTCAAAATAGACATTTCGTTGCTACAGCCGTTCGGACCTTGTCGCACCCAAAGATCCTTAATAGCTACCGAAGATCAACGAATCGCATCGTTTTCGCATAACTTATGAAAATGCCGAAGTGAAAATTAATCTAAGATTGGTTCTTTCCTTTTCGACTAAGATAGGTAGTGGTATCAATAATCGATATGAAATTTCGCTCTGTTGACATTCTCATGACGATTTTTTTCTGCCATCTCTTCAAATTGAACTAGCACTAAACTCAATTTATAGGTAGCGTTAATGTCAAAGCTGGAAATACCCGCAGAACTCATGCAGCTAACCACAGTTTATATAATTATCCAGTATGATCTTTCCCTATCTCACCCATTATAAAAACCCGGACCAAGGTGCGAGTGCTCCAGAGAACGTTTTTGCAGATAGAAACATAGGCGGCATCAGATCTTTTCACGGGTAGACAAGTCAGACTGTGATCTAATCGGAAACAAGTGGAAACCCGCTATTACGAATAATGCACTTTGTTGGAAACAATCGGAAACAGACTAACCCGCTAATGCAGAAAGAAGTGGGAGGAGCTTTTTGTTCGCACCGAGAACGAAGACCAGAAATGATCTGCGATAAGCTTACTGGATAATTATATGAACTGTGTAGCTAACAGACCGCTAGGTAGCAGAACTAAGAAGGACGAATGTCACAGGTTTTTTGGCACTTTTTTCACAGGTTTTGAAAATTCACAGTGGCAACCCTGTATTTTGGCTAATTTTCTAGAGGGACATTAAAAGTTTCCTTTTTTGGCTGATTTGGACACTTTTGTCCCTAAAAGTTTTGGCAACCCTATCACTAGTGACGCTAGTTAACCGTTTTCACAATAATTTAATATGAAGCTAATTTAAAATCGTTCCAGCAATTAATTCGCCCTGCCGTGGAAGGAAAAATTAAATTTTTATTAAATATTATCATATTTTTGGTCGAAGCTGGAATGTACTCATAGAGTTTGCAGTAAGATCAGCAATTTCGCTGGTGTGAGACGGAATCGACTTCCTTTCTTTTAAAAAAAAGGAGGCAAAAATTAGGGTTAACGAAGAATGTGGCAGAGTCGTCGAAGCATAAAAGAAGACCAAAAATCGATTCCAAAAGTATACTTGCTCTGAAAATTTTTGTGTTGGTAAAGCTGAATCAAATCAATTGTAAGGACTGCTGTTAAGACTATTTCAGACTATATGTCAGTCTTATACTTGCATTCTAGCGCAATAGATGTTTAGTGTTATACAAACAATTCTTACTTTGTACAAAAATAATGAAATCGATATTAGGTGCGTGAATTCATGAAAATGTAGGGGGCTGGCTAAAATTTATTTTTCAAACCTCGTGGCGGGGGGTCATCATTAACTTGTTGTGTTTCAATTAAAAAACCTGAGGAAAGGGTTTTTCCATGAAAATACCAAAAAGATTAAAATCTAGGAGGGCATTCCCCCCAGCAATCAACACCCCAGATCGACTTGGGCCAAGTGCTTAGCGTTGATAATAATGCTCATTTTTTTTTCAAGCTGTTTATATGATTTCATATGAAACATTTATATTCCTATGTGAAGTCAGAAGATCCATCAGTAAAAAGCTGGGAGCCAGGGTATGTGAAGCTGTGGATCTGATCTAACTGTACTTGATTTACAGTTAATGAAATAGGATCAGTGTGATTTATTGTCATAAATTTTGTATTCCCCGTATTGACTTTCATGTCAATACGATCTGCCCAAGTAACTACCTCATCAAGCATAGTTAGAGCTTTCTCTGGGTCCGAGAGGATTGCGACATCATCAGCGTATTCAAGGTCACCAAGAGAAAGGTTCTGTCGAATCTTAACTCCTGGATGAGAAGATAGTGCATTTTCAAGCATCCAATCAATACAGTAGTTAAATAGAGTCAAAGACAGGACGCAGCTGTCCTTAAAACTCAACTGGAAATTGAGAACTCAACTCAACTTAAAACTTAGAACTTAAAACTCAACTGGAACCTTGTTTAACTCCAAACTCAACTGGAAATTCTTCAGTCTCCCCTCCGTAAACTCGAACTCGGCTCACAGAACCCTTGTAGTATGCTTTAAGCAGTTCAAAAATTTTTAGACGCATTCCATCATTTTCAAGAATGTTCCAAAGTTTTTGGCGAGTGATCGAATCGAAGGCGGAATGAAGTCCAGAAATATCAGAATCAAGGGCAAATTATACCTTTCAAACTACTGGATAATGAGGCAGAGTGCAAAAATATTATCAGTGCAGCCTCTACCAGGACGGAAACCGGCTTGATTTTCACGAGTTCTTTTTTCCCTTGCCCCCATGAAGCGGTTAAGCAGGATAATCCCAAAAATTTTACTGCATTGTCACCTATTCTATGTCATTTGATTAATAAATCAATGGAAAATGAGATTTTCTCGGAAGCTTCGAAGGTCGCACAACGTTACACAAAGTTACACAAAGGTGGTAAGAGAGATGACCCTTCAAATAAATTACCCATTTCTATTTTTCCTTTTCTTTCCATTTCTATTTTTCCATTTCAATTAAACACTCAATTTGGTTTCAGGAAAAGACTATCAGCCGAAACGACTACAATCAAACTTATGGATTGGATAAATGAGACGTGCGAATTGGGTTTAATTTCAGCTGCCTTATTCCTAGATTTAAAGAAAGCCTTTGAAACATTTGACTATAAAAGATCGTTACTTCAACTGGATAAAATCGGTGTGACTGGAAAGATCTTCTTATGGTATAAATCTTACTTTAGTGCCCGGAACCAAATCGTGATGAACGGGTATTCAACTTCTGTAGCTAATGGGATAACCTGGGGTGTACCCCAAGGGTCTAAACTAGGTTCTTTTTTCTTATTTTGCTGATCGAATTAAGTATTATTTGCAAGAGGCTGGTATAATCTTTTTTGCGGATGATACTCTTTTACTTATTGCTGTACCATCAATTAATCTACCTTTTGGTTAAATCACAAAGGCATTGCTGAGTTTATTAACTGGGCATATTTTCATCTTAAGAGATTAAATTATACAAAACTATTCACATTTAATTTTCTCGGGCATCTACTGTTGAAACTAACTTATAACTAATAGTAAATGGCAATTAAACAAAAATAGCAAGGGGAACAAAGTATTTTGGTTTTACGATTGGTGAAAATCTATCATGGAAACACACTCTGATATTAAAATTTCGAAATTGTCAAGATCCCTGGGAGTGCTTCGCCGAGTTAAAAACTTAGTTTCAAAGAAGATTCTTAGATTATTTTATCCTGCTATTTTTTAATAGTATATTTCCTATGTGTGCTTTATATGGGTAATTAATTCTATGTCATGTTATAAAAAATTGAAAATATTCGAAATAAAGCTGTTAAACTCTTATGACCTAAAATATTCATTATTCAAAATATAAATGAATGTTAAATTAAGAATCAGCTTCTTGATATTTCAAAAACTAAAGATTATCAAGTTAGTATTTTCACATATAAATTTCTTAATAATTTACTCCCCTCTTCTTTCAAAAATAGTTTTCCATTAATAGTGGTCCTCACAGTCCGAATAAACGTGGAGCATCGAATTTAGTACATCAAATTAGAAATGCGAATAGAGCTTCTTTTGTAATAAGAAATTTTGCTCCCTATATAAGGTAAATAATATCGGTTCCAATACGAAAGACAAGTCATCTGGTGACCTTCAAGACCACAGCAAAAAAATTTTGCCGTGCAAAAGAATAGAATTTATGTAAATAGGATGGTTGTTGTATATATGTGGATTTAGATAACAATTATGAAGGACGGTGCTTAATCTCACACACCAAAGATCATAACAAAATGAGAATATAAAAAAGAACAAGATTTTTTAATAAGAGAGTTAAAAAGAAATTGTACCGACAATCCAAGACCAAATATTTTGACTTCACTAACGAAAGACTTTATCAACAGGGAGGGGGGGGACTTAGCTAGAATATACTTATATAAAAAAGTGAGAAAAGTGTGAAAAAAAAATTAAAAATAAGAGCTATACAAGAACAGCCAGAGCATTGAAAGAAAAACTCAGACCTATTAACTGGAGTCAATTTAATAAAGTTTATGATTGAGGGAGGGGGGGGGCAACTTTACTGTTCAACATCAAGAGGGGGTGGAAATTTGTTGTTTCCTCAATCTTTCTTTGAAAATACCAAGCCATTATCATGAACGGCCATTTTTCAGATGGGCAAGCCTGTATTAAAGCAATTGCGCCGAATACAATTTATAGTAAAAATTTTAACTGCCATGCTCATAGACTCAACCTTGTCTCAAGGGATTCCATTCAGAACTAGAGATGAATGGCATCTTTCATCTCCATTCTTCAAGAACTGTACTGTTTTATTGCAAATAGCAATAGACGCTATCAACAGGTTGTTGATGCTCAGAAAGCCAATGGCATAATTGTTCTTCAACTGGAGAAATCGTCTACTACAAGATGGGCATACTGGAATAGATCAGTTAACATAGTACTGAATAGATACAACCGTATGTTGGCCGTTTTATCAATTACCAGAACATCTAGTGACGAAGAATCGGCAGCTCAGGCCCACGGATTCGCAACTAGACTTCAGACATTTTAATTTATGTTTACACTCCATCTAGCGGAAAAAAATTTTGTGCCGAGATTCCTGTCTGAGCAGCAGCAGGAGGCAGACCTAATTTTTTCTAGGGCTACTGGTTTTATTGTAGGTACGCGAGATAAAGTTATAGAAATGCAAACTAACGATGGTTTTGATTACATATTTCATAAAGCAAAAGGATTTTCTTGCGATTTCAGCCACACTGAAGACCTTTTGTAAAATTTAAAAAAGTGACGACTTTGGGAAAAAGTAATCTTGCTGTAGTAAAAGGATCAACTAAGAATGTTTTCAGAAGGGACAACGAAATCTACTGTTGGAAAACAGCAATGACTGGAACAGCGATGACTGGCCACAAAAACGACCTAAATAGATCAGGACTTAAAGAAAGAATTTGTATTTTCACAGGGTGGCTGTATCGAACCTCTGGTGACGTCATGACATCAATTTTCTTGCAGCAGACAGATTTTGCTTGAAGTTTGAAAGCTGCTTCATGAATTTCTTATACTGTTAGAGTAAATATCGGCGTTATATGTTGATTCATTGCACTTTATCAATACTAGCCAACTAGCTAGTGTAGCAGCACATTACAAAGAAGCTTGCATTGACACAACTCTGTTGGCCTCACAAATGGATCTTCTGAGAAGATACACAGACTCTTTAGCTAATAAGCAAAAAGATTTCTTTGAATCTGTATGTAATTTTTTGAAAATTATGCAATTCTTCATTATTCTGTCTATCAAAACGGTAAGTAATGAGAGATTCTACACTAAGCCTGATTAAAACCTATTTAAGAATAACTATGCGCGACGAAAGGCTCAGTGATCTGAGATTGATATTTAGTGAAAAGGCTCTTGTGAAATTATTGGATTTCAATCTTATGCTTATATCAGAGCCAGATAAAGGGCGATTGGAAGGATTGGGACCAATCGGGCCCCCCGTTTGAAAGGGCCCCGCGCTGCCATCAAAATTAACATATTTTTTTCGAAATTGTGAAATATTCTTAAGAATTTCAGTAAGCGTTGCTTCTGGAGGGAGATTATTTTCCAGGTTGAAACCAATAAAAAACTATCTGATATCAACAATGAATCATAAAAAAATTAAATTGTTCGGGAATTATGTCGATTGAAAGTAGAAAATTAGACGCAAGGAAGTTACATTTTCAAACAGCTTTAGAAGAATTTATAAGACAAAACTTAGAAACATTTAAATTCATTTATTCATATTTTGTGATGTAAATTTCAAAAGGCAATTTCAGCAATTTCAAAATATCTATAGGTAAAAAACGTAAATTGACTTAAGCTCAAAATGTGGACAAAAAAGGACAAAAACGTATACTTAAAGTGAACAAACTTGATCGTCAATTTAGACAAGATCAGGAGAACAACCTGAAAGTTGTACATGTAATAATGAAAATGAAAAACCTAGACACTCAAAAATGACAAGACCAATCTAAGCAGCTAAGGCAAAGGGCATTGAAAAAAATTCTTAAGCAAAGATTAACGAAAATAAAAAAAAAACAAAGAAATATGTGATTAGAATTCTTGCGAAAACGATAATTACAACGAGTCAACAACAAAATTGAAGAACAAAGAAATATGCTGCTAAAAGATAAGTGGCAGCGAAAATTGCAACGAATTAAAAATGAAAATGAAGAACAAAGAAACGTGTGGTTAGAAGATATACGACATCAAAAACAAGTATGCAATAAGAAGATAAGCACCAGTAAGAATTACAAGCAACAACGGGAATCAGAACGTGTCAAAATGAAAGTGAAGAACAAAGAATTGTAGGGTTAGCCGACACGCAAAAGCGAGTGTCAGAACATGTCAAAATTGATAGCAAAGAACGAAGAATTGTGCTGCTAGAAGGCATTCGGCAGCGAGAATCAGAATGAGTCAAAAATGAAAGGGAAGAAGAAAGAAATATTACGTTAGAGGAACAACGCCAAAGCAATCTTCGACACCAGCAAACTGTGGCACAAAACCAAGTAAAAACGTACAAAGATGCCGTAAACTACGCAAGTGTTAATTGAAAGTAATTGGGACCCTTCAATATGTATCCACTATAGATTACTCCATTTTCCCGCATGAAAAGTAGACAACAAAGGTAATTTATTTGATGGTTGCTACCTGCTTGGTCGAATTGCATTTTCACCTCAACAATTTCGACAAAAATCAGTTTGGCCTGTTATAGGACATCACTTGCTCTCTAAAGAGTTCCACGAGCAAGTACGAAATTTGAACTTGTGTTTTGGCCTAGCTTTATTCAACGAAAGCGATAATCAAACCATCAATAATCGTAATGTTTTCAGCTTCAAATTTGCTGGACAAATTTATCACAAAATGAATTTAGTGGCACATCCATCACTTACCCCTTAAGGAGATTTTGAACCACATCCATATAGCCAAATGAACTTTTTAGACCCTGAAGATGCTGCTCAAGAGCACCTTACACATCCTTTAGATAATGGGATCTGTCGTAACCCAACAGATCTCTTGGAAGAAATATTGCAAGACACAAATAACTATGCTAAAGGTTACAAGAAAAATGCTAGAAGTGGAGGATGATTTAAATCGACCCTTTTTATACATATATATATATATATATATATATATATATATATATATATATATATATATATATATATATATATATATACTAAATTTTTATTTTATTTGAAAATTTAATATATAGAGGAGGCCCCGCGAAAAAATTTCCAATTGGGCCCCACGCCTAGTCGATCCGGCCCTGCTTGATATTTTTTAGAAATGAGATTTTGTCGATTCCCAGTGTTGCGATAAAACTGTAAATTACTTTCCAGCTTTAGCCCTCTCTTTGTTCTTTAAAAACTTTTAAGTTGCTTCTTACTATTATTAGTTAGTTTTGGGAGAGCGCTGTGCAAAGCACTGTGAAAAAATATTGCTCTTCAACAACTGTGAGCTGGCCACTTTAGGGGGCCCACAGAGGTTGCTTAGCTCTCCCCCCTTAGCTCAGAATAAAATTACGTGGCTGGTCAACTGCTTAAAACTTAGAATATATTTTAACTTTACATCATAGTATTTTAATGACGATAAAGAATCGGTAGCTTGCCCCAGTGCTATATCTACTTCATAATATGTGAAATTGCCGTCTTTTCTTTAAAGACGACAGTGACGGTTAAACAGTTCCCAACAGTATTGTCGTTTGCATACAAGTTTTGACAAATGAAGATTTCATATTTTCTAAACAAACTTCTCGTATTAACTTACTTAATATTTGTAATTATGTCAACCTGTTTATGATTGAAGAGCTATTTATCCGATCAATCTTAGACCATTCTAAACTTATACAATTTGTATCACACAGATTACGACGTAAAACACTGTGGAAGACCTTGCAACAAAATAATTAAGAAAAAATTGCTTAGGATTGCTCGATAAATTACAAATAAAATAATATGGGTAGTTTTTTCACTCATGAATGTGCTAAGATCTTATATCTTTTGTCAGAAAACGCTTAAAAGTGAAATTTTTGAAATAAGATCTCACATCTTTTGTCCTTTTATGCAAGCGTCTTTCATCATTCTGCTCCAATCAGTGGTCTGAGAACAATAGGGCCGTTTTTTCACTCATTCATGTGCTAAGATCTTATATCTTTTGTCAGAAAACGCTTAAAAGTGAAATTTTTGAACTAAGATCTTACATCTTTTGTCATTTTTATGCAAATGTCTTTCATCATTCTGCTCTGATCAGCTGTCTGAGAACAATGATGAGTATGTAAGATCTTAGAACAAAGATGTGTTAAAAATGATAATCTTTGCAGAAAGATGTAAGAACTTAGATGTAAGATCTTAGTGCTAAGAAACGGGCCTAATGATGAGTATATTACCAAAGTTCTCTCATCATTGTTCTATATAGCAGAAAAATGGCGTTCTTCACGCTTTTTGCCAACATCAGTGAGCTGTAAGATCTTAGAACAAAGATGAGTTAAAAACGATAATCTTTACAGAAAGATGCAAGACATACAAGATGTAAGATCTTAATGCTAAAAAAGGCCCTTATAGGGCCGTTTTTAATAAACGGTTATTTGCTAGAATTTAATTGCTGCCTAAGCAAATAAATGCATCATAACGGCACGGACAGTAGCATAGCTGTTAGATAGTGGCCTTAGCCGTGTTCTCAAATAGAGACTACCATTGGCTTTAGCTAAGTATTCAATTCCAAAATTTAGCTTGAATCCAGGTTAACGGTAAAATATGTCCTTGAAATTTTACGGGGCTGGCCACTTTTTTTCTGCCATGAGCGTCATTTTGTTGTAAATATTGTTCAACTGTTAACACTGTTAAGCAAAGTTTGAATTCCCAGAACGTGATCAGCTAAATTTTCTGTAAGTAGTGTATTTATCACATCAGGGCACTGAGTTTGGTATCAATTTATATTCTTGTCAAATATAATGATTGCCACCATGAAAATTAGCATCCTTGCTCCCTGATGAGGTAAGAAATAGGCTAGGCTCAAGGTCTAGACAGATCTTTGCTGATTCTGTTGGTTTGGATTCAGGGGGTAATTTCATCAAAATCCTTGGGGGGGGGGTAAAGTTGGAGCCAGTTTTCCCACATCATATAAAATGTGTGAAAACACTATAAAATTAATTTATAGTACTAGCCTATATAAAGGTAACTTAAAGTACTACAAAGGTAAATGTTTACTAAAGAACTGATCTGTTTCTGTTGGTGCTTGAATTATGCAGGTTTATCTTAGTTTTGACAAGATTTTGGAAGAAACTAAAATTCAGCTGGTGAGGGGGGGGGAAGGCAAAACAAGGTCTGGGAGAGGAAGTTGCCTTCCTGCCCCATTGCAAATTATGCCCCTGTTTAGATTATTTTGGTATTGGTACAGTGGATATGACCACATCTATAACAAATGCAAAAAAAAATCCAAAAACCACTTGATAAACATTATAAAATAATTGTACAACCATCCTTAAAGGTCTCTTTTCTCTGCTCCTCCTCCCCCTAAAGGGTAAATATATAGGGTAAAATTCAAGTTTAGAAGATTCTTGCTATCTTAGAAAGTAGTTGAATTAAATGAATGCAATTTTCAGGAATGGATCCAGTCCAAAAATATACCCTTGGTAGGTATTGTCAAGCTTCTAAGCCTGTGTCTAAGACCATACCAGGGGGGGGTGAACTCCTTCCAAAATGTTTGTCTGACTTGTAAAAATGAAGCAAAAATGGATATAAACACATTTTTTATGTTTTTTTTGTACCCCCCCCCCAAAAAAAAAAAATCCTGGGTATGGCCTTGCCTGTGTCTACCCTTTTGTTGAAAGATTACGTTTAATTCTTGTCTTGGAGGCCCTTGTTATCTTTGGGTAGTTGAACTAAGTAAATGAAAATTTAGGAATGAATCAAGGGCTGAAAATATACCTTTAGAAGGTGTTAGCCTACCAAGCTACTATATCTATACTTTTGTTATTTCTAAGCTGAGAAGCTTAGAATACATAGCATGTATATAGGATAACTATATAAATTGTGGCAAGAAAATTACCTTAATTTTAAGTTTTCAATGTATTTTTATTGGCTTTAGTTTTTGAAAATGTAATTCTTGTTATTTTAATAGAATTATAAGTCATATCAAGGGTTTTTCCCTAAACTTAAAACACCACTTTACAGATCTTTTAAACCTTATGAATTGGGATTGAACAAAAGTAAAAGGCTCAAAACACTTTTCTTGTGCCTTGTTTTAGCAGGAATAATTACTTTAAATTGCAGCTGGGAGCTATCTAAGGATTTCTCCTTGTGAAGCTCCAGAGTTGACAACTGAAGTTGATCTCATTAATGTTTAGTGACCAGGTGCAATTAGATGATCAGTTGCTTCCCAGTTGAATTTACAGAGGACCACTCAGCATCCAGCCTTTGTTTGAAAATGTCAATGGATTCAGCAGTTCAAGCATTTCTTCAGAGATTTTATTCTAATTGCTGATGATTTTTGAGGAGAAGAATTGAATATATACTTTGGAATATAGACTTTGGATAGGGTAGACTGCTTTACAAGTTTCAGTTGATGACCTCTAGTTCTTGAATTAGGACCAACAGTAGGAAATAAGGCCGGGAGAGTATTAGCCCTCATTAACTTGTAGGCTAGAATGGTATCACCTCTATTTCTTCTGGATACAAGTGTTGGAAGTTTTAGCTTTGCTTGCATTGCAGGGTAGGAAAGCTTCTATATGCTGGATATCACTTTGGTGGCATGTCTATGCACATCTTCCAAAACTCTTATGTAAGTTTTTGAATAAGGATTCACTTTTAGGACATTGCCAAAGGTCAATGGCCTCTGAAGGGGTAGGTGCTTCAAAATATCTTCTGGGCAATCCTTTAGGCTCTGGATACATTCCCAAGTGTTTTATTCACTCAAGTCAGCCACTTTCTGAGATATCAAGACGCCACTAAACTAGAATTCTACTGTAGATTAGCCATTTAATAGGTTTTTTCTTAGATTTGGGAAATATATTAACATATATAGCAGCTCTCCAGAAGTAGATATACTGGAACAAAAAGAGAGGCATTATTATTACATTTCTAATTTTGTGCTTTTTTGTGTGGTTAAAACAAGTTTATGACAAATAATATATTTGTTTCCTTACTTTTTATTGCCTGATCTTTTGTAAAACCAGTTACTCTGTGATGTTGTAGAATTGAGATTAGGCCCTGGCACCGTGCTGGCAGATCAACCAGCCAAACACCACTGCCGGCAGAGGTTTTGGTGTTAGGCTGACTTTGAATTAATTTTGCAGCAATTCTTCATTGTGTCAACTGCAAAGTTGGAGCTTTTCTTTCTTGTGGGGTTTAGTATTTCAATTTTCCTGATTAGAAATCAAGCAGGGCTTACACTATCCCGGAATTTTTGGGTATTTCCCCAAAAATCTATGCATCACCCCAAAAGAAAATTTGGTTCCCCAAATTCCCAAAGATCACCCAGTCATGGTGCCACCCCTAGCAATTTATCACCAGTGACTTTCCCTGCCAAATATTATTTTGCATACCATAATTCTTCACTACTCTCTTGTTCATTGATTTTTGTCTGTTTTTTTACTTTGCATGAAAACCAGACACATGCAATTGCAATATACACAGTTCTTCAGATGTTGACAAAAAAGATATTGTCTTTATGAAATGAGATTAAAACATTTCAAATGCAGTTTCCCAATTGCTATTTCTTACATCATTTGGGGTCAAGAATTTTATTGTTAAGTTGAATAGAAGGCATTCACTACTGTACAGCTTCAGTTAGATTTGAAATTGATAGTCAACAGATTGTTTCTACAGCTGAATTTTAAGTTTGCAGAAATTTGTTTTCTTTTGCTGTTTTTAGATAAGATTTTCTTAATGTTTATTACACAATTGTTGAACGCCTGATAGATTAAAGAAAATACAATCTTCTTTCTCAAAAATTTTTACCCCCCCCCCCCCCCCAAAAAAATCTTCTATTGAGACAAAATTTAGCTATAGACTAAGCTATGTACAAGGTTGGGAATTAAAGATTGAAATAGAAGTTACCCCAAAAACATGATTCATAAAAAATTGTAAATTATTGCCTATAGGGGGGGGGGGAGGGGATAGGGGGCTATCATTTTAAAATGATAATACCTTATTTTTTTTTATTGGAAGCCTGTTTGCCAAAAAGATAATTATTTTTTTCATTTAAAGTGGGGACAGAAGAAAATGATATCAAATCCCCTGGAAAACCATTGAAATATTTTGATAGACCTAGGGCCCCCCCCATTGGGACTTGTTCATTGTCTTGGGTATTTTGCAATTTCTCATAGGCTACTGGCTTATTTTGGCTTTTGTGTGTGCTCCCTTTTAATTAGATTCTTTGGATCTTATTGAATGCCATGGCAAATCTATGACTCAGTTTTCCAATAATTTGAGGTATATCTGAATAATTTCGACAGTTTTGTTGTTGTCATTGTACCCCTTTACTCATACCCTAAATTTTTTTTTTCAAGGAACACTAAGCTGTTTAACGTTATTTTGCATGTTCGTTTGGACAGCATAGTGACCTAGCTAATTATTAATTAAATTATCTTTTTAATGTAAAGCTGAGATGGTATCCTATCAAGGTGGTATCCAGAGGGGGGGGGGTAGGGAGATATTACATTTAAATGATAATATCTTGAATTTTTTTTTATGGAAAGCAGGGATGCCAAAAAGTTAATTATTTTTTTAAATTTAAAGCAGAGACAGTATCCTATCATGGTAGTATCCAGAGAGGGGGGGGGGTAGGGAGCTATCATATTTAAATGATAACACCTTCATTTTTTTTGAATGCAGGGATGCCAATAAGTTAATTATTTTTTTTTTTAATTTAAAGCAGAGACAGTATCTTATCAAGATGGTATCCAGAGGGGGGGGGGGCACAGGGAGCTATTAAATTTAAGTGATAGTACCTTGAATTTTTTTTATTGATAGCAGGGATGACAAATAGTTTTTTTTTTTTTTAATTTAAAGTAGAGACGGTATTCTATCAAGGTGGTATCCAGAGGGGGGGGGGAGGTTGGGGAGGTATTATATTTGAATAATAATATCTCAAATTTATTTACTTTTTAAAGTAGGGATGCCAAAAAGTTAATTATTTTTTTAGTTTAAAGCAGAGTTGGTATCCTATCAAGGTGGTATCCAGAGGAGGGGGGGGGGCTAGGGAAGTATTATATTTAAATGATAACATCTTGAATTTTTTATGGGAAGCAGGGATGCCAAAAAGTTAATTATTTCTTTTAATTTAAAGCAGAGACGGATTTTATAGAACATTATATGGCTACTTTAAAAAAAATACAAAAGAAAGTGTGAAGGGAGGTGAGTATTCCATTTCCACTGAATCAACTGTGATAGTTGCATTCAAACAAGGGATGAAACTCTTTTTGAAAAGCAACAAACCAATGCTTTTTTTTGTACAGTGACATCATAAATTTTCAGATCTTGCCCTTATATTACTTGGAGAATCTTAATTTTAACTTTGGCTTATATGTATCTACTGATTCTACTCTTTCTAAGCGAGTAATATTGTATTTATATATTAATGGCTATGTATATGACTAGGCTTGCAATATATTGGGTTTTCTAATTGCGTATTAGCATAATCGTCATAATCATCAAATCATAATCATCGCTTTAATCTTCAAAACATGCTATGTGTGTACAAATTGCTGATACAGGCATATCAGCAATATTTTTGGAACAGCTTATCGTACCAAGAGGAAACTTCAGGGGCATCATGAGTGGGATGTTCAATTGACAAACAGGCAAAATGTGCCTATACTACTGCTATAGTGCTATTAATACTGCCGCTTCTACTGTTACTACTGATAATATACTATTACTGCTACTACTGTTCCTTTCTTTACCACTACTACTATGATACTTGTACAATTAAGGCAACACGTATGAAGGTAAAAATTTGATAGAATTTTGAGGCGAAATTTGAACTAAAGCAAAGCACACTCTGTACATACAGATTGTCAAAATGGCGTATCTTAAGAATGTATTTGGGTATTGAGTTGGAACTTTCAAGAATACTTTAAGGTGAAGATCAAATGACAAAAGGGTAATATATGCATGTCATTACTAAAACTACTACCACTGCTACTTTTACAAATGCTACTACTGCTACTAAACTACTCCAACTGTTACTTCAACTGCAACAACTTGTAAGGTTCATAAAGTTAAGGTTGACAAGGGCATCAAAAGGGGGTCAAAAGAACACATCAGCAGTATTTTTTGGACTGGCTTACCATGTCGAGGTGAAACTTCCGTGGCATCATGAAAGGGATGTACTGCTACTGCTTGTTACTACTACTACTAATACAACAGTAATACTGAAACTACTCCTACTACCACTGTGATACTAGTGAAACTAGTATAACTAGTATCACAGTATCAACTACTGTGATGTTAGTACCTTTAAGGCTAAGTCTATGAAAGTAAAATTTGAGAGAATATTGATGGCAAATTATAACTAACAAAAGACACTATGTGCATTTAGATTGTCAAAATAGCATATCTTCAGAATTGATTTGTATAATAAGTTGGAACTCCTAGAGAACGCTTAAAGGAGAAGATCAATTGACCAAAAGGTAATATGTGCACACTATTACTAAGACTATTACCATTGTTGCATTTACTAGTTCTACTACTACTATTACTATTACTCCAACTGCTACTTCTACCGCAACTACTTGTAAGGCTAAGATCTTTAAGATACAAATTTCAAGAAGTATATGAACATACATGTTATCAAAAAAACATATCGACAATGTCATAGTAATGACTAATTGTATTAAGTTAAGTACCAATAATACTGCTGTGAAAAAAAAATTTGGACAATATTGAAACTGTATTGAACTAAATTGAAAGACACTATGCCCACATAGGTTGTCAAGAGGACGTATCAGCAATGCTTCAGGAACGGTTGATGGTATTAAGTGGAAAATTTCATCGTCTGATAAGGGGATGTTAAAAAAAAACAAAAACAAAGGTGCTTTGTGCATACTACTACTAATGCTACTACTGCTACTACAACTATTTCTACTTCAAAAGATAAGGGTATTAAAATGATGCCTTCAAGGAATATCTAGGCGGATTTTAAGCTAAATAAAAAAAAAAAACAAAAAACAATGATCATGTAGATTTTCAAAGGGTGACAAAGTAATATCATAGGCAGCGCTTCGAAAAGGACTGATTCGATTGGAAATTAGAAGGGCTAGTGCCCTTTTTAATAGTCGAAAGTGACTGGAAGGCAACTACCCCCCCCCCCTTACTACGCTCTACAGTTCCCCAAACACAACCAATCAAAACTCAGAGATAGCCATTTTGTTCAACGTAGTTGAAAGGTCCGGAAATTATGTATTTGAGGATGGAAACCCCCCTATAGCCCTCAGCGCAAGGATTGTAAGTTGTGCCCTGGGGGCATATAAGGTTTATATAGAAAGGGTGATCATATGAACTTCAGAGGGGGCTCATTAAATTGCTAATCAGTGTCCTTTTTGAAATTCAGAGTTATGGGAGGTTGGATACTCCCCCCCCCCACACGCCTTGTATTTTTCCCGAAATGCATCTGATTGAAATTTTGAGATGGCCATTTGTTGTTGTAGAAACTTAGAGAAAGGCTCATTCGATTGGAAATTGAAAGGGCTAGTGCCTTTTTTAAGAGTCGAAAGTGTTTGGAGGGCAACTAAACCAACTCCCATGCCCACAATTTTCCCAAATATATTCACTCAAAATTTTGAGATAGCCATTTTGTTCAACGTAAATGGAAGTTCTGCAAATTAGGTCTTTGGGGATGACAACCCCTCCCCCCCTCATCCCTCGGGGCAAGGGTTATAAGTCGTGCTGGGGGTATATAAGATATATATAGAAAGGGTGATCACATCAACTTCGGAGGGGGCTCATTGAACTTGTAATCAGAAGTCCTAGTGCCCTATTTAAGATTCAGAATGATCAGAGGGTGGATATCCTGCCCACACCTCATACTTTCCCGGAATACATCTGATAGAGATTTTGAGATGACCATTTGTTGTCTTAGAAACTTCAAAAACAGCCCATTCGATTTGAAATTGAAAGTGTTAATGCCCTTTTTAATAGTCAAAAGTAATTGGAGGGCAACTAGCCCCCCTCCCACGCCCACCATTTCCCCAAGCCCATCCAATCCAAATTTTTATATAACCATTTTGTTCAACGTAATTGAGAAGTCTTGAAGTTATGTCTTTGAGGACGACAACACCCCCCCCCCAGAGCCCTTGGGGCAAGGGTTGTAAGTTATGCCCTGGGGGCATATAAGGTTTATATAGAAAGTGTGATCGTATAAACTTCGGAGGGGGCTCATTGGATTGGTAATTAGAAGTTCTAGTGCCCTTTTTAAGATTCAAAGTGATCAGAGGGTGGATATTCCCCACCCCAGCCTCGTATTTTCCCGAAATGCATCTGATAGAACCTTTGAGATGGCCATTTGTTGTCGAAGAAACTTCGAAAATGGCTCATTCGATTGGAAATTGAAAGAGCCAGTGCCCTTTTTAATAGTTAAAAGTTATTGGAGGCAGCTGACCTCCCTCCCACGCCCGCCCTTTCCCCAAACACATCCAATAAAAAATTTGAGATAGCCATTTTGTTCAACATAATTGAAAGGTCTGGAAATTATGTCTTTGAGGGTGACAACACCCCACAGTCCTCAGGGCAAGGGTTGTAAGTTATGCCCTGGGCGCATATAAGGTATATATATAGAAAGAATGATTGCATAACCTTTGGAGGGGGCACATTGGATTGGTAATCAGCAGTTTTAGTGCTCTTTTTTAGATTCGGAGAGTGGATACCCCCCCCACCTCGTATTTTTCCGAGATGCATCTGATTTTAATTTTGCGATGGACATTTACTGTCGTAGAAACTTCGAAAACAGCTGATTCCATTAGAAATTGATAGTCAAAAGATGTTGGAGGGCAACTAACCCCCGTCCCAAGACCACCATTTCCCCAAGCACATCCAATAAAAATTTTGAGATATCCATTTTTGTCAACGTAAGTGAAAGGTTCAGAAATTATCTCTTTGAGGATGGCAACCCCACATTTTGTTCAGCAGAGTAGAACAGTTCAGCAACTATGTCTTTAGGGATATTACGCATGTCAACCCTCCACAATTGTGCAATTGGTCCATTATCCTTTAAAACTAAATGTTACTTTAAAATAAATCAAAAGGCATTGTGTTTATGGTTGCCAATAAGACACCTGAGCGATATATATTGAGAACGACTGGGGGTAATAAGTTGAAACTTTTGAGGATACTATTATTACTACTTCCGCTCTTACAATCCAAATAAATAGAAATAGTTTAAATGTATCTAGGTTGTCAAAGAGCATAGATAGAATCTTTTGGGAATGATATTAAGTTTTATTTTTAAGTCAACTTCAGAAGCTATAAAATTAAATAAAAAAATATTGTTTGTGCCAGTATTAAAAATTGTTGAAAAAGTTTCTTCAACATACAAATAGCAACCCATACTATGGATTCTTATCAAAGAAAACTGAAAAAATATACAATATTTTTTTCCGTGAAAAATACTGTCAATAAAAAACGAACAGAAATTAATTTAAAAAAAACTTTTTCCACAAGACAAGTTTTTCAAAGAAAAGTAAAGAGCTCTATTACGCCAAGAATGAGAAAAAATAATGTCAAATAATCTACGAAGCGTAAAACTACCACAAGTCACTATCAATAAATAAATGAAACTCAAAACGAACATAAATGACAATAAATAGCCGAGTCAAACTCAAAACGAGTAAAGATTAACATGAGTAGGGCTGATAACCCTTATGCCTTCTAAGGACCAGAACATAATTTGCGCTTTACTGAAAACAAAATACATTTGAAATATTTTCACCTTTCTTACTTTCATAAAGGAAAAATTATCAAAACCTTAACGAAGAAATGTCAGTATATTTCAATTTAACTGACAATCCACGGTCATTTGTTTGTTTGTTTGTTTTTTCACTAAAGCGCAAATTTTTTTCTGGTTTTGAGAAGGCATAGGGGTTCCCTACTCATGTTAATTTTTGCTCGTTTAAGTTTGACTTGGCTATTTATTGTCATTTATGTTTGTTTTGAGTTTCATTTAGTTATTGATAGTGATTTGTGGTAGTTTTACGCTTGGAAGATCATTTGGCTTTATTTTTGCTCATTCATGGGTTAATGGAGCTCTTTACTTTTCTTTGAAAAACTTGTCTTGTGGAAAAAGTTTTTGAAATTAATAATACAATAGAATTTCTATCCTACCTTCAATTTCCAGAAAATATAAACACCATAAAAGCGATTTGACACAAATCACTTTACGGTTAGATAATAGCTTCGTTTTCTAAGAATTCAATTGAAAAGTTTACAGTTGGGTAAAATTAAATATCAAAATTGGTATAGGGGTGACAAGCCCACGATTAGCCAAAGCAAATAATTTCAATATAGAAAGCTATGGGGACTTCTGGTGGACGATAAAAGCTCTGACAGATGGCAGTGTATGTTTTTAAAATGTCTGGCCTTGATCAATACTTTTACCAAAAATATCAGATTGGATCACTTTTTATGGTGATAAAATCTAGAATTTTGTTCAATTTTTGGCTGAAGGCTTACGCCTAATTACGAAAAGCCGCAAACTCACGTGGTATTCACTTATTAATTGCCTGTCTTCTGGCAGCTTCTGAGACGTGGCATCTTCACCGGTTTGATGTTAGCATTTTTTCATCCCGCCGGATGGCAAAATCTTTCAACTACAATACCCGGGGTAGGTTCGGCATGCTCTACCAAGGTGTCCGAAAGTGGGCTATGCTTGTAAAAACTGTGTAAACAGCATATTTTAAGGTTGAAGGCAAGCTCAAACCCCAAAACTTGATTAGTTCTGGCGTTTTTTCATCTTGTCAGACCAGTAGGTTAACTAAATTCTATTTTTCCGTGTTAAATTTTATTCAAGATAATATACTTAGCCTAAAAGTAAAACAGAAGAGAAAATAAAAAAAAACGCGGCCAGAAGAAATCCAGAAGAAAACAGAAAAGCAGTCTTTTATGTTTTAGTCGACAAAACGTCAGCCGGATTCTCTGGAAGTGCCATGGGTGTCCCTAGAGGAACGGTGCAAGACTACATAAAAAAGTTGAGAAGTTGAATATCCCTCTACAAAGTCTTGACCTGAGTTTCTTTAAACCCTTCTACAGCATATGACAAATATTTACAGAGGAACAAGAAAAAAGACTAAAAACTTGCTTGAAAACGATAGCTTATATGCATTTCGACTGTACTTCCCTTGAAGCACGTAAACTTGCATACACTTATGCTATTATTAAGAGTATAAAAGTGCCGAATATCAGGAAATGCAAAGATAGTGGAGACAGTGGGGCAATTGCAGGTACCGTGACTTTATGGATCGCCTTAAAACTCTATCAGTAAGAACGCCAGAAGCTACAAGCTTATGACGGGCAACTTCTTTCAACCATCAAAGTGTAGGAACTTTCTTTAACAACCTGGAGTAAGATCTAGAAAAACACATGTTCTGACCACAAGACATTTGAAATGTTGACGAATTGGGTGTGAAGTCATCCACAAGCCTGCACAGCGAGGCCAGTAAGTAGGGAAGGTCACGTCATTAGAAAGAGGTCAGTTGACCATGATTTGTACAGGTGTTAATGCATTGGGAACACAGTCCTCTACGTATTTCCCCTGGAAAACAGTGTCCCGAAATTTTGCTCAAGGGAGCCTTACCAGGAACCACATAATCGGCTCCAAAAACACATAATTTCCAGACCTTTCAACTACGCTGAACAAAATGGTCATATCAAATGTTGATCGGAAATGTTTGGGGAAATGATTGGCGGGGGGGGGGGTGATTATCCCTCCGATTGCTTTCGAACATTAAAAAGGGCAATATCCCTCTCAATTTCCAATCGAATGAACCCTTTTTGAAGTTTTTACGACAGCGCTTTCTATGAAAACATTATATGCTCCCAGGGCATAACTTACAACCTTAGCCCTGAGGTCTGTGGGGGGGGGTTTCATACTCAAAAATACAATTTCCGGATCCTTCAACTATGTTCAACAAAATGGCTATCTCAAAATTTTTATTGAATGTGTTCGGGAAAATGATGGGCGTGAGAGGGGGGTTAGTTACCCTCCAATCACTTTTGACTATTAAAAAGGGCACTAGGCCTTTCAATTTTCAATTGAATGAGCCGTTTTTGAAGTTTCTGTTACAACGCTTTCTACAAAAACCTTATATGCCCCAGGGTATAACTTACAACCTTTGCCCTGGGGGCTGTAGAGGGTTTGTCATCCTCAAAGACATAATTTCTGGACCTTTCAATTACGTTGAACAAAATGGCTACCTCAAAATTTTGATTGAATGTGCTCGGGGAAATGGTGGACGTGAGAGGGGGGTTAGTTACCCTCCAATCACTTTTGACTATTAAAAAGGGCACTAGACCTTTCAATTTCCAATCGAATGAGCCCTTTTTAAGTTTCTATGACAACGCTTTCTATAAAAAATTTACATGCCCCCAGGGCATAACTTGCAACCTTTACCCTGAGGGCTGTGGGGGGGGAGATGTCATCCTCAAAGACCTTATTTCCAGAACTTTACACTACGTTAAACAAAATGATTATCTCAAAATTTTGATTGGATGTGTCTGGAGAAATGGTGGGCGTGAGAGGGGGGTTAGTTGCCCTTCAATCACTTTCGACTATTAAGAAGAGCAGTAGCCCTTTCAATTTCCAGTCGAGTGAGTCCTTTTGAACTTTCTACGACATCCCTTTCTATAAAAACCTTATATGCCCCCAGGGCATAACCTACAACCCTTAACCTGAGGGCTCTGGTTATCATCCTCAAAGACAGTGAGAGGAGGGTTAGTAGCCCTCCAATTACTTTTGAATATTAAAAAGGGCACCAGCCCTTTCAATTTCCAATCGAATGAGCCCTTTTTAAGTTTCTATGACAACGCTTTCTATAAAAAATTTGTATGTCCCCAGGGCATAACTTACAACACTTGCCCTGAGGGATGTGGGGGGTTGTCATCCTCAAAGACCTAATTTCCAGAACTTTCAACTACGTTGAACAAAATGGCTATCTCAAAATTTTGATTGGATGTGTTTGGGGAAATAGTGGGCTTGAAAGGGGGGTTAGTTGCCCTCCAATCACTTTCAACTATTAAAAAGGGGACTAGCCCTTTCAATTTCCAATCGAATTAGCCCTTTTTATAGTTTCTACGACAGCGCTTTCTATAAAAACCTTATATGCCCCTAGGGCATAACTTACAACTCTTGCCCCGAGGGCTGTGGGGGGATTGTCATCCTCAAAGATCTAATTTCCAGAAATTTCAACTACGTTGAACAAAATGGCTATCTAAAAATTTTGATTGGATGTGTTGGGGAAATGGTGGGCATGAGGGGGGAGTTGGTTAAAAAGGGCACTAGCCCTTTGAATTTCCAATCGAATGAGCCCTTTTGAAGTTTATACGACAATTTTTTCTATAAGAACTTTATATGTCCCCAGAGCATAACTTAGAATACTTGCCCTGAGGGCTGTGGGGGGTTGTCATCCTCAAAGATCTAATTTCCAGAAATTTCAACTACGTTGAACAAAATGGCTATCTAAAATTTTGATTGGATGTGTTTGGGGAAGAAGTGGTCGTGAAAGGGGTGCTAGTAGCCTTCCAATCACTTTCGAGTATTAAAAAGGGCACAAGCCCTTCCAATTTCCAAGCAATTGAGCCCTTTTTGATGTTTCTATGACAACTCCTTCGGTACGAAGTGCCCTGGTTTAAAAAAACAAACAACAATACATTTTGCCAATATCGTTCTTTACTGAGGCAGCGCTAATGCGCCTACAGTCAGTCATAGTCAGTCATAGAGTCATAATCAGTCAGTGCCTACAGTCAGTCATAGGCAGCGCTATTGCGCTGCCTATGACTGACTGTAGGCACTTTTTGTAAGATTCATAGATTTCTAGGCTAGCTATACTTGGTACATTACGGAATTGGGTACATAGATTTTGCTTACTTTTGATACATGTTAGTAAACTTTCAGCAGAATCCATCTGAGTAAACATATAGAATTCTTCGGAACCTTCGGCCGCATTTTATTTTTCCATAAAACTATCCCATTTCGTTTCTTCCAGCTCATCATTTAGTGACCTTAGATTTTCTTTACAGAAATTAATAATTGGTACATTATCTCTATTTTCGGAAATGACCTTGCTGCCTTTGATGTCTGGAAAACAGTGCATAGGGGGAAATGATCCGACATAACACTGACGATGACTCAAGCTGAGAGTGGAGTGGAGAGTGGAGATAAAGTCGAGAAAATATTGTCTAAAATATTGTCTATTAAAAATTGGGAATGTTGAGTAACTCTTGTTGGGATAGTGATTGACGGATAGATGGTAGATCCAGACATGAGCGTCAGAAGGTCTTATTAGAAAGAGGATTCTGTTTTTATTGCAGCTGGAGTGTTGCTGATAATATATCCATAAAAGAAAAAACAGAACCTGATGGGGATCGGTAAGTTCCTCCAATGATTACCTTTCTTTGTGAAGGGAGAGATACTTAGATGAAAAGGGATTCAAAAACACCCGCTATGTTCCTAGTCAGTTGGCTATTTACATAAACTGGATATTTGCTCTTTGTCTAGATTGCCAATTTTATTTATTTATTTATTTTTTACCCACTAATGACAACAAGGTAAATAGCGGAGTAATATATAAGAGAGAAAAAAGACACACTACGAAAAAAAATATACACTCAAGACTGTGAAACGGCAGCAGGTGGTTCTTTTTTATATCTGACAGCTTTCTGCTCAACACGGCAACTTTCCCGAAAACATCATTAAATCCGAATCTTGACATTATCTTCCCATTGCGGTACCAAGGAGGGAGAAAAAGAAGGAATTTACAAAATCGAAAGACTGGAAACGCAAAGAAGAGATATCTTTCTTTTTTAACAGAGGGTAAAAACCAGAAAGGTACAGAACTAAATGATTACAAAAAACCGAATATAATTTTCATAAGGCTTTACGATTATATTCTCCTCTGTTTCCAACAATCCTAGAATAACCAACCTGATTCTTCAACCTGGAATCAGAAATTAGCCGGGAACGGAAAGATCTTAGACTATTAGTAAGCCCAACCATCTGAAAGATTGGACAGAAGGGAAAGAAAACGATTTGAATGCAAGAGGTGAATGTGAAGAAAGGGAAGAGCCGAAAGTAAGGTACTCGCATTTATCAACATTTAGATATAGACCAATCTGAACAAATGCTTCAGAAATGTAATTAACCGATTTAGAAAGGCTATCTTTACTTCTGCTAATGACAAGAAGATCATCAGCATATGCAAGATATGATACGTTAGGTGACCCATAAAAATAAGTTGGAGGTATATTATTTAAAACTTGAGAAATACAAATTTTAAATAGGCTAGGTGATAGAACACCTCCTTGTCGGACCCCTTTTCGGAAGGGTATCTGTTTTTCAAAAACTGAACCATTAACTTTGACTTTAAGAAAACATGATGAGTACCAGTACTTCAGCAAGAAAATTACAGAAAGGTTAATCCCTTTAGTAAAAAGAGAGTGAAAAAGCTGAAAATGGTTAACAGAATCAAAAGCTTTAGAAATATCAAGAGCACAAAGGTGAATAGATTGTTTATTTCGTGAAGCATCTAAAAGAAGAGAAGAAAGAATTCGGTGAACATGATTGCATCCGATCCCAGGTTGAAAACCAAGCTGGTTTTCTCCAAAATCAGTCCCAGTAGTAAGATGCGAAAGAAGAATATATTCTAATACTTTGCTCAGGTTGCAAGATACCGTAATGGGTCGATACGAAGAACAATTAAGAGGGTATTTTCCTTTTTTGAGAATAGAAGTTACCGTACCACAAAGAAAGCTATCAGGTACCAGACACGAGCTTAAACAGATTTGAAAAAAGCAACTGAAGGTGCGAAATCAGGAGTTCATAATCTGGCTGTAAGTGGAGCGCAGAAATTCCATCACAGTCAGTAGATGAAGATTTTAGTTTTTTAACTGCAGTTTCAACAGACGATAGAGACACAGCAATAATGGTATGCTGTGAGACTGTAAGCGGCAAATACTTATGAATAAACCGACTAAAGTAAGAATGGACAGAGTAGTTTACCCTAGAAAAATTTGAAGAATAATATTCAGCCCAATCCTTCTCGTCTTGTATCTTTTTTGTGCATAAAATTCGAAGTGTATCTAGGGATATCTAATAGGTTAGGGATCTGACTGGTCAGCAACGTTTCGCATTGTCCAATAACATCATGCTGAATTTGCCGGCACATGGTCATTATATCTGTCAGTGACGAAAATAATCCTTGACAGTTAAGCTGAATTACATTGAGCTGGGATTCGGAGCATCTCTGGGCCATATTAACTATTTGAGTTTATTTACTTCGAGGAAATTTACTGTAACTAAACAAAGAATAATCAGTTTCATTACTTATTACACAATAACTTTTCTTTTAGATTGAAAAAAGATTTTTCCAACTGTTCTAACTTATTTTGTGCTATCGGCTAAGTATTGTACCCCGGGGATAAAGAAAAGGAACTCAAAACTTACCTAAATCTTGTAGAGGAGTGCGGTCATAATTTGAAGCAAAGTGAAGTGCCGCGAGAAATGTGCGTACCCGAATGAATTTGTAATAGGAAACTAGGGCAAACAAACATGAATAGCTACAAGACTCAAGAGAAGCAGACACAACCATGAATAGCTACAAGACACACAAAAAAAAATAGGAAAATGAAACATTTTTGGAAAACGCATCACGCATTTAGGCAAGCAGAAACAATTTATTGACCAATGACGTTCTTACCCATTTCTGCTGTTATAGCCGTAATATCTAACTTGTATTAATCTTACTTTCCCCTCCTTAATTTAATTTTACTTTGTCGACTAGAACAGCAGAAAAAAAAGTTAGTTCATGAAAATTCTTAAGTCATTAAGAATGCGAATCATTGTCGGCAGATTGCGCCGTTATCGACGGTTTAAGCGAATCAAAGCAGTCGTCTGAAAATTTGTTCCACTAAAAGTTTCGAAATTTTTTAATATCTAGACATAATCTTCTTCTTCGCTAGACTACAGGCGTCTCTGCAACCTTTTCAGGTGGTGATTCCGATGTTTTCAATTTGTAACCGAGCGCTAGCAATTCCTTTCTTCTCCTACCGACCTCAGCTGTTAAGTCTATTGATACACTAAAACCTGTCTTTTCTAGCCTTCCCCACTCCTTTATAATGTTTGAGCAATCCGTGTTACCAAGGCTAACAAAGATCAGCTCAGTGACTTTTTGTTTTTGTGCCATTTTCTGTCATCTACAGACCTCGTAAACACATAAAGAAGATGAAAATTAAAATCTTAATCTTAGGAAATATAGCTATCCTGTTGGAATCTCTGCAAAATTGATCAAAGAGTGTTCGTGTTTAACAAGCTGCCCAAAAACTGTCATTTTTATCCATTGTCTTGTTGATGTATCAGTGTTTTGTTTCTGATTCATCAGCTCTCTCCAAGTTTTCCAAAAGTTTTCTTTACGACTTCCGATGCACAAAAGATAATATAAACCCAAATCAGATGGGGCCTCCCACCAGAACATAGTACAATATAATACCTGGCATTGATGCCAGATGCTATCTTAAAGTATTTAGACACTAAAGGATGGTTTGCTGCACCTCTTTCTGCTGATTTTGCAAAAAACTTTTTATAATCAAGACCACCACCCAATTGTAGCTTGAAAACTTGGTGCACAGAAGTTTATGCTTCTTCTTGTTATTTGGATTAATATGTAGACGTTTTCGCATAATTTCATCACTGGGATCAAATTCGGAGTCCTGCAGTGTGTTGCTACAGCTAGGTTCGAACTCTGGGTCGAACCATGGGTATTACTGGGGTTGAACTCTGGGTATTACCAAGCTGAGATCCAACCCACTGCACTACTACAGGACGAGAAGTTTATTATAAAATTGCTTGGCATTTTTCTGTCTGATCAGAAACATAATGTCATCCCTTCAACTGGGGATAAGTCTAACTGTGCAGGGACTCCTTGCAGGTCTGCCTTAGGAACTAAATTAGGCCATTATTCTTTCTGGTCGTTTTCAATAATGTTGTTAGTAATTACCATAATGATTTTAAGTTTGCAGATCACTTTAAATTTTAAGGCTGAGGCAGTACCCTTACTGCAGAACTTAGTGTTGACTTCTTACATAAGATACTGAAAAATGACCTGATAAAGTGAAGCTTATTTTGAACAGTAATAAAAGTTAGCTCATATCAATTTCCTTAATTAAAGTCAACACAGTTGACTGGACAGATTAAGTACCAGAGACTCTGTAACGCTCTTATTTGTTTAGTTAGGTAGTGACATTTAGTCTCAATCTCATTTATATAAAATAGTGAAGTATGCCAGCTTTTTGCTAGAGTCCTTATCTCTACTTCACAGATTTATTATTCTGATGACCAGTTTAAGATGTGGTAAAGCTTTCTAATTTAGTTAATTATTAATTGAATAAAAATATATTAAGACGCAAAAACAAAGTTTCAAAATACCACTTTTTAAGATAAAGATACAAATCGTGGAATGTGTTGGCTTGGAAGGAACTTGCTCAATAACCAATTTCCTGGCTAAATGCGTCAATGTACCGGAAGGACGTGGTTAGTTTTTCATACAAATACCCCGATTTTTGAGACTGGGGCAGACCTTTTGACTTGCAGGGTGAACCTCTGCCCGTTTATTTTCTCATTAGAAATACCTTGGGATTTTGTCGGATCATTGTAAGTGTCTGTATCTTATTATATATTATTGTAGTTTTTGAGACTTGTGGTCTATTTGGGACAGCAGTCCCAGTAGAATATCTATATCTGTAATTATTATATGTACATTGAATAAAAGTATTGTATTTTAGACAACCTCTCTACAATCTACCTTTAGCCCCTCGAACATACCCAGTCGGTACGCCTCATTAGTTCGGTCATAGCCTAAGGCACGCTACCAAAGTTTAATTACCTTAGGGCCAGAGTTTATCTCCCATATAAAGGGAGAATAAAGGCATCTACGACTAAAACATCCAAATACCATAAATATACAACTTCACAACAACTGGTGGTCGCTAGAAAAACTGGGTCGAGAAGGCTAGATAAAAATAGTAGATTGAAATATAAATAGCTTTACCAGAGGAAAAAATGACTTCCCTATCAACAGTGCTTGAAATTGCAAAAATTATACCAGGATACGCGGGAAATTCGGATGTAGATGAGTTTATCGAAAAATTAAAAATTTTCGACGAACTAACTGAATCGTTTGAGGATAAGGTCAAAGAGCAATGCGTTGCAGCCAGATTAAAGGGAAGCGCCCTTAAACATTTTGAGGCAATTAAGGAAAAAGAGCCCAAGAACATCAGTACTCTAATTGAATCTTTTAAAACAAGATTCATAGAGAGGTTAAGTTCAGAGGGTTAAGAACAGAGGTAGTCACATTCAATACCTCAACTAGTATCAGGGAATATGCCGACAAAATTTGTAGATCCGTGTGTTTACAATTAGAGAAAGGCGGAAATGACGAGACAGTACAGAAAGTACAACTACATACTTTTACCCAAGGGTTACCAAAAATGTTCTTAAGACTAATATTATCGCGGAAACCTGAAAATTTAGAGCAGGCTATAATACTAGTCGAAACAGAGGTAAAAATTGCCGAGGCTATGAAAAGTTTGACCAGATGTCAATAAATAACACAGGAGCCCAAGAAAGTATAAAATATGAAAGGGGACAGAAAAGGGTGAGCTTTGAGGAGCCGAATCACGAACCAAAAAGGCGCGATGGAGGCCGAGGGTCGCCGTCTAGGGAAATAGCTGACAGACTCCACGACCTTGAGAGATTAGCAGCTAATAACTATAGAAAATATGGGCACCCTCCCCCACCAAAGACAGATAGTTGGGGAACCAACAAGGACAGATCAAAATTATTTAGAAATAACCAGGAAACAAACAAACAATTTAAGAGAAAATTTTATTGCTATTATTGTTGCAAACCAAACCACTATGCTGCAGATTGCTTGCATAGAATACGCAAAGAAGGCCAGACGTACAAGACAAGACACCAATTCAGAACGCAGGGGGGCAGAAATTTAGGAAGGCAGGGAACAAATAATACTTGACAAAAACCTAATAATATTCCTGAATTTAGGCCTAGGAGGCAAACGGTTAACAATACCCAGGATCAAAGTAGCAGCGCTGAAGAAAACTGGGATAATCCCAGAAACCTTTGGCCAAACAGTGGGCATTTAAACGGAGAAACCAGCCTGTAAGGGTCGACAGAGCTGTTTCCTTACAAAGACCCCTATATAGTTTAGAATGTTGTGATACAAATGCAAATAATAATAATCTACCGATTCTGCGTTGTTTTAAAATGGAGTGTTTCAAAATTTACCATGTTTACTAGATACAGACGCATCTAAATCATTAATTCGAGAGAAAGTTTTTAAGAGGTTTCCTCCTAGTGTCGAAAATCACGTAAGCAGATGCCAGAATACCCTGACATCAGTGGCAGGGCACAAGCTGACAATTTTGGAGAATGTCAATTGAAATTTAGTGCAGGGGATAAAGAAATAACAGTAACAGTAATAATATGCAAGCAGCTACCATTTCTTTGTATTCTAGGAGTAGATGCCATCAGAAAATATGGGATTGTATGGGAACCCATATCCGATACAATAACCATAAACCAGGCAAATGAAAATAATAGGCAAATTTGCGTAACAACAAATAACGAAAGTGAAGATTCGAATTATAACCTAAAAATAAGCGGAAAATCACCATAGAAGGGGGAACGACAGCTCAAGTTCTAGCAACATTAAATGCAAAAGAAGGAAAAGTTAAAACAATGGATGCCATGATAGGAGGGTTCACCATAAAAGAATACCCAATGATTTTCGTGGAAAATCAAGTTATAAAAATTGAAAATGGTATCACATACTTAAAACTATCAAATCTAAGTAATAATAAAATAAAACTGAACCAGATAGAACTTGGATCAGTGGAAAAGATTTCAAATTCGGAAATAAAATCTCTAAACAGTCCAGAATTAAGCGTAAACTTCACTAGCCACGAACATTTATACTCATTAAACCGCAACAACAAATGCAAACCGCAAGACACAAGAAAAGTATGGAATGTCGAAAACGGATTTTTTGCAACAATTTGATTTAAAACATTTACCGGAAAACGTAAAAACTAGGGTGGAAAATATACTTTGGGATTTTAAATGGACTTTTGCAAGACACAAAGCGGATTACGGATTAACTCACTTAATCACGCACAAGATATCCACAGAGGGCCCTCCAATCAAAAAGTCACCGTGTAAAACACCTTATCATTTAAAACCATGGCTAGAAAGCCAAATAAAAGAAATGGAAGATCAGGGAATAATTAAAAAAAGTATTAGTGATTGGCGTTTTCCACTAGTAATAGTCAGGAAAAAAGATAACACCTGGAGATTATGTATAGACTTTAGATCACTAAATGCCGTCACGGTTAAGGACGTGATGAAGTTCCCAAGAATTGATACGATTTTAGATTTGTTAGGGGGTTCAAAATATTACACTAGTTTTGATTTAATAGCAGGATATTGGCAAATCGCTTTAGATTCAGAAACATAGCATAAGGCTACAGTAATCTTAGACGATGGGAGAACGTTCACATTTGAACGTATGCCTTTTGGCTTATCATTTAGTCCAAATTGTTTTAGTCGACTAATGAATTTGGTGTTAAAAGATAACGAACCAGGAAGAAAAAAAGATACCTTGGCTTATTTAGATGATGTAATTTTGTTTAATGAAAACCTGGAAGACCACTTGGTCGGACTTAGAAATATACTGGAAAATTTTGAAAAAGCAAGCTTAAAATTAAAACCAGAAAGTTAAAAATAGTAGTACCAAAATTAGTTTTTCTTGGACACCTGATAAACCAAGGTACTATTTCACCAAATCCAGAAAAATTTAAGGTCATAGAAAATTTACAGCCTCCTAAAGATCGGAAAAGCTGCAGATCAGTTTGTGGTTTGTTAAGCTATTTCAGACGATATATTAAAAATTATGCCATAATAGCACAACCTTTTACAAACCTTTTGAAAAAATCAGGTATATTCGAATGTCCAGAGGACGCAAAACAAGCGCTAAATAAAATAAAAAGGCAACTATTACTGGCACCAATGCTAAAACTACCAGATTTGTCACAAGAATTATGTTTGCAAACAGATGCTTCGGGGTACGGTATCGGTGCCATATTATTAAACATAAATTATGAAGGAGTAGAATCAATAGTCCAATACGCGAGCAGGTCTCTGTCGGAGGCAATTAAAAAATACTCGACAGTTGAAAGGGAGTGTTTAGCAGTTGTAGTTTTTACAGAATATTTTCGACAATTTTTACTTGGAAAAAAATTTATTTTACGCGTAGATAAAAAATCATTAGTTTGGCTACATACGATGCAAAATACTTCAGCCCGGCTTGCACGGTGGATACTACGTCTGCAAGCATATTCATATACCCCAATATATATAAAGGGCCGTACAAACATTTTACCAGACTATTTGTCACGAAATCCAGATACGGAAGGAAATTTGATAGCAAACATCCAGAACGAACTGGAAGGGGTAGAAATACTGTCTAATGAAAATATTTCGAAGCATCAAGATAAAGATGAGTTTTGTTTAGCAATGAAATCCTTTTTATCAAAAGGAACAGAACTGCCAGAGCACTTTAAACATTTTTTAAAGGACTTAGATAATTTTGATCTGGACGAAAGGAAAAATCTTCTAGTAAGATATCATAGACCATCGCAAGAATATAGAAAAAATGAATTTAAAATTATTCCAGCAATTCCAAAATCTCAGGAAGGAGAAATTTTAAAGATGGCACATGCAACAATTGGTTGTCACATGGGAGAAGCAAAAACTATGGGGAGACTGAAAGGAAATTTTTATTTTCCAAAAATGTACTGAAAAGTAAAAGCGTTTATACAAAGCTGCCAAGAGTGCACCAAACAAAAGTCGCCACCAAGGACCCCTAGGGCTGAATTAGGTCAATACCCCACCCCTTAAGGGGTAGGAGAATTAATGTCAATAGACATTTGGGGAACAGGAGGAAGTTTACCAGTTTCCAGGAAAGGAAACAGGTGCGTACTAACCATAGTCGACCATTTTAATTCATATTTATACGCTTTTCCAATTAAAGACGAAAAGACAAAAACCATGGCGAAAGTTTTGGTCAATCGCCTATTTCTGGAACACGGGATTTTCCCTAGAGTTTTACTTAGCGACAATGGGCCATGTTTTAGAGCCAAATTATTAGACAAAATTACAGAATATCTGGATGTTAGACGATGGTTTACCTCGTCTTATATGGCAGCAGCTAATGGAAAGGTTGAACGTAAGCATAGGGAATTAGCTTACATGCTGGGAATACATGCAAGAGAGGAAAATGAAAATTGGGATGAACATTTATCATTTGTAGTCTTTGCAATAAATACGGCTTTTTCACGTACCTTAAAAGAAACGCCATTTTTTTGCGACATATAAGAGATCCCAGAATTTGTTTAGATGAAATACAAAATGACAGAATATATTACAACCTAGACCAATATAAGCAAGAGATGGTGATGCGAATGAAAAAAGCCATGGAACAAGTTGAAGACAATCTGGAAGATGCGAAAACAGAACAAAAAAAAATATGACAGAACAAGCAAAAATAAAACGAGTTACTGTTTAGGAGATTTGGTTTATGTCTACAAAACGAATCTGGAAGGAACAAAAAAGTTAAAACCGAAATGGGATGGACCCTACAGGATTATAAAAATCCTACCAAATAACTTAACATATGTTCTAAAGCATCAGTATAAGGAAAAGGAACAAGTAGTACACCATAATAGAATGAAAAAGGGATATTTTTCAAAGCAGGGGAAAACAGAGCCTATACTTTCAGAAGAAGAAATAGAAGACACGATTTCACCAGTATATATCAGAAGACCATATGAATTTTATGACCTTTTTAATAACCACAAAAGTTGGGAGGAGTGGAAGGAGTATTTAGCCCAGTCTTGGCTACAAACTCTACACAACAAACAAGAGAAAAAGGGAAATATTCGATACTCATAGGAAACTAGCGATGAAGAAAATCAAACACAACATATGGGTTTCAAATCTGATAAACCAATGATAAAATTCACAGAGGAAGAAAAATTGGAAGGAACCAATGAATTATCTGATTTTCATACATTAGACTCACCTACAGTCTTAACGCAAAAATGGCTTTGGAACAAACGTCATCTACCAGACGCGAGCTAACAGAATGTGACCCTGAAAATTCTTCTACAGAAACCGATATAGCTAAACCTGGGCCATCGTCAAGAAAACCTTTAAGAGAAAAATTATGGAGAACAGTAAAGAAACCAAAGGGGCAGCAACAAGCTCCTTTGTCAGCAGCACAAGTAGCTAAAACACTTATGAAAAAGCCCAAACATCAGGAGAAACAAAGATTAAAGATATTTGACGAGGCAACAAAACAGCACTCGGGCTCAGAGCCTTGTAAACCACACTATAGAGACCACGGAAAAACTTGCAAATATTATAAAGAAGAAAAGCAAAAATTTGGGGTCCAAAACTCGGACCAGGAAACGGAGAAAGGCAGAACAAGCGTAGCCCCCAGCAGATTAATATTTGAATAAAACAATTATAACAAAAAAAAATATTAAATAAAAATAAAACAAGTAAAAGGCCTCTAGAGAAATATCTATATTTTATTTTTAATCGGTATATAAATAACATCAAGTTTTCCTTCAAATATATATCGCCAGTAAAAATTATTACCGTCACGTTCTTTGTATCCGATACGAGATAAGACTTCGCGAACGGTGTAACGTCAAGACTTGTCAAAACGAATTAGGCTTCGTTTCATAAAAGAAATTAATAAGGCCACGTAATTTTTAAATAGGTGTAGTGGAACTAATTAAATTATACATATTTAGAATCAGCATTCAAAGGCGATTCTTTTGATATGTATATTGGAAAAATATATTTTGGGGGGATAATTAATTAAAAAAAAACGAAGGAGGTTAGTCTACTGAAATAGGGTCATGGGAAGCTAGCAAATTTGGAGTGAGCTCAATCACTGCTGGTCTCTCGTTGTTAAGTAAATGCGAAGCATCTACTAACCTTTGACTCTCTGAGGTGACACTTTCAGTCGAATTGGAAAAAAAAGTTATTTGGAAGAAATTTAAAAATAATTATAATGGGAAAAACAGCAAGAGTTTACATTAAGTCGCGACATGAACAAGCTAGCTGTAATCTTATTATAATTAGTTATAGTCTAAGAGAATATTTTTTTTATTAGTTACAAATGGTAAAAAGAAAAAAAGAAATTTTAAAGAAGCGCTATAAAGGTTTAAGCAAAACTTAGAATAAGCTTAGAATGCAAAAAGAGTGCTAGGTAAAGGAAACGAAAAGCGATATAAAAATAAATTATAACCTAAAAAAACTTACCAGGAGGTAAAAGCCAACGACAAAATCCATTAAAAATCAGCCAAAAATTAACCCCATCGTCACAAGAAAACCACAATAATTGTTCAAGGTAATAATTTTAACTCTAGCGATGTATTGGATCTGAGAAAACGAACTGGCACAGGAGAATCCTAGTTTAAACAATTGGTTTTCACCTGTGCCAACCCAAACACCCAAATCCCAATCTGTTGAACCCTAACACAAACTAAACAGTATCCACTTTTTCTTTGAAAATAAAATATAGCTTTACACAACAAAAGAAAACTCGCAGTAATGAACACTGAACAGAAATTCATTCTTGTAACTCTCCCAGATTCAAGCTTATCAATAAACCACAGATAAGGAGCACCGAATTCAAAGTTATTTAGCCTTGCAACGGAAGTATTGTTTCTCTTTCTTTGGCAAATAAAATAGTAATTAAAGCTGGGATAAAATTGGCAACCAGTATATCGTAAAAATTGCATTTTAAGGAAGAAATGAGAACTAGCAAATGCGGGGCAAAACTTAATTAAAAGTGTTCTAAAAAAAATTAGCTAAAAAACTACAGTACTTTTCTAACACAAAAACTTTCGAAGAAATTTTTTTAATAATTTCAATAATTACAGGTTGTAAAAATTATACAACCCGCCTCCCCCCACCTCTTAAAAATATGGAGATAATGAATTTGACCATAGAAGGGCAATCAGCATAAAAACTTGTTAAGGGTTTTGAAAAATACGTGAAACATTAAAATATAGGCTTAGGAAAGACCTATTTTACTGAAAAAGCGGAAAAAGACTTAAAAAAATGACTAGCATGACATAGAAAATTGAAAGTAAGGCACATAATAGCCTTAAGGACTTGAAGTTGAAACCTAAGACAAGACCACTAAAAGTGGGGAAGTTAAAGTGAAAATAGTCATTGTCACTTTTATGTCAAAAACTGAATTACTGTGTGCCATGAAGGCCAGGTATTTTCTGCAGAAGGGCCACATTTCTGATAAAAGAATAGCCCAAGAGAAAACTGTGGCAACAAATCAAAAAGTGTGACAATAATATAAATAATTAATTATTGTGTGTGCAGGTTCATAATAGTCTTTTTAGCTGTAGCCCATGACAAGAGGACCTGGAAACGTTATAAGGAGCTACCAGAAGGCAGTCCTGGTAAGCAAACCTTCAGAGTACAGGCAAAGTCATTTGATAATGGCATAACAGGTATAAGGTGAACAGCAAAATATTTTAGCTTATCAAATATAAGCTGTAAATAAAGCCTTAAACCAAAAAGACATTAAAGCTGAAAAAAAGAGAGATTACAGACAAAACGTTATAAAACTGTCTCAAGTACCTAGAAATTCGAAAAGAATTGAAAAGCTTAAAAGTCTGAATAAACAAACAGGCTTATACGCTAATGACAGTTAATGACACAAGTGGGTTCGACATAGAACCAAATTTTTAAAACAAAATGTATATAGTCGTATATGGGAAAAGTTATATAGTTGTAACAAATGTAATTGAGAAAATATCTACTGTTATAAATATATTTCGAAAACCTTTTATAAACAGAGAATTATATTTAAAAAAAAAATTATTATAGAAATGTAAATAGAAAAGTTATGTTATATGAAATATTGCCAAGCCCTTATATAGAGGCTAGTCACAGTTATCAATTATAGTGCATAAATCTATTTGCTGGAGTTGTTTTTGTTTTGTAAATATTTTAATTACAGTTAGGACTTATCATATAAAAGTCTTGACGGACTTATTTAAAAGTTGTACAACGAATAAATATTGCAGTGATTAAATAAATTATGAAAGTACATAATTATTATTTGTTTTTAACAATTAAGTTATGTATCAACATAACTTTTGTTAATATATATATATATATATATATATATATATATATATATATATATACATATATATATATCCTAAACTATCCATGTAAATAGAGTGAATTAAATGTTGAGTATTTGTGTTTTTTTATTTTTATATCATTCAAGAAGTATTCTACATTAATACTTCATAAACAATTAACAAAACAATAATTGGAATTAATTCCAATGCTTATCTATACCGTGTATTATTTTTTTAATGCTTTAAGCAGTTAAATATCCTATCTAGTTTTGCGAATAAAAAAAAAATACTTATGTAAGCTATTACACAATGCTTATATATATATATATATATATATATATATATATATATATAATATATATATATATATATATATATATATATATATATATATATATATTTATATATATATATATATATATATATATATATATATATATATATATATATATATATATATATATATATATATATATATATTTATATATATATATATATATATATATATATATATATATATATATATATATATATTATATATATATATATATATATATATATATATATATATATATATATACATATATACATGGGCGCCCATATGGGGGGGCAGGGGGGGGGGCTCTTGCCCCCCCTGGCTGAATGATGCTGCCTTATTTTTATATTTTTGTTCTGAGATTTCTCTTGTTCTGAGATATATATATTTATATATATATATATATATATATATATATATATATATATATATATATATATATAATATATATATATATATATATATATATATATATATATATATATATATATATATATATATATATATATATATATATATATATATATATATATATATATATATATATATATATATATATACTATCTTTTTATCAACTTTAAGTTTTAACTAGTGATTTAATGTTATATGTAAATGTTTGACCTCGAGTCAACGTATTAATAATTTTTATTGTGAAATAATCCGTTTAGTATTAAGTTTGAAAGGATAATCCAGCAAGAAACATAATGTTTCGATTTAAGCGGGATAGTATTTTTGGAGTAATTAAAAGAGAGAAAAGTAAATAAAAGTAATTAAACTTTACGAAGTTGAGTGTTTCTTTCTAATATATATGTAAAACTATATGCTTTTACATGTATTCTAATGTGAATATTTATTTTAGATACAGCCTTAGCTATTTTTTTGGAAATCAAATTTTTAATAACATCCTTTTGGATCCATTTCTCAATCTTTTCTTTGACGTATTTTTGGAAAGTAGCAAATTTCAAAGCCAGTTCAATTATATCCTGATACTATCATCTCATACCATCAGAAACCAAACCATACTTGATCAACTGATATTTGGAAACTATAGACTTTACTACAAGTTCATCAAAAGTGAGATAAAATCAGAACGTAATTTAGGCCTAGATATTGTGCTACATAGCCCAAATGGCTTATGTTATTGAAATATGTGAAAATGCTTTGTGCTAGAAAAATCTAAAAATCAGTAATGTTATATGTAATTTATCCAAGGTAATTCTAAAACGAAAAATAAACGGTAGATCAACCACATCATACAGATAAATTAAATTATTAAGGGGAATTAAATTTAAACTCAAATAATTCATAAGCTTGTCTAATATAACTTGAAATCTAATTTAAGCAAAACCACTAATATTATGTTTAAGCCGCTTGGGGTCAAGTTAAAACAGAAGATGCATATGAAGAGGGTAAAAGAGTAATTGTCAGTCCTAGAGACAGAGAAAAAAAGAGACGCAAGGATGAATTTCAAATTGAAATCCTTCGACAAAAAAAAGAACATGGCCTATATTGGACCAGAAACATAACCCTAAGGAAACCCATTGAGGTTAGATGCACATAATGACCCAAAGATGGTAGCATAATAGCTGTAAACAAAATGAAGTTGTTTTAAAAGTAAAATATTGAGAATTGGGACAATTCTTCTTTAAATGGGGAGTATTGTGGTAAAGCTTTCTAATTAAGTTAATTATTAATTGAATAAAAATATATTAAGACGCAAAAACAAAGTTTCAAAATACCACTTTTTAAGATAAAGATACAAATCGTGGAATGTGTGGGCTTGGAGGGAACTTGCTCAATAACCAATTTCCTGGCTAAATGCGTCAATGTACCGGAAGGACGTGGTTAGTTTTTCAAATATATACCCCGATTTTTGAGACTGAAGTCAGACTTTTTGACTTGCAGGGTGAACCTCTGCCCGTTTATTTTCTCATTAGAAATACCTTGGGATCTTGTCAGATCATTGTAAGTGTCTGTATCTTATTATATATTATTGTAGTTTCTGAGACTTGTGGTCTACTTGGGACAGCCGGTCCCAGTAGAAAGTATATATCTGATTATTATTATATGTTAAATGAATAAAAGTATTGTATTTTAGACAACCTATCTACAATCTACCTTTAGCCCCTCGAACATACCCAGTCGGTACGCCTCATTAGTTCGGTCATAGCCTAAGGCACGCTACCAAAGTTTAATTACCTTAGGGCCAGAGTTTATCTCCCCTATAAAGGGAGAATAAAGGCATCTACGACTAAAACATCCAAATACCATAAATATACAACTTCACAACAAAGAGGTTTTTACCTCTTTGCCCTTTTTACCAATAAAGAGGTATTGTGAGTAATAGACTTTCGTGCTTCTCTCCCCAGTGCATACACTCTTGCGATAATTTTATTGCCCTTCGAATTGCAGATCTAGTGATTATCAATACTTACCTACCTCATGATAAAAAAACAGTTTTGTCATTTAATAAATTCACAAAAATTGCGTCTTCTCTGAAGAATTTCCTTCGGAATATTGAAAGACATAGCTTTAAGTGGATCATAGTGGGAGACCTAAATTGTAACATAAATAGAGTCAACTTGGTCTGATCTTGTGCTTCAGTCTTTGCCAGATGGATATCAGATAGTAGCCAAGAGTGCAGATTTTTTGTATATTCATAATAGTGGATGTGTGTCTGATATAGACCACTGTGTTTTCTCGGCTGGTGTGATATGCTCGAGTGTCGAGGTTCATGATGAAGAAAGAGATTATGATCACCTCCCCCTCTCTTTTACCGTCTCTGTTTCGCATTCTACTGGCCTGAATCAGTGTGAATCTTCTGTTCGGGGCACGAAATGGTATGATAAGCGTGAATGGAATAAAGCTAACTGGACATTATATATCTGTACTTTGGCAACTCTGCTCTCATCTGTGACAGTTCCTTTCCATTTTCTTTGTACCAGTGTCCTCTCGCCTAATGCTTGATCACAACTTAATTCTTACTATTCTCAGATTGTTGCCTGCCTTAAACAAGCCGAGGCCATAGCTGTCCCTGTTTCACGTATTCGTTCGAAAACTAGAAGTTCTTTATGGAAAGAGGACCCTCAGTTAAAAATTGTGAAAAATCGGGCAAAAATGTGGCTTCGGATATGGAATGTGTGTGGCCGCCCCACCTCGGGTCATGTATTTAATATTAAAAAAAAAAAAAATCTGAATTCAAATCTTACTTGCGAAGCGTCCGATATAAGGGTAAGGAATTTCCGAAAAGTCCTCGGCAATGGAGTGAAGTGTTGAATTCTAGTAAGCTAAACCCGACTGTTTCGTCCAGTTTAATTCCCGGTGATTCATGGGTTAGTCATTACTCGACAATTTTCAGTACAGTAAATTATGCAGTCCATTCCAGGTTTTGTAGATTGCTCGATTCAGTTATTCCGCGTAGACTACGCCAGAAAGATATTATCCCTATTAGTGCTGAGTCTGTTGTGAAAAGCATTAAAAAACTAAAATCTAAGTCTGTTGATTTGGATGGAATTTGTGTTGAACATTTAAGAATCGATTCTCCCGAGTTGATTAGTCATCTGCAACTACTTTTTCAGATGTGTGTTAGTAGCTCACTAGTGCCTGATTCTTTCCTGTGTGGTACTGTTACCTCTGTTCTGAAGCGAGGGAAGGATCCGCTTAATTGTGGATCCTACCGCCCTATCACTGTAGCGTGTAATTTAAGCAAACTATTTGAATATATACTGCTCCCATTTATTCAAGATAAGGTGGATTATGACGCAAATCAGTTCGGTTTTAAGTCGCGTATAGGATGCCAGCATGCTCACCGTATACTTGCAAAGGTGCTACAAGAAGCACATCGTTTAAAAACGGAAGTTCACTTTTGTGCGTTAGACCTATCTAAAGCTTTCGATACTGTTTGTCACTCTCAGGCATGGTTTTCTCTGGCACGTTTGGGTGAGAATAGTTCAATTATTTGTGTACTTCGGTTTTGGTACCAGAATTCATTTATTCAGTTGAGGCAGGGTTCCCGGGCCTTTGGCAAAATCCCAGTTAGATCTGGGGTCCGTCAGGGTAGTGTGCTTTCACCTCATATTTTTAAAGCTTGTTTATTGAGTGTTCTTAATTTGATACCGCTTTCTTACTCTTCAGGGTTGTCAAACGTCTCCTATATTGCATATCCGGATGATCTTCTGCTTGTTAGCAGGTCAAAGTTTACATTAATGAAGTCTGTGCTACTTGTATCGTGGCTGTATGGGGAAATCGGATTAAGCCTCAACACTGATAAATGCAAATATTTAGTGTTTAATTCAAAATCTTCAGCAACGCCGCTTGATTGCGGCGCATTTTCTGTAAAAAGTGTTGAATCTTTCCGATGGCTTGGGATCAATATTTGCAAATCGCTTACTTTATTTCGTTTCCGGGCATTGAGTGATATTAAAGATAAGCTGAAACTGAGGTACGCCAAAATTGTCCCCAACAGGGGAAGATATAACAGAAAAGCATTGGCTAAATTGTACTCGAGTTTTTGTGACCATGCAGTTTTGTTCCCAGCTGGCCTTCACATCCTGTTTCGGCCAGGGGATATTAGCGATATTAGAATTATGTATTTTAGATATTGCAAGTTTTTATTGTATCTACCTCGCAGATACAGTAATAGAAAGATGATGTGGATTTTTGGCGCTCCGGATATTGTAAATTGTTTTGTCAGACAAAGTAGCCGTCTTCAAGAGAACATTTATGCTACTTTGGGTGTTAACCACCCACTTATCCGGGTAGCCACAGCGCATTGAGTGTAATAGTTATTTATTGTGTTGTTGTTAAATGTATCTTTGTGTTTGCTTTTTTTTTTTTTTTTTTTTTGTTTGTTTATTTATTTTTTTTCTCTTTTCTTGTGTTACTCCACTTCATTTTCTGTATAGTGGGTCAAAAATAAATTATTATTATTATTATTACTGTTCATTATGTTCAACTGTTCAAACAGTTGAACTGTTAATACAGTTGAACATATAAACAAACACAGTTAAACAAATCATTATTCAACTATAGTTGAACTAGATCCTACAGAGTCAAATTTGCTTTATCAATCAAAACATCCGACAAGTTTCAAGTTTATGTAGCAATGCTCGGAACCGGTACTAGCAAAATAACTTCGTTCTACCACCTTAGATTGCTCCCCAAGAGTTCTTTTCTTGCCTCACAGTCAGTGCTTCATATGTCCAGGAAATTCACCTCGGGTACGATTCTGCAGCAATTGTTGGTTTCAGTCCATCCAAGCTTGGTAGTATATTCCACAAAATACCCGGCCTCAAGGCCCAAGCAATGGTGACTGAATTTAACAGTAGTAGGTCACTGTTTGTTGATAGGTCTTTAAAGGTTTACTATTCTCGAGGAGTACCGCGCGAAGGATTTTACCCCTCCCTCCTTCTTGACATTTTGATATGGCTTATATTTGGGTGATATCTAGTATCTTGTTATTATCAAGACAAGCTATTTTAATATTTTTTTTTTCTCTCCCTAGGATTTGTTCAGTCCTGGCAGCAATGGAAGAAAGGCAAAAACAGTATGAGAAAATTGAATTCTTAGGCGAAGGTCAGGTAATAGGATTTTATCTATTAGACTCTTTGTATAGCACCATTTGAGCAATCTTGCTTCAAAAGTAGAGGTGATACATTTATTGTGATTTTTCTTTTGAAAAGGCTCATAGGCTTCTGCTTTTTTTAAATGTATTTTTATTAATTTTTTGTTAAAGAAAGGTTTCCAACAGACTATAGAATACACCCCCTCACCCAATTATGGCTTCACGTATGCTTATGAATAAGATTAGTATCAAAGATTATTTTACTTTTTTTTCTTTTTTAGTCCGGGTAATGCACAAGGTATCTAGGATAGCTTGGTCTGGTCCATTCTCATTATCATAATGTTACTCAGTATGCTTAATATCACGATACATTTTTTTTCAAAAATATGTGCATCCTATTGTTGATTGCAGAAGTACTTAGAAAATAAAGCAAAACACAAAGACGAAACATGTCCTAATAAAGACAAAAAGGAAGTAAGAACAATGCAACTCATTCAACTGCATTTGTTCCATAAGAACGTATTTGTTAGTTTGATTGTCCTAGTTTGTCTTTTAAGGTGTTAAGGAGGCTGCTTCAATAGTTTCTATCAGTAATTCATTAAAAAAAAACTGTTCCCACAAAATAAGTTTTTCAAGGACAAGTAAAGAACTCCATTAAACCAAAAATAAGCGAAAATAGAATCAAATAATCTACCAATTGTAAAATTACAACAAATCATCATCAATAAATAAATTAAACCCAAAACGAAGAGAAATTATAATGAATTACCAAGTTAAACTCAAAACGAGCAGAAATTAAAATGATTAGGGTTCACAACCCCATATGCCTTCTCAAGGCTAGAAATGCTTTCTTAATGCCAGAACCTAATTTGCACTTTACTGAAAAAAAATACAAAATGAATGTGCATTGTCAGTTTAATATACAGACGATCATATTTATTCTTTAAAATCTAAATAATTTTTGATTTATTAAAGTTATAAAAGTGAAAACATTAATTTTTTTCAGTGAAGTGCAAATTATGTTCTTGCTTTGAGGAGGCATATGGGTTGTGAGCCCTAATCATGTTAATTTCTGCTCGTTTTCAGTTTGACTCTTTTGCTTATTGTAATTTCTGTTCGTTTTGAGTTTCATTTATTTATTGATGCTGATATGTGGTAGTTTAACGCTTGTTAGATTATTTGTCCCCAGACCCTAGTGGGTTGTGTCAACCCTGAAGATCTTGCTATACTTACTTACTTGTACTTGTTGCGGGACGAGACGTGGACGCCTCAGTCAGTATCTAGAAGACTACGTATGATTGACTCCCATTTGTCGCGATCTTGTGCCAGCTCTTCAGCAAACCGGAGCCAGCAGCTCTCCCACTTTCTGCCAAACTTTCGAAATCCGCCAATGGGGTCGGAGTCGTTTTTGGCAGTTGTCCACCAATTCTTAAATTGACCGCCAGGTCGCCTGCGCCAATCTGGCAATGGGACAGCTAGAAGCACTTGCATTATGATGCGGTCATTGGGTCTTATAAGGACATGACCAAGCCAACGCACTCTTCTCTGTTTCACAATCATGGCGTTGGGTTCGATGTCACAGCAGCGGTGGCGCACATCAACATTTGAGATTCTATCGGAATATCGAATCCTCAGGATTTTTCGTAGATAGCGGTGGTCAAAGACTTCCAAATCATGGAGATGAAGCGCCTTCAGTGGCCAAGTTTTGACTGCATAGAAGAGAACAGATCTAACAGCCGATTTATAAACAGAAAGTTTTGTCTTCGTGCTGATATCCCGCCGGATCCACAGATGGCGGCGGAGTTGTGAGAAGATGGCTTGGGCTTTCTTGATTCTGCTCTGTACGTCAAGGTCACAGCCTCCACGAGAGTCTATTATTGAGCCAAGATAGGTGAAGCTGTCGACTTTGCCAATTCTTGTCCGTAAAGCACAAGCTGATAATCCGAGTGCATGTTTAGGTCCATGACTTTATTTTTGGCCGTGTTGATTTTCATACCCAGTAGCTGAGAGAAATGTGCTATTTCATTTAACATTGCTTGGGCAGTTGCTGGATCAGCAGCAAGAGCGTCGATGTCGTCCGCGTAGTCCAGGTCAGACACGTTAATGCCCAATCCCATAACAACACCATCAAAACTCGAGAGTGCACTCTCTAGAATCCAGTCTATACAGTAGTTAAACAAAACAGGGGACAATATGCACCCCTGTTTTACACCACTTTCGACATTGAAGGGCTCAGTTTCTTCGCCCAGCACTCTTACTATCGATTTGTAATGCTCGTAGTAGGCCTTCAACAGCTCTATGAATTCTACTGGCATACCATCTTCCAACATGATTCGCCAAAGGTTTTTGCGAGTTACAGAATCGAAAGCAGCCACAAAATCAAGGAACATGTTAATTATGGGGAGTTTGTAGTGTTCGCACTGTTGGAAAATAAGGCGAAGAGTGAAGACCTGGTCAGCGCACCCTCTCCCTCTTCGAAATCCGCATTGATTTTAACGTGTCCGCTCATCCCTTGCTACCTCGAACTTTTTAAGCAAAATCATCGCAAATACTTTGGTAGCCGTATCCATAAGTGATATCCTTCGGTAGTTGCGGCTGTCGCATTTTTCCCCCTTTTTAAATACTGGGATTATTACTGACATCTTCCAATCAGACGGGAAGGTCTTGTTCTCCCATATCAGACTGAAGAGGGTTTCTAGTTGTTCCGTTACAACGTGTGGTGACGCCTTGTAGACCTCGGGAGGGAGACCATCTTCTCCAGGAGACTTATTGTTTTTTAGCAGTTTGATCGCGTTTAATATCTCTGAAGCTGAAGGTGGTGCTATGTCGATTTCATATGGTGGTCTTTCAGCTGTTGGTGGCAGCATCGGCGTTGCATCTTGCCCATTTGTATTTGGATTAAGCAGGTCTTTAAAGTGATTCTTCCAGTGATCAAGTTTACCTTGCATGTCAGGGATCACACTTCCTTGAGCGTCTTTTAAGGGACCAGGATGGGTGACTTTATTCCAGTTATTTCTTTGAGGGTTCTATACAGCCTACTCGTGTCATTATTTCTGGCTGCTTTTTCCATCTCTAAAGCAACCTCATCCCAAAATTGTTGACGGTCTTGATGTAAGCTTGTTTTAACCTGTTTAGGTAACGACTTTTTTTACTGTGATTGATGCGTTTGATGCCGGCCGCCTAGCTTCGATTAGCTTTACAGTTTTCTCTGAGACATAATTCTTCCTCGTCTTTGCAGGGGCATAGCCGATAACTTCAGCGGCCACCTTTTCAGTGGTGTTCCAGAATTGTTTTTATCGGGTGGTAGGGTCTTCATCACAGTTGGTCTGGCTTGCGAACTGGTTCTGTAACTTCAGGCAAAACTCGTCTTTCACTGTTTTGATTTTCAGTTTATCAACGTTTAGCTTCCTTTTTGGGGGTTGTCTCTTCCTCGCGCTCAACTTCAGGAGTATTTTCGCACCTACAAGCGTATGATCGCTTCCAGATTTTGACCCTGTGCACGCCCCTCTGTAAGCTTGGGAATCGATGACTGAGGAGCGCCAACGCTGACGGATCGATATATGGTCAATTTGGGCAGTTGTGGAGCCATCGTTTGAGCGCCAAGTTATTCTTTGAGAGGGTTTGTGTTGTAACATAGTGTTGGTGATGGTAAGGTTTTGAGATCTGGCGAACTGGAGTAGTCTATCCCCATTGCAGCACCGCTGGCCGTAAGTGAATGGGCCAACAATATCGCGAACATTTGGGTCTGTCGGGCCAACACGGGAGTTCCAATCACCCGCTAAAATTAGGAAGTCTCGTTTGGGGCATTTCTGCGTTGTAATCTCCAGATCAGTGTAGAAGGAGTCCTTATCAGCATCTGTTGCCGCTCTTGTTGGTGCATAGACAGCAATTATAGATATGTTGGATAATCTTCCTTTAAGTCGTAGTCGGGCTATTCTTGGGTTCACTGGATCCCATGCAAGAAGAGCTTTTTGCACACGGCGACCTATCATAAAGCCGACTCCATGGTCACCGGATCCATTATATGCACCAGAGTGAGGAATAAGTACGATTTGTCGGAGTCACGGACTGGTATGGTTTCTTCAGACACTTCGTTCAATCTTGTCTCTGATAGACAAAGAACGTCTGCTTGGTAACGGTTCATTTCCATAGCCATCACTAGCCTTGTTGATTCTCGCTTTGCCGATCTCACATTCCAGCTATAAACTCGAAATCCATCCTTCTGTAAATTTATTTCACAGGGAATAGCTCGTACATCTGTCGATCTCGCCGCTATTCTGGGGAGCGGGATCGCGTCGCTTACCGGGGACGCTGTAGTAGACAAAACATTTCTGGGAGTATTCATTTCTTCATAGATGTTTCATGGGAATTTAATTAACCGACGGGTCCCCTCCCCCCTAGTTGCCCTCCGATCACTTTGATTCTTCAGAATGCTATATAACTTCTTTTTTCCAATTCAATGAGCCCCCTCCGAAGTTTATACGACCAACCCTTCCACAAAAACCTTGTATGCCCCCAGGGTATAGCTTACAACCCTTGACCTGAGGGCTGTGGGGGTTATTATCCCCAAAAACATAATTACTGGACCTTTCAACTATGCTGAACAAAATGACTTCAAAATTTTTCTTCAGTGTGGTTGGGGAAATGATGGGGATTGGAGGGGGTAGGGGCTGGTTGCCCTTCAATCGCTTTTGACTCTTGAAAAGAGCACTAGAAGTTTCAGTTTCCAATCGAATGAGCCTCTTTCGAAGTTTCTACGAAAACTCCTTCTATACACAGTGCCCTGGTCTGAAGAAAATAATACATTGTGCCCACATAGCTCTTTACTCAGGCAGCGTTATTGCGTCTATGATAAATCCTGCTTGTAAACCATCACAAACTGCATAATTTACAGTCCTTGCCCCAGGGCCATGGGAGGCATGGGGTCCCTTTATTAGACCTTTTGACTAGTTTGAAAAAAATTCAGTTTGAAATTCTTTTCACAGTCAGTAAACACATAGCTTGTTTTGATTGTATTCGTCGTCCCTGTCAACATTTTCTTACATTTTCACTTTAATATTCTCAGCTTTTCTGGAGATCCAGGGTCAAACATACCCTCTTTTCTAATAAAAAAACCTTATATGTTAACAATGGATAACTTGCAAAACTTACAGCGCTTGACCTGGGGCTGTGGGGGTTTTTTCTCAGACTTTTTAGATATATTTATTTGACTTTTGGACTATTTTGAACAAAATGACTATCTAAAAATGTTGATCGGATGCATTTGGAGGAAAATGGTATGTGAAGGGATGCTAGTTGCCATCCAATCGCTTTTAAATTCTTAATTAGGGTAATATAACTTTTGATTCCTCCAAAGTTTATTCAAACACCTTTTCCATAAAAACCAATATGAGATGAGATGAGAAACTAGCATAACTTACAGCCCTTGCCCCGGGGGTTGGAGGAGTTGTCGAACCCGAAGGTATAGTTATTTGGCTTTTGGACTATTTTTAACAATCGTATGCATTTGGAGAAAAAAGCGTATGGAGGGAGGGCTAGTTCCCATCCGATAACTTTTGATACAAGCCTGCCACGTGCCTGCTACCAGGGTCCAGGTGAAGTCCGGGCTTCCCGTACCATTTTTTTATGGCCGCATTTTTCTCATAAATGGTTTCATAATTTCTTCTAAAGGTAGACACACTAAAAGTGTCTGGAAAAAAAAAACAAACAAAAAAAAACGATATATTTAAGTCACGACTGCGGAAAAATTCGTTTTGTTCCTTAATTTTGGAAGAAAAATAATTCTCATATAAATGACGTCCCATTCATATGCATTTAAAGAGTGACTTATGTCATAGTATTGCAATAACGTGTACTCAAATAATAGGATACATTCAGTTTACAACCATTAATGACGTCATATTAACAACCATAACATTGCAATGACGTCTTTTATTCGGTTATGCACAATCAATTCGGTTTATTAATAAAAATGAAAGATTTTTACTATCAAGATTTTATTTAAAATCAAAGAGAAAAATTGCCTCAAATGCTAAATCTTTTATGTGAAACTGAATTTATTCAATCAGAGACAACGCTATAGAGTTGCCTATAGTAAAGGCCATACGGCTCCAATATTTTATTATTATTATTATTTTTTTTTTTTTACAGAGACGCTTCATATGGAAGGGGTCGTCGTAAAAACTTCAAAGGGGGATCGTTTGATTGGAAATTGAGAGTTCTAGTGCCCCTTTTCAGGGTCAAAGTGATTGGAAGGCAACGAACATCCCTTCCACGCCCACCATTTCCCCAAACACATCCAATCAAAATTTTGAGATAGCCATTTTGTTCTACGTAGTTGATTTCCAGATAGGAATTATGTTTTTGAGGAGGACACTCCCCCATAGCCGTCAGGGCAAGGGTTGTAAGTTATGCCCTGGGGGCATATAAGCTTTTTATAGAAAGCTTTGTCGTAGAAACTTCAATAAGCGCTCATTCGATTGGAAATTCAAAGGGCTAGTGCTGTTTTTAATAGTCGAAAATGATTAGAGGACAGCTAACCCCCTCTGCCCACCTTTTCCCCAAACACATCCAATTAAAATTTTGAGATAGCAATTTTGTTTAACGTAGTTGAAAATTCTGGAAATTAGGTCTTTGAGGATGACACCCCCCCCTCACAGCCTTCAGGGCAAGGGTTGTAAGTTATGCCCTGGGGGCATATAAGGTTTTTTATAGAAAGCGTTGTCGTAAAAACTTCAAAAAGGGTTCATTCGATTGGAAATTTAAATGGCTAGTGCCATTTTTAATAGTCGAAAGTGATTGGAAGGCAATAACACCCCTTCCACACCCACCATTTCCCCAAACATATCTGATCAAAATTTTGAGATAGCCATTTTGTTCAACGTAGTTGAAAGTTCTGGAAATTATATCTTTGAGCACGACACTCCCCCCAAAGTCTTCATGGCAAGGGTTATTAGTTATGCCCTGGGGGCATATAAAGTTCTTATGGAAGGAATCCTCGTATAAACTTCAGAGAGGGCTGATTTGATTGGAAATTTAAAGTTCTAGTTCACTTTTTAAGCGTCAAAAGATATTGGAGGGTAACCAGCCCCCCCCACGCCCTTTTTCCCCGAATGCATCCGATAAAAATTTTGAGATTGCTATTTTGTTAAAAATACTTCAAAAATCATATAACAAAAACTGCGGTGTCGACACAACCCCCAAGGCCCGGGGGCAGGCGTTGTAAGTTAGGCCCTGGGGGCATATATGGTTTTTATGGAAGGGATGCTCAAATAAACTTCAAAGAGGGCTCATTTGATTGGAAATTGAAAGTTCTAGTTCAGTTTTAATTAGTCAAAAGAGATTGGAGGGCACCTAGCCCCCCTCCCCCCACGCTCTTTTTTCTCAAACCCATCTGATTAGAACTTTGAGATTGTCATTTTTTTAAATATAGTTCAAAGACCATATAGCGGAAACGCCGGGGTCGACACAGCCCCCAAGGGAACGAAGGCAGGCGTTGTAAGTTATGCCCTGGGGGAATATATGGTTCTTATGGAAGGGATGCTTGTAAAAACTTCAGAGGGGGCTAATTTGATTGGAAATTGAAAGTTCTAGTTCAGACACAGCCCCCCAGGGCCCAGGGGCAGGTGTTGTAAGTTATGCCCTGGGGCATATATGGTTTTCATGAAAAGGATACTCGTATAAACTTCAGAGAGGGCTCCTCTGATTAGAAATTGAAAGTTCTAGTTCACTTTTTAATAGTCAAAAGAGATCTGAGGGCAACTAGTCCCCCGCCCACGCCTTCTTTTTCCAAACCTATCTGATGAAAATTTTTAGATCGACATTTTGTTAAAAATAAAATAGTTCAAAGGTCAGATAAGAAAAAACTCTGATGTCAATACAACCCACAGGGCCCGGGAGAAGGCGTTCATAGTTATGCCCTAAGGGCATGTATGGTTCTTATAAAAGGGATGCTTGTGTAAACTTCATAGAGGGCTCATTTGATTGGAAATTGAATGTTCTAGTTCACTTTTTAATACTCAAGAGATTTAAGGGCAACTAGTCCCCCCCCCCATGCCCTTTTTACCCCAAATCCATCCGCTACAAATTTTGAGATAGCCAGAAGTTAAAAATTGTTCAAAAATTAGATAACAAAAACTCCGGTGTCAACACAACTCCCCAGGGCCCAGGGGGTAGGCGTTGTAAGTGCTGTCCTGGGGCCTTGTATGGTTCTTATGAAAGGGATGCTCGTATAAAACTTCAGAGAGGGCTAATTTGATTGGAAATTGAAAGTTCTAGTTCACTTTTTAAGAGTCAAAAGATATCCGAGGCCAACTAGCCCCCCCCCCACACCCTTTCTTCCCAAGCCTATCCGATAAAATATTTAAAATAGTCATTTCATTAAAAGAAATCCAAAGGTCAGATAAGAAAAACTCCTGTGTCGACGCAACCCTCCTCCCCCCATCGTCTGGAGGCAGGCGTTGTAAGTAATGCTCTGGGGGCATATATCGTTTTTATGGAAGGGATGCTTGTATGAACTTCGGAGAGAGTTCATTTGATTAGAAATCGAAAGTTCTCGTTCACTTATTAAGAGTCAAAAGAGATTGGAGGGCAACTAGCCCCCCACGCATCCGTACCCTAAATGCATCAGATAAAATTTTGAGGTAGACATTTTTCTGAAAATAGTTCAATGTTCAGATAACAAAAACTCAGGTGTCGACACAGCCCCCCAGGGCCCGAGGGTAGGCGTTGTAAGTTATGCCCTGGTCGCATATATGGTTGTTATGGAAGGGATGCTCGTATAAACTTCATAGAGGGCTCATTTGATTGGAAATTGAAAGTTGTAATACACTTTTTAAGAGTAAACAGTGATCGGAGGGCAGCTAGCCTCCCCGCCCACACTCTATTTACTTTTTTCCCAGACGCACTTCATATAGAAGGGGTCTTCGTATAAACTTCAAAGGGGGCTTATTTCAAAGGGGACAAACTTGCCCCCTTTACACATTACAATGTGAATGTATTGTGAGTTTTGTTGAAAACGGAACAGCTCAAGGGATTCAATCTATAGGATTAAAGTTGTAATTTTAGCATTTGACCCATCCATATCCCGTCTCCGTTATCCTCCAAATTTCATGCAGATAAGTTGGTATGCTGGATCTCTTTAAAATTTAAATCCTGCTAAGTCTGGGGCGTAAAGAAATCTTGTCAGAACCTATGGCATTTTGAGAGCACCATTTGAAACTAAAAACTGACAAAATCCAATATGTCTCTCATCTGGCAGCATTATGTCTGGCAGCATTATACAGCCTGGATCGTGCTATTTTTAGAATATAACGCATTTATTTTACGCCATTTGAAACTAGTAGCATATGGAGCACCACTTCTTCGTCTGGCATCATAATATAGAGCACCATTTGAAACTATAAACTGACACATATCTAATGTGGCTTGTCTGGCAGCATAATATAGAGGCGTGCGATTTTTAGAATCTAATGCATTTATAGTTGCCCCGTTTGAAACTAGTAGTTGACAAATAGCTAGTGTACTTTCTTCATCAGCATAGTGTAATGCTCTTGTGGAAATTATCCTGCATGTTTAAAAGAGCGCCATTTGAAACTAGAAATTGACAAATATCTAATGAACCTTGTCTGACAGCATAATATAGAGGCGTGCGATTTTTGGAATCTAATGCATTTATAGTTGCCCCGTTTGAAACTAGTCGCTGACAAATATCTAGTCTACTTTCTTCAGAAGCATAATGTAAAGCTGTTTTCTGGAAATTATCCTTTAATCTTGGGTTAACACAGTCATTGGTGATCAATACAGCCATGCGTTTGGAATCTGTTGCATTTATAGTTGCCCCATTTGAACCTAGTAGCTGACCAATATTTAGTCTACTTTCTTCAACAGCATAATGTAAAGCTGTTTTCTGGAAATTATCCTTTAAGCTTGGGTTAACACAGTCATTGGTGATCAATACAGCCATGCGTTTGGAATCTGTTGCATTTATAGTTGCCCCGTTTGAAACTAGTAGCTGACCAATATTTAGTCTACTTTCTTCAGCAGCATAACGTAAAGCTGTTTTCTGGAAAATATCCTTCAAATTTGGGTCAATACAGCAATTGGTGGTCATGACGTCCATGCGTAAATCGCAAAACATGTTTTCATTCACATCAGTTTTATCTTGGCTCACTTCTGTATTTTTATCTTGCTGCATTTTTTCCATTTCTTTTTCCAAGTTGTCTGTAGTTGAACTCAATTTCGTCATTTGAAAATAAAAGCTAAATAAAATTTTATCGAAATCACGTTTTCCAATTTGGCTTTGGTATCTTTTCAATTTATCTGCAAGTGATCTTGTCTGTCGTATAGAATCCATTATTTCCTTCTGAATCTGAATCTTTTCTTCACTTCTGGGGATCTATAAATAATGGATAGCATTTTGGTAATTGAGGCAATCTCTTTGTCTAGTTTTTCGAACGCATCAGTCTGGAAACTACCAGCCATATTTTTAATTTTTGAAAAAATGGCGTCCTTTTTACCGACCTGACCCGAACTGTCAATTTTCCAGTCCAATTTTTTAGCATCAAGTCCCAGTTTAGAATTTCCGGTAGATTTAAAGATATTCACTTTCTTCCCTTCCGCTCTCTTCTCTCCAACAGCATAACATGCATCTCTGTCCCTCTCAAAATTTTTAGTTTTGCCCAGAACTTTAGTTGACATGATAGATTGTTTGCTTTTCAATAACTTGTTAGACTAACCTTGTTTAAATAATTAATTAAAAAAGCTGTCCGAAAAATAAGTTTTTTAAAGAAAAGTAAAGGTCATTTTAAACTTAAGCTCAGGAGATACAAATACCTGTTAAAATTCAAACTCAAAACGACCAGAAATTACTATTAAAGAATAAATGAAACCCAAAACGAACAGAAATTAAATAAACAATCATAGCAAAAAACATACAACAAGTAATAATATAAATGAATAAATAGATCTTAAAAGCGAGTAATGCTTAGATTGAATATGAAAATCAGGCTTAAAACGAAAACAAATATTTTGCTATTAAAGTATAAATGAAACTTAAAACGAACAGAAATTAAATAACAATCTATGCGAACAAACATACAATATATATTAATGTAAATGAATAAATAAATCTTAAAACGAGTGAAACTTAAATTGAATATGCAAATCAAGTTTGAATCGAATAAAAATAACTACAAACAAGAGTTTGGGTATCGCCTCACTGCAGAAGCCTAAAACCTACTGCGTCATTGGCGCTTTACTGAAAACAATACAAGATACTAGGGTATATAGGAGTGCTGTTATTGATGTTAAAAGTAAAGATCACCATCTAGTAGTGTCAAGGGTTAATTTAAAGCTGAAATATCGGAAGGGTAATCACCTCCCGGGAAGTTATGATGTTAGTAGACTCCAGGATGAGAATTTGAGAGAAACTTTCCAGGAACAGTTGAATACTAAACTTGAGAGTTTAAAATTTGATAATGTGGAAGATGGTTGGAATAATTTTAGAAAAATAATTTGTGAAGTTGCTGAAGGTGTATTAGGGAAGAAAGCTAGAACTGCAGCTAAGAATATTAGTGAAAAAGCTTTAAGTTTAATAGAAAGGAGAAAGGACTTGTACAAGAATTATCTGAGTGATAGATCACATGAAAACAAAAGAAATGTAAAGAAAGTGGAGAAAGCATTGAAATATGAACTAAGGAGGTGTGAAGTGGAGGCCATGGATAAAATTGCCGAGGATTTAGAAGATGCAGCTAGACGGCATAATAGTAAAATATTGTACTGGCACGTTAACAAATTGAGAGGTAGTAGTCAATCCGGACTTGTCCCAGTTAAAGATAGGAATGGGGTGGCAATTAGCGATAAGACAAAAGCTAAAGCGAGATGGGCCGAACATTTTGAGAATTTGCTTAACCGAGATAGAGTTGCAGGAAAAAATATAGAGGAAAATGAAAAAGTTTGTGATACCTTGGATGTGAAGGAAGATTTGTTTTGTGAGGAGGAATTAGAAACAGTACTAAAAGGATTAAAGAATAATAAGGCTCCAGGTGCTGATAGGGTAGTAAATGAGTTTCTTAAATATGGTGGCTCTGAGGTTAGAAATAAGTTATTGGAGATTATGAATATGATTTTTGAAAAAGGGGAAGTACCTAATGATTTTAGGAAAACCTTAATTAAGCCACTTTATAAGAAAGGTGATAAAAGTGAGTGTGGTAATTATCGAGGCATTAGTCTGGTCTCTGTAGGTAGCAAATTGCTTAGTAATATGATACTTTCTAGACTGAGAGATGCCGTAGACAAAGTTTTAAGAGAAGAGCAGTGCGGTTTTAGAAAAGGTAGAGGATGTGTTGACCAAATTTTCACTCTTAGGTTAATAATTGAGAAGTGCCTAAGTTTTCAAACACCTTTGGTCCTCAGTTTTATAGATTATGAGCAAGCGTTCGATTCTGTTGATAGAGGAGCTTTAGTAAAGGTTTTATCCTTGTATGGTATACCAGACAAATACATTAAAGTGATTAGTGCTATGTACGAGAATAACACTGCTGCGGTTAAGGTAGGAAATGAGGTTAGCAGCTGGTTTTGTATTAAATCAGGAGTTAAGCAGGGTTGTGTTCTATCCCCCTTTATATGGATTATTTTGATGGACTTTGTTTTAAGGAGCACAGGAAAGGCAATGGGAGACCACGGAATCAAATGGGGAGGAAAAAGTCTCCTGGACTTGGATTATGCTGATGATATAAGCATCCTAGATGAAAGTGTGAGCAAAATGAATGAAGTTTTAGAGGTTTTGCGAGTTCAGGGTGCTAGTATTGGTTTGAAAATTAATGTTAGGAAGACCAAGTCACTAAGGCTAGGAATAAGTGAAGATGAAAAGGTGACGTTGGGTAATGGAAAGATTGATCAGGTGGGCAGTTTCACTTACCTTGGTAGTATTATTAGTAAAGATGGTGGGAGCAGTGAAGATGTTAAAAATAGAATAGCCAAGGCTCAGGGTGTTTTTTCACAGTTAAAAAAAGTCTGGAAGAATAGGAAGATAAGTCTGCAAACCAAGATTAGAATCTTAGAAGCTACAGTGATGACAGTGGTCAAATATGGCTCTGAAGCATGGACGCTCCGAAAAGCGGATGAAGATTTGCTAAATGTTTTCCAGAGAAATTGCTTAAGGATTGTTCTGGGTACCCGGCTGACTGACCGTATTTCAAACAATAGGCTATACGAAAAATGTGGTTCAATACCGCTTTCTAGGTCTATAATGAAAGAAAGGTTGAGGTGGTTAGGGCATGTTGTTCGGATGAAGGATGACAGATTGCCGAAGATTGTTCTTTTTGGCCAGCCATCTGGGGCTAAACGGAAGGCAGGTCGTCCCCGTCTGGGTTGGGAGGACGTCATAAAGAAAGATTTAAAGGAAATGGGAACTTCGTGGGCGGGTGTAAAAAGGGAGGCTTTGAATAGAATGGGGTGGAGGAGGAGCATGCGTAGCTGTGTTGGCCTCAGGCGGCTTGGTGCTGCGATGAGTTGTTAGTAGTAGTAGTTAGTAATTCTTTCATTAATTAAGATTTTAGGGAATAAATATCAGCATATGTATATTAAATTGACAATGCACATTTTTTTTCAGTAAACTCATTTGAATTTTTTTTCAGTAAAGTACAAATTATATTCTGGCTTTTAGAAAGCATAGGGGTTTTGAACCCTACTCATATTAATTTATGCTCGTTTTGAGTTTGACTCTAATATTTATTTTAATATTTGTTCGTTTTGGGTTTCATTCATTTATTGATACTGATTTGGGATAGTTGTATGCTGGGTAGATTATATGATAGTCCGGACGCCAGGTGTTGAAAGTGTGAATCATACCACGACGGAATGGGGCTGCTACGAGAATTAGCCTACCCTCCACCACCTAAATTGACCATGCGGATTCAAAAATACCAATGGCACTTGCTTGCGAGTAGTGGAACACTCCGAAACTTGACATTTTATTATATTTTGGTGTTTCATGCAAGAAAATGCATGTTCCACAAAGTTTGAGGTGCAGTTTTCCGCTCAAATAGAAATGCCTAGAAGCCATAGAATGTTTTCATTACAAACCAACACGATTAGTTAGAAAAAATGGCAGAGTTAAAAAAATGGCAAAACTATATGAGTCTTGAATAGTCTTGGAAAGTATAAACAAAATCAAATTGAATATTAGATATATAATGATATTAATTGTTGAAAGATCCATCAGTTCAAGATTTTTTTTTCACTGTAATTTTATTTTCATTTTCAATGCTGTAAGAACTGGAAAATAATAAATTTGTAATATACGAGTAATTCGTTTTCAGTGAAGCACCAATGACGCAGAAGGCTTTAGGTTTTTACAGTTAAAGAAGGGGGCAGTATCCAAATTTTGTTTGTAGTGAAACTATTTTTGTCTTGACTAATCTTGAAAAGAACTAATAAGTTAAACTGAATATTTGATGCATAATGATAATAATTGCTAAAAGCTCATCAGTTCAAAATTTTACTGCAATTTTAATATTTATTTTCAATATTAAGTACAAAAGAAAACATTTGTAATATAATTTGTTTTCAGTAAAGCGCCAATGACGCATTAGGTTTTAGGCTTCTGCAGTGAGGCGATACCCAAACTCTTGTTTGTAGTTATTTTTATTCGATTCAAACTTGATTTGCATATTCAGTTTAAGCTTCACTTTTTTAAGATTTATTTATTCATTTACATTAATATATATTGTATGTTTGTTCGCATTGATTGTTATTTAATTTCTGTTCGTTTTGAATTTCATTTATACTTTAATAGCAAAATATTTATTTTCGTTTTAAGCCTGATTTTCACATTCAATCTAAGCATTACTCGCTTTAAGATATATTTATTCATTTATATTATTACTTGTTGTATGTTTTTGCTATGATTGTTTATTTAATTTCTGTTCGTTTTGGGTTTCATTTATTCTTTAATAGTAATTTCTGGTCGTTTTGAGTTTGAATTTTAACAGGTATTTGAATCTCCTGAGCTTAAGTTTAAAATGGCCTTTACTTTTCTTTGAAAAACTTATTTTTCGGACAGTTTTTTTAAATTAATTTTTGTTCGTTTTTTATCGCAAAAAGTTTCAAGTTTTTATGGCATGGGGGGGGGGTGCTTACTGCCGATTATTCTTGACTTTAAAAAACGGATCTAGAACTTTCAATTTAAATCAAATGAGGCTTTTTTCAAAGTCTATACGATTACCTCTGATAAAAACCTTATATATGAACAATAGACAGCTTGCATAACTTGTGGACAGCGATTGACAACAATGAATGGATTGAAAAATAGCTCCAATAAGGGGGTTTAGACCATTTCACTTGCTGACACAAAGGGATCACGACTGTTTGGAATTGACCTTAGTAGGCTTTTGTGTGCTAAAGTAATTTTACATTTTAACCCCTTCCCATAAGTTAAAAACCCCCTTTAATAAGTTATGCCCCCAGGGCATAACTTACAACGCCTACCCCCGGGCCCTGGTGGGCTGTGTCGACACCGGAGTTTTTTGTTATCAGAACTTTGAACTATTTTAACAAAATGTCTGTCTCAAAATTGTTACCTGATGCATTTAGGACCTGGAGGAGGGGGGGGGCTAGTCACCCTCCAATTTCTTTTGACTCTTAAAAAGTGAACAAGAACTTTCAATTTTCAGTCAAATGAGACCTCTCCAAAGTTTATACAAGCATCCCTTCCATAAGAAATAATGGGAAGGATTCGGAGAATCCTTAAATTACAACTCTTGCCCTGAGGGCTGTGGGGAGCTGTCATCCTCAAAGACCTAATTTCCAGAACTTAAAACTACGTTTAATAAAATGGCTGTCTCAAAATTTTGATTGGATGTGTTTGGGGGAAAGGTGGGCGTGAGAGGGGGGTTAGTTGCCCTCAAATCACTTTCGACTATTAAAGAGGGCACTAGCCCTTTGTATTTCCAATCGAATGAGCCTTTTTTGAAGTTTCTACGACACCGCCTTCTATAATAACCTTATATGCCCCCAGGGCATAACTTAAAACCCTTGCCCTGAGGGTTGTGGGGGATTGTCCTCCTCAAAAATATATTTTCTATCTGGAAATCAACTATGCTGAACGAAATGGCTATCTCAAAATTTTGATTGGATGTCTTTGGGGGAATGATGGGCGTGGGGGGGGGCTAGTTACGCTCCAATCAATTTCGACTATTAAAAAGGGCACTAGCTCTTTAATTTCAAATCGAATGAGCCTGTTTTGAAGTTTCTACGACAACGCCTTCTATAAAAACCTTATATGCCCCCAGGGCATAACTTAAAACACTTGCCCTGAGGGTTGTGGGGGAGTGTCCTCCTCAAAAATATATTTTCTATCTGGAAATCAACTACGCTGAACAAAATTGCTATCTGAAAATTTTGATTGGATGTGTTTGGGGAAATGATGGGCGTGAGGGGGGAGGGGGGCTAGTTACACTCCAATCACTTTCGACTATTAAAAAGGGCACTAGCCCTTTAATTTCCAATCGAATGAGCCTGTTTTGAAGTTTCTACGACAACGCCTTCTATAAAAACCTTACATGCCCCCAGGCCATAACTTAAAACCCTTGCCCTGAGGATTGTGGGGGAGTATCCTCCTCAAAAATATATTTTCTATCTGGAAATCAATTACGCTGAACAAAATGGCTATCTCAAAATTTTGATTGGATGTGTTTGGGGGAATGATGGACGTGGGGGGGAGGGCTAGTTGCCCTCCAATCATTTTCGACTATTAAAAAGGGCACTAGCCCTTTAATTTCCAATCGAATAAGCCTGTTTTGAAGTTTCTACGACAACGCCTTCTATAAAAACCTTATACGCCCCCAGGGCATAACTTAAACCCCTTACCCTGAGGGTTGTGGGGGAGTATCCTCCTCAAAAATATATTTTCTATTTGGAAATCAACTCCGCTGAACAAAATGGCTATCTAAAATTTTGATTGGATGTGTTTGGGGAAATGATGGGCGTTGGGGGGGGGAGGGGGGCTAGTTACATTCCAATCACTTTCGACTATCAAAAAGGGCACTAGCTCTTTAATCTCCAATCGAATGAGCCTGTTTTGAAGTTTCTACGACAACGCCTTCTATAAAAACCTTATATGCCCCCAGGGCATAACTTAAAACCCTTGCCCTGAGGGTTGTGGGGGAGTGTCCTCCTCAAAAATGTATTTTCTATCTGGAAATCAACTACGCTGAACAAAATGGCTCTCTGAAAATTTTGATTGGATGTGTTTGGGGGAATGATGGGCGTGGGGGGGGGGGGTAGTTGCCCTCCAATCATTTTCGACTATTAAAAAGGGCAATAAAACTCTCGATTTCCAATCGAATGAGCCCCCTTTGAAGCTTCTACGATGACCCCTTCCATATGAAGTGCCTCTGGGGAAAAAAATAAATAATAATAAAACATTGGAGCCGTATGGCCTTTACTATAGGCAACGCTACAGCGTTGCCTCTGATCAGAATATCACTGGAAACATTCATTTATATTCAAAAAGGTGACGTCATTTTAGTTGTGCAGTATGTATCTAGAAAGGGCTGACTGGTGATGACGTCACCTAACATCACTTTCCGTTTTTTAGTCAGTTTAGGAAATTCATTTGCGATGACGTCATGTAAAAATGAATTGCATTAAATAAACCCTCTGTAGACGCTCCTATTTACAAAATTTCTTTGATCATGGGGTGATGAAGAAAATGCGCATCCAAATTTCACGTTTCAACCCCTTCCCACTTCCCCCCGATAAAAAGTTAACAGTAAAAGGGGTAATTTTTCACTTCATTAGTTGTAAATTGAAAGTCGGCGTGGTCAAAGATATTTCGAATGTAAGTTAAATCTGGTTAATTAAAGATAAATTTCGTCACAAAGAGTAGAAGAAGGGATGGTAGTATTTCTTGAGAATCACTCATTTTTTTATTTTTTTTTAGTGCAGTTTTGATAGATTTTATTGTTTGATTGGTGGCCTTTTATTTCTTGTAGTCTTTGCCAATAGAAACCGGATTCTTTATACGTACAAATAAAGTCTGAATAAAAATCCTTGGTCACGATTTGTGTCATATAATTCTTTTTTGTTTTGCCATATATGGTATAATGTATACTACTACTACTACTAACAACTCACCGCAGCACCAAGCCGCCTTAGGCCAACACAGCACTCCTCCATCCCAATCTATTCAAAGCCTCCTTCTTTACACCCTCCCATGAAGTTCCCATTTCCTTTAAATATTTCTATAATCCCTTTTATGTCCCAAATTTCTAAAATATGTCCCTTTTTTTCCCTATTATGTCATTGTGTCCCGGCACACAGGAATATGTCCAGTTGGCAACCCTGACTGGGTATTGTAAATGTTAAAGAAAATAATTTGAAAATATGAAATTAGTTGCAACTGTAGAGGAGTTGCACTCTGATGAAAGTACATAGAGATAACAGGCTGGGACTAAGAAGTACGAGTGATTACTTTCCATGAACTTGGTCCGGTACCAACCAGAGGCGTCACTTGCCAAAATGTTTGGGGAAGGAAGACAGGGGCTCTTACAGAAAGGCTGCTCATTTTTTAATTGATTCTGGTAATTTTATTGTGAAATTACTTAATAAAAAACAAAAAAACATGCATCTGTGATTTTATTTTCTGGATAAAAAATAAAAGTAACGATTTTGTAGATATAAGCTTGAAACGTCCACAGAAGGGTCATCTAATATTTTGCTGATATGCTGAATATAATATGCTGAATCCAATGGTGAGATTTTCATAATGATGCCTTTAATTGGGTGTTTTCCATATTTCTTGAAAATCAAGCAAATTTCTCAGGCTCGTGACGTTTCATGCTTAACATTAAACTTAATGAATTTTACATAGTTGGGATCAGCAATAAAACTAAAAATTTATGTTCATTTTGTGCATTAATTATTAAAATATAATTTTTTTTTATTAATACTGGCCTTAGTTACTATTATGGGGGGAAACAACCAGGGCAGCTAACCCGGGCATCTTGGTTTTATAGATTATGAGCAAGCATTCGATTCTGTTGATAGAAGATCTTTAGCGATAATCTTAACCTTGCATGGTAGTAATTTAAAAAAACGTTTCCAACAAAATAAGTTTTTCAAAAAGAAGTAAAGAACTCCATTAAACCAAAAATTAACAAAAATAGAATCAAATAATCTACCAAGCATACAACTATCACAAATCAGGATCAATAAATAAATGAAACCCAAAACAAACATAAATTAAAATAAATAAAAGAGTCAAACTCAAAACGACCAGAAATTAATATGAGTAGGGTTTTAAACCCCATGCTTTCTAAAGCCAGAATATAACTTGTACTTTACTAAAAAGAATTCAATTGAATCTACTAAAAGAAATGTGCATTGTCAGTTTAATGTCAGTTTGATATTTATTCCTTTAAATCTTAATTGATTTTTGATCTCTTAAAGTTATAAAAGTGAAAATATTTAAAAGAATTTTTTTCAGTATAGTACAAATTATATTCTGGCTTTTAGAAAGCAAGGGTTTAAAAACCTACTCATATTAATTTCTGCTCGTTTTGAGTTTGACTCCATTATTTATTTAATTTCTATTTGTTTGTTACCCCCTGGGCATAACTTACAACCCTTGCCCCTAATCTCTGGGGTTTGTTTCAACTCCTAAAGCCTTGTTATATGATATTTAGACTATTTTGAATAGAGTGGCTATCTCAAAATTTCTACTAGATGCATTTCGGGACAATGCGACGTGTGTGGGAGGGGGAGGGGGCAAGCTGCCCTCTGATCACTTTGACTCTGAAAAGAGCACTAGAACGTCTGATTACCAATCCAATGAGCCCCCTCCGAAGTTTATATGACCATGCTTTCTATAAGCTAGAGATTTTTTTTCTACCACGAAAATGGACGGAATTTCCGCACGGATTGCTAAATTCGCATGAATTTCCGCAATGTGTAAACGAACCATAAGAATTTCGCACTGTTTTTCATCAGCAACAAGAAAATAGCCTGAGCTACTGAGGTCATGGTACGCTGTTTTTAATGTCATAAAATTAGTTTTTTAAGACAAAGACGTTAAAAAATACTAAGATAGAAACTTTAAAAATAGCGTGTCTTGCAGAAGTCCAAATGTCATAGCTTAAGAATTTCCTGCTACATTTCATCAACATCATCAAAATATTATGATCTACGGAGATCACCATGTGCTATTTTGATGTCAGAAAATCATCTAATAAGACAGACGTAAAAAACTGAAATAGTAAAGTTAAAAATAGCGTGTCTTGCAAAAGTCCAATTGTCCTAACTTAAGAATTTCATGCTATTTTCCATCAGCATCATCATAATAGCCTGAGCTACAGAGATCACGGTACGTTATTTAGATGTCAGAAATTTGTCTAATGAGACAAAGATGTTAAAAAACACTAAAATAGTAAGGTTAAAAATAGTGTAACTTGCAGAAGGCCAATTGTCGTAACATAAGAATTTACTGCTTTTTTGATGTCTGAAAATTATCTAATAAGACGAAGACGTTAAAAATACTAAAATAGAAACGTTAAAAATAGCGTATTTTGCTGTAGTCCAACTGGCCTAACTTAAGAAGTTCATGTTATTTTCCATCAGCATCATCAAAATAGCCTGAGCTACAGAGATCACGGTACGCTATTTAGATTGTAGAAAATTTGTCTAATAAGACAAAAATGTTAAAAAACACTGAAATAGTGACGTTAAAAATAGTGTAACTTGCAGAAGTCCAATTGTCGTAACTTAAGAATTTTCTGCTATTTTTCATCAGCATCATCCAAATAACATGATCTGCAGAGATCACGATATGCTATTTTGGTGTCTGAAAATTATCTAATAATACGAAGACGTTAAATACTAAAATAGTAACATTAAAATAGCATGTCTTGCTGGTGTCCAATTATACTAAATTAAGAAGTTCGTGCTATTTTCCATCAGCGTCATCAAAATAGCCTGATCTACAGAGATCACGGTATGCTATTTTGATGTCAGAATATTTTCGAATAGAAAGAAGACGTTAAAAACACTAAAATAGTAACGTCAAAAATAGCGTTTCTTAAGTCAAATTTCCATAACTTAAGAATTTCACTGGCTTCGTCAAAACAGCTTTAGCTATAAAGGTTATGATCCGTTATTTTGATTTCATATTACTGTCTAGTAAGAAGAAGGCGTAAAAAAAATACTAAAATAGTAATGTTAAAAATAGCGCATCGTCAAGAAATTCAATTTTAATAACTTAAAAATTGACTGCTACTTTTCATCCACATCATCAAAATAGCCTGGGTTACAGAGGTCACAATGCGCTATTTTGATGTCAAAATTTCTTGCTACTTTTCATTCGCGTCGTCAAAGTAGCCTGTCGGAAAACACATTAATGTTTTAACTTGAAATAATCACAGTAATACTCACGGTCTAAATTAAATTGAACAGATTTATACTGTTCGAAAGGCAATATGATTGCATTTAGAAAGCATATGCTATTGTTAAGTGGTTTTGAAAATTTAAAACTCTCACATAAAGAATATCCTCGTCTCCTTTTAAATTCATTCAAAGTAGATGTCACCAGTGAACCACCTACAAGTACCCTCTAATGAGCTTCCAAAACTTTAGCTTTCTGGTAGTAAGTAGCACAATGACAAGAGTGACGGCAAAAGGGTAGGATGGTGATAAAAGGTACATTACCGTATACCATTTTGTGCTGATTTTTTGCATTTGAGACAAAATTGAAGATCTTTAAAATGAAGTTTTCTGAAGTTGGAATTTCACAAATGTAAAATTCCACGTCGGAATTCATTTTCTTCTTTTTAATCTGTTGACCAATTGTTATAATTCTTTTGTCCCCTCGGTTTATTAAGGGCGATCCCGTTGACTCCACCTTAGCTGCGTAATCTCTTTCTCAGAACCTATCGGCCTGAATGGATGTGCATGAAACTGATGCTACTAATACCGGTCACGTTATATTCACACCCTTGACCAACCAGATCCAGAGCTCGTAACTTCTTGATTTCGAAGACTCTAGGTAGCGAGGGGTGAACTAAGATAGTTGTGACTTGACGAAGGCTCCCCTGAGTCCTGAACAAGGAAAATCGAGGCTACCTCCTAATTATATATACTGTTTTAAAGAGTACAATAAGAATATGGATCTATTCAAGGCCGTATCCACGGGGGGGGGTTAGGGGGTTTGAACCCCTCCCGAGATATTTGTGTGACTCGTAAAAACGTAACAAAAATGGACATAAACAAGTTTTGTATGCATTTTTTCAGGTTTTGTGTGTATCCCCCCCCCCCCCCCCCAAAAAAAAAAAAATCCTGGATACGGCCTTGGCTCTAGTACAGATAAATACTCAAATAAATAACACTTACAATTGAAGCAAACTGGTCCGTCCAAAACTAATTTGTACTAGCGAGCTTCAAAAAGCCCAGTTTCTCTATTTCCTCGACCTTACATAGTATTTTTCTCAACTTTTTGGGCTTTTACGTCAATCTCTTATCCCACATATATGTCCGAGAAGTTGACGCTCATCAGAATCCTCTTTACAAAATTTGGATTTTTAAATTATTTTTACTATATTAGATTATTTAATTGATCCTACTTGTTTGACAATTCTGTTATAATTGAAAATCATAATAATTTGAAAATAATGTACGCGACGAAGAAATTTTAGACCGTTAAAATAGCGTAAATATACTATAAAAATAATGTTAAAAGTTGATTTTTTAAAGCTTTAGGATTCAAAACTGTTCTTCATTGACATCACCAAAATAGCTTGAGGTATGGAGACTTTTATCAAACCATAAAAGAAACGACCATTCAAGGCTCCCCTTTCCTGTCTTTTCCCTTTTTCTCTTAAAGGTTGGTTTTTATTCTTGAATCTTTCGAAGGGCTAGTCTCTTTTTATTACATCTAATTTTTTTTAGCAGAGAAGACGGCTTGAGGGAAGTCCTTACCCAAATGTCTGCTTTATTTCCCGTGGGCTGAAAATTATCTTTTTTGTTGTTTTGTCTATTTGGTTCTTTACTTTTCTTCTTTCTTCATAATTCTCTATTCTTTTTTCTTTCTATGTTTCTCTGTACTTCTTGTATATCCAGTGGGGTTGTTGAACCTATTGAACAAAATTATTCACCATATTTTCATAAAAACTTGTTGTAGTATAGTCAATTGATGATCTGTTTGGCGATACGGGGTCAGGGTTCGATCCTTGCCGCAACAAAGTTGGGTGACAAGGTTTTTTTTTCAATGGAGATATAATTTATTCACAAAAAAGTAAACAAAAAAGCATGAAGCCCAGTAACCTGGGCTTGTATTGCAACTCCAAAAAAAAACTTACATCCACTTACATTAGTGCATTCGGGTTCCCATTTTACAAAAAAAAAATATATATATAAAACATATTAAACATATAGAGCTACTTGAGAAAAAAAAAAAAAATAGAATTCATAAACCTGCAGGCAATGGTGCCTCAACTGCTCACGGAAGCCAGACCTTTCAGCAATATCCCTAATAGAAGATGGTGTCTGAGACCTTAGCACCGGAAGAATATGACGAGCAGAGAAAGCAGACCTCGCAAACACTCTAATCGGCCTTCTATACATACCAACCTGTCTCGTTAAATACCCATGGACATCAGCAGCTGTCTCAAACATATGACGAAGACACATTGGAGCAATTATAAATTATAAAGCTTATAAAATAAGCACAAACCTGAAAACGGTAAAATACGGACTCGCGGATAAATATTTCTAACTGAGGCAAGTCTATCGATTCCATAAATAGCACGCACAGCTGAATTCTGGAGAACACGCAAAGGTGTCAGGTAAACATAAGCTTGCTACTTATCCTTAAAAAAAAAAAAACAGCAATTGAAGCATCGATTCGACGCCCTGTGTGCCAGCAATGGTTCTGGAGGATCTTTATCCTTTATCATTTTTTTTCAAAAAAATTCCCTGTTGCTTAAAAGATACACTACTACTACTACTGTTGCTGGTAATAACTCACTGCACGTGAGCGTGTTGGAGCCAACAGGCCTGCGAACGCTCTTATATTCAGCGATATACTCCATGCAAAACAGTTATTATTGTTTTGAATTCATAAGACTGTAGACTGTTTTGTCTGGTTGTATTAAGGCTTATGAATGTAAATCTTTCATTTAGATTTTAATTATTCTCATTGCAGTTTGCGACTGTCTACAAAGCCAGAAACTTGAAATCCGATGACATTGTCGCTGTAAAAAAGGTATTAATTTATTCTATTATATTAGGTTATCTCCATTATTTAGACCTTAAAAAAGAAGTAAGATGACGTTTCAGGTAAAATTTTCTATTAAGTGCCACGAAAGGCTCTGATCATGGTTGCAGCGATAGATGCATGTTTGCAGCGATAGCTAGTAAAGGACAAACCATGGCCCATATTAACTAAAAATTAAAAGACACTGTAAAAAAAAGTGGCTAGTGAGAAAAAATTACCATTTGTTGTTGGTTCTCGATTAGTGTTTAAAGTAAAATGTTATTCTGAAAATCACTTAATGGGAAATTTGAAAAACAATACAAAAGCCCTGAAAAATGGCGTCGGTTGGAACAAGAAATACACCATTGGAACCGCCATTGCCGGATACCCTACAAGGAAATTTTCTGCGCCCTGGCTTGAACAGCAAGGAAAATAACTTTTTTTTGCATGGGTAGCACTGATGTGTCCTCTTTTTTTCATTATTCACTGCTAGTGAGGCACTGGAACATCAAAGAGAGCTTCTATATCTAGTTTCTTTTGTAATTAACTAAAAATAATATTTAATATAAAATACAATTTTTACAATATCTGCATCTTCATATACAAACAATATGATGTTATTATATTGCGTATGATGTCATATCTGAGTGACTCTACTGCCTTTTTCCGTGGGGTTCGTTCTTTACTATACTTAATTGGAATAGTAACAGACGACCTGGCTACAACCTGCGATTATGACATCATTGATCAATCTTTAACATGAAATTATAATCTTGTTTTAGTCACTATGGGCTGGAAGTTTGTTCTGTACTGTAATACGATTATGACGTCATCGATCAATCTTTAACATGAAATATGCAGTTTTCGTAAAAAAATTGATTTTATTTTAAAAATAATTTGTTTTAATTACAAAAGTTTTTTAATCCCATTAATTTCCTTTAAAATGAGCCATTGAACAACTCTCTTCGATGTTCCAGTGCCAAGCTATCTGTGGAAGGAAAAAAAAGAAAAAAAAAATGCCGTTTAGGCAAAATGCACCAACTTTCTACATAAACTTTATAGCCCCCCTAGGCATAACTTACAACCCTTGCACGGAGGGCTCTGAGGGGGTTGTCATCCTAAAAGACCTAATTTCCAGAACTTTCAACTACGTTGAACAAAATGGATATCTCAAATATGTGTTAGGGAAAATGGTGGGCGTGAGAGGGGGTTAGTTGCCCTCCAATCACTTTCAACTATTAAAAAAGGCGCTAGCCCTTTCAGTTTCCAATTGAAGGAACCCTTTTGAAGTTTCTACGACAACGCTTTCAATAAAAATCTTATATGCCCCCAGGGCATACTTACAACCCTTGCCCTCAGGGCCAGGGGCGCCAATTAGGGGGGCAGGGGGGGCCATGGCCCCCATAGACTTTGAAAATTACCTTCTTATTTATATTTCTCAGCTATTTTCTATTTTAGCTATGTGCTATATTAAACCGGTAACTGGTCCAATAAATACGACCAACAAACTGGTGCCCTAATTATATAATCTTGTTTTGAAATGTCTAAGAGCGAGCGCGTCTACACTATTTTATTTCTGAGTAGGGTTCATTCAAAACTAAGCTTCATGTGGTCAGTACCCGTTTCGTTATTGTTCTTGTGAAGAATTCGTTGTAAACTATGAGTTTTGTATATTGCCTTTTTTAGTAGCTGGGAAAGGAAATGTGTTCTAGGGTTTCAAGGGGGTTTTGGTCAGCAGATTCTTGACGTTGTTGAATAGTTTATGGGATGACTAGTCCCAGTGGAGTGTATGGGACTGTCGTGAACAGGAAATGTAAGTGATTGGTTTATGGGGTTTCTAAGCGGGGTAGTTTTACCGTGGAGTATGGGAGTGATTTTCTAGGTGAGTTTCTACGTGTTTCTTCAGTTCTTCTCTTGCCGTGTCTGAGTGAAGTCCTTGTCTACTACTCGTTTAACTGCATCTATCTTAAACTACTGTACATAAACTTAGTACAATAAAACACATAGTTTATAGTGAAAGACACTCTTCTGCCTCCTCCACGAGAACCCATAACTCTGAATGATTCGGCTACGCTTATAAAAGTAAACAGTTTATCAGCAGAAAGCAAGGTTTACATCGTAATCAAACTATGAGTAAAAAGCGACAACAAACTTTGGATTTTTTTTTCGGTGAAACTGCGGAAGAAAAATGAAGAAACTTTAGTGCAAGAAACTGGCAATAGTGTCAGCGCCCAAAGTCTCGGGTTAGTTGAGATAATTCCCCCACCTGTGACAGAATTTCGGAAACAAACGGAACAATAAATGGTTCAGATCAACATGAAAGTTCGGTCTGCATCGCTGAACCCCTTGCGGGTTCCAGTAGCAGTCAAGAAACTCTCTCAAATATCTCTAGGACGCTTCACGACAAACCAGCTCAACCTATTCTTGAGAGATATCCGGCTTCCACTTCTAACGGAAGGAAATTCAGTGCACATTACTATAAGACTTATGAATGGATTGAATACTCAAAAAACTTGAATTCCGTGTTTTGTTTTGCTTGCCGCCATTTTTCTATGGGGACTCTAAGGGCTGGAGAAACTGCTGGAAAAAGGGCTTTCATTGAGTCAGGATTTTGCAAGTGGAAAGACAGTTCTGCTCTATTAAAGCAACATGATGGTTCTGAAAGACATAGACATAAATGTCAGCATGGACGGAATTTAAGATAATGAGTACTGATAATTCGAAATCTATAGCGAATGCCTTAATTCAATCCAGATCTCAAGAGGTTCAGGAAAATAGAGATCATGTGAAGTACATTTTTCGCGCTATTTGCTTTCTTGGCCGCCAGGGTCTTGCTTTGAGGGGTCATGACGAATCAGAAACATCTGCAAACCGGGGTAATTTGGTTGAATTGATGGAGGGAATGTCTAAAGGCGACGAAAAGCTGAAGGCCATGTTACAGCGCCGATATGGTCACTATTGCAGTCATCAGTACCAAAATGACGCAGTTACACTGATAGGAAATGCCTTGCGCCAAGATATTATTTCAGAAGTAAAATCAGCTAATTACTTTGCTCTTCTTGTCGACGAGACAAAAGACGTTTCTAGAAAAGAACAATTAGCAATCCTACTCAGGTACATATCGGCTGCTATCACATGCACAAATTAGACGCCGAGAGCTTATCCACCTCGATTTGTGAAACTATAGAAAAGCTTGGTGTAGATTCGATGCTGTGTATTGCCCACTGTTATGATGGCGCATCCGTTATGAGTGGGAAATTTAACGGAGTTCAAGTAAAGTTTAGGGAGAAGGTGCCTCATGCAGTTTATGTACACTGTCACGCCCACAGATTAAACTTGGTTTTGACTGACTGCCTAAAAAATATCAGCGAAATTTCTGAATTTTTCTCTGTGGTGCAAAGACTTTACGCATTTATATCATGCAGCAATACTCGTCACGAGCTATTTGTGGAATCCCAGCGTATTAGCGGGCAAAAAGTCTTGGAGCTAGAGAGGACCGTCCAGACACGCTGGTTTTACGCAGTCCGCTCTTTTTCGAAGGTGAAGGCCAGATTTGATTGTATTGTTGCTGTGCTTACCGCAGTCTCTGATAGTTCCAACGGCGAGGCAGCGTGTGAAGCAAAAGGACTACTGGACAAAATCAACTCTGCCTCTTTTGTTTCAACTTTACACATAATGGAAAAATTATTAGTCATTGTAAATTGTTTATCAGAGCAACTTCAATCCGGAAGTTTGTTGATTTATAAGGCACTTGAACAGATTTCTGGGACATATGAGACACACCAAAGGCTGAGAAATGATAACGAATGGAACAACTTAAGCAAAAACATATCTGAATTCTTGGCTTTAAACGATATCCAGGAATCGAAATCTCCACAATCTAAAACCAGTGCTCGAAGCAAGAGAAGTGAAGCCATTTCCATTCGTCTCAAAGACTTTCTTTCAAACTCAACAACCGGTAAACGCTATATCAGTCAGCTAGTTGAATCAGACTGCGGTAAACTTCTGTACTTTGAGGTAATAGATCGTTTCACGAGTGAGATGGACCAACGTTTCATGCAGAATATGCCTCTGCTCGACGCTTTATCTGCCTTCAACCCCTCAAGTTCCAATTTTCTTGAACTTTCGAAAGTGGAAAGAGTTATGTGTCATTATCAAGAGACTCTCGGTGTCGATGACCATGCCATAGAATCCCAGCTTTCTCTTGCAAAGCTGCATCTGTCAAAAAGTGATATTTCAAAAATGGATCTTCTTCGAGCTATCGAAATCTTATCCGACCTCCCAGTTGCCTATTCTGCAGTGCTAAAACTGATGAAGCTAGTTGCTACTTTGCCTGTGACCACTGCCAGTAATGAACGATTCTTCTCGGCATTAGGGCGTGTGAAAGACTATCTGCGATTGACGATGGGAAACTACAGACTCAGTGATCTCATGATAATGGCCGTTGAAAAAAAGGAGGTAAAGAAACTGGATTTGGATAGATTAGTCGACGATTTTTCCAAGCAGCGACCTCGCCGCTACCCCCTGTTTTAGGTATGTTTGCTAAATGTTGTTCTTTTTTTGCATCTTAATTAAAAAAAATCGAAAAAAATCCTTGTCCCCCCCCCTAAATTTTCGTGAATTGGCGCCACTGCTCAGGGCTGTGGGGGGGGAGGGGTTGTCATCCTTAAAGACTTAATTTCCAGAACTTTCAACTACGTTGAATAAAATGGCTATCTAAAAACTTTGATTGGATGTGTTTGGAGAAAAGGTGGGCGTGAGAGGGGGGTTAGTTGCCCTCCAATCACTTTCGACTATTAAAAAGGGCACTAGCCCTTTGAATTTCCAATCGAATGAGCCTTTTTTGAAGTTTCTACGACAACACTTTCTATAAAAACCTTATATGCCCCCACGGCATAACTTATAACCCTTGACCCGAAGATTGGGGGGGGGGGGGAGTGTCCTGCTCAAAAGTATAATTTCCTGAACTCTGAACTGCGTGGAACCAAATGGCTATCTCAAAATTTTTATTGGATGTGTTTGGGGAAATGGTGGGCGTGGGAGGGGTGTTATTTGCCTTCCAATCACTTTCGACTATTAAAAAGGGCACTAGCCATTTCAATTTCCAATCGAAAGAGCCCTTTTTGAAGTTTCTACGACAGCGCGTTCTATAAAAACCAACTTACAACCCTTGCCCTGAGGGCTTTGGGGGGGGGGGAGGGTTGTCATCCTCAAAGACCTAATTTCCAGAACTTAAAACTACGTTGAATAAAATGGCTATCTCAAAATTTCGATTGGATATGTTTGGGGAAAAGTGAGAGGTGAGAGGGGGGTTAGTTGCCCTCCAATACGTTTCGACTATTAAAAAGGGCACTAGCCCTTTGAATTTCCAATCGAATGAGCCTTTTTTGAAGTTTCTACGACAACGCATTCTATAAAAACCTTATATGCCCCCAGGGCATAACTTACAACCCTTGCCCTGAGGGCTGTGGGGGAGTGTCCTCAAAAACATAATTTCTATCTGGAAATCAACTACGCTGAGCAAAATGGGTATCTCAAAATTTTGATTGGATGTGTTTCGGGAAATGGTGGGCGTGGAAGGGGTGTTAGTCGCCTTCCAATCACTTTCGACTATTAAAAAGGGCACAAGCCACTCCAATTTCCAATTGAATGAGTCCTTTTCGAATTTTCTACGACAACTTCTTCGATACGAAGTGCCTTGCTCTAAAATAATAAATAATACATTGTGACAACATCGTTCTTATATGTCCCCATGGCATAACTTAAAACCCTTGCCCTGAGGGTTGTGGGGGAGTGTCTTCCTCAAAAGCATATTTTCTATTTGGAAATCAACTACGCTGAACAAAATGGCTATCTCAAAGTTTTGATTGGATGTGTTTGGGGGAATGATATGCGTGGGGGGGCTAGTTGCCCTCCAATCACTTTCGACTATTAAAAAGGGCACCAGCCACTCCAATTTCCAATCGAATGAGCCCCTTTCGAAGTTTATACGACAACTCCTTCGATACGAAGTACCCTGGTATGGAAAAAAAAACAATAAAAAACAAAACAAAAATAAATAATACACTGTGCCAACATCGTTCTTTACTTAGGCAGCGCGATTGCGCTGCCTATGATAGGTATTATTCAGAAGTTATTGTTAATGTGGAAAGGACATTATTCAGAATTTATTATGAGTGTGTTAGTTATTGTTAGAGCTGGTGGAAAGGAAAAAATGTGTTATCTTAAACAATTTAGTTCTGTCGGATCTTTTTAGCAGGTGCTGGCAGCCACTCTGGTGTGCAGCAAAACAAGGTAAACAATACGACAGTAAAGGGGGCGATGGGATAAGTAGCTATTAATCATATTTTAGTGGATGTACCTGTATAAGTCTTGTATTTGTGCTATTTATAAACTGAGTAAAATATAGTATAAATGTTCCAAGTACATATTATATAAAACGTTCTTTTGTGGTTTTGGAGTTATTACAAGTCATATGAAGTTCATTTCATCCCAGAGTAGAAAAAGTGATTCTCGCTATATCCAGAGTCAGAATTAGCTAACACAAAGATGAACTTTTTTGATTGAATAAATAGTGTACACAAGACACCAACTTTTAGGATAGGTAGAAAAAAAGGCGGAGTTCCATGCATCTCCTTTATCACAAAAAAAATAAAAAAAGCTCATTTCTCAAAAAAAGCAAGAAGTAGAAGTAGACAAAATAACTAGAGGTGGGATGGGAATGACCAGATAATTTATAATTTACTAGAATATCGCAACTGTAAGCTGAAAGAACCATTTTGTTTAAATTCTTCTTAAAACTGAGCTACGGCCGTGATTCTCTTACTAGTTTAAGTGGCTTTTATTTATTTGCTATGAGAGGAAGTGGGTACTTTATGCTTACTTGTGATCTCTCATGAAGCTTGTTCCTATCTCTTTACGAATGACAAAGTTGACTTTTAATCAAAAGTACCTGTCCGTTCAAGAACTGATATTCATGTTGAATTTTTAAAACTACCAAACGAAAATAGAAATTTTGTCTCGAATCAAGAGAAATGAAAAAGATGTTTTACTTTCGGAATTTTTTCTGTCTCCCCAATGTGTGCTAAAAGAAAATGGTCTAAAATTCTTATTGATTTTTGCTAAACAATTTCTGGCCCTCTTAGATTTGAAGTGAAAAGCTTTAATAATTTTAGATAAAAATTGGAAGTCGTCAAGAGGCAAAGGATGGTATCAATAGAACAGCTTTAAGAGAAATTAAGCTTCTTCAAGAACTGTCTCATCCAAATATTATTGGATTGGTTGGTATGTACCACTTTGGGTTTTGATGGGTTTTGCTGGGTTTTGATGGAGGACGAGAAATTTTGTCTAAAGAAGCCTCTTCCCCAACAGTGACGAAAAAAAAAACACAACTTATAGTACTTTCACACTGAGACATGAACCTTTCACACTAGCTTCTCTTAAGATTTTATGCTAAACTGTATAATCTTACGTAGCATATATTGTCTGTAACGTAGGTAATAAAATCTTAAGTTAAGCTAGTGTGAAAGATTCTACGGCGCAGTGTGAAAGCACTATTAGTTAAGTGTTTGTTTCATCACTGTTAGAGAAGTGGCTCCAGATTTATCCTACATTATGTAATCTTATGTAAGAATCTTGTCTGTAATGTAGTCAATCAAACAGTTCGTGGTAACGAACTGTAAGTAAGGAGCGACCCGGCTCAATGGTAACCGAAATTGTAGAAAACGGAATTTTGATACCAATAGATACATCAAAAAAATCAGATTTTAATGCTGATTTCAAATATAAAAGTGTCATCAAGTTTAGTCCTACCTATCAAAAGTTACGCGCCGGAGAAAATTTGGCTGATTTTCGAAAAAAGGGGGAGAGACCCCCTAAAAGTTATAGAACCTTAAATGAAAATCACACCATCATATTCAGCGTATCAGAGAACCCTACTGCGGAGGTTTCAAGCTCTTATCTACAAAAATGTGGAATTTTGCATTTTTTGCCAGAAGAAAGATCACGGATGCGTATTTATTTGTTTGTTTGTTTGTTTTTTCCCAGGGGTGATCGTATCGACCCAGTGGTCCTAGAATGTCGTTGGAGGGCTCATTCGAACGGAAATTAAAAGTTCTAATGCCCTTTTTAAGGGACCAAAAAAAAGAGGGCAACTAGGCCCCTTCCCACGCTCATTTTTTTCCCAAAGTCACCCGATCAAAATTTTGAGATAGCCATTTTGTTCAGCATGGTCGAAAATATGATAAATATGTCTTTTAGGATGACTTAGTCCCCCAAAGTACCCGGGGGAGGGCTGAAAGTTATGCACTTTACCCAATATTAACATATAGTATTGGTTATTGGGAACTATACAGACGTTTTCAGAGGGGATTTTTCTGGTAGTGGGGGGGGGAGTGGGTCGGGGGTTATGTGGGAAGATCTTACCATGAAGGAAGTTTTCATGGGAGGAGGGACATTGCTATGAAGGGGGCGCCGGATTTCCCAGCATTATTTAAATAAAGATCAGAAATTATATTTTAAAAAAAAACAAGTTTTTTAACTGAAAGTAAGGAGCAACATCAAAACTTAAAACGACAGAAAACATTACGTATATGATTGGGTTCATCCCCTAGTCAATACCTCGCTCTTTAAGCCAAAGATTATTTAGTACTTTCATAAGAGCTATTTATTCTAATTAACGGCATTTGTGATTAAGGGGTCATTTTTAAAGAATTGGAACAAAATTTGAACTTTAGCTTAAAGAGCAAGGTATTGACTAGGGGGCGAACCCTCTAATATACGTATTAAAAATATAAGAATATAGAGGTTCGTTACGTAAGTTAATTCGTAAGTTACGTATATTTATTACTAATAAAAACGTTCGTAAATAAAATTAAACAGGTTTTGAGAAAGCCATTTAACCAAATAAAAGTAAAATTAATATTCAATTTTTTTTATTATTCATGTACGGTGAGCCAAAATCAAAACCTGCATTAATTCAAAAACGTTCAAAAATTAAATAAAAAAAACAAGTTTTTGTAACTGAAAGTAAGGAACGACGTTAAAACTTAAAACGAACAGAAATTATTCCATATATGAAAGGGTCTGTCCCCTCCTCAACTCCTTGCTCTTTACGCTAAAGTTTGACTTAGTCACAACTCTATTTTTTTAAAACAATAAAAAACTTTAGCGCAAAGAGCGAGGCGCTGAGGAGGGGACAGCACGTTTCATATACGGAATAATTTCTGTTCGTTTTATGTTTTAACGTCGTTCCTTATTTTCAGTTAAAAAACTTGTTTTTTTTTATTTAATCCTAAATAGATTCGAGCAATACGTAGAGTTTAGGTTATGCAAGTTTGTTCTATTTTGTGAAATATCAACATAGTAGGAATAAAATGGAAATTCTGGATTAGTACAAGCGCTGAAAACCATGTTGTGACCAAGATGGGCTGAGGATTGCACAAAGCCTCCATTCATACTGGAAGTCCCAGGGACTTCTTGCCGTCTGGTTCTAAGCCGGCTTAAGCGCTTCGGTTAGACTTGAGAAAATGTGGCGGTCCTCGTCCTGAACTGGTATCCGGGACCATTGCTTTTCCTGAGGCCAAAATGATTTCAATGATTTAATGAATATGAAAATTGGAACTTTGAATGTTACGACGTTAAAAAAAGTACTATCGTATCAACATTTTGACCGACATATTCAGACGAGTTGAACTGGACTTATTAGGAGTTTCAGAAACTCATATCCCAGGAGTAGGGAGCATGAAATTAGAGTGTATAGAATTTATTTACTCAGGCGAAAAGGATGGGCTACATAGACAGGGAGTAGGGCTCATGATGAATGAGCCCTACTTCTGAATGAGCCCTACCCTACTTCTAAGTCTTGTTTATGCTCGGAATGTATCAGTAATATAATACTAATCGCTCATTTTATAACTAAAAAATGCACGGTATCAGTTGTAGCAGTATATGCCCCTGTACAACCGACTGACGGAGATACTGGTGACTCGGATGAATTTCAACTCGTCTGGATTTGTCAGTCAAAATGTTGATATGACGGTAATTTTTAACGTCGTAACATTCCAAGTTCCAATTAGAGGAACAAAAAGACAGGGTCCCAGGTAGAAATATGGTGTTTTTATTATAAGATTTTTGCGTCCACGCCGATATAAATAGGGATAGATAGTATCCTAGACTAGCTAAATTTAGTGTAGAAAAAAAAACAATAATGGCTAAAGACTGCTGCAATTTCTGTTGGTATAACAATTAAGTCATAACCAATACAGTATTTGGCCATAAAGGGTCATACCTCCCGGGAAATTGTAAAGTTGGTAGACTCCAGAATGAGAATTTGAGAGAAATTTTCTAGAAACGGTTGGATTCTATTCTGGAGAGTTTAAAATTTGACAATGTAGAAGATGGACGGAGTAATTTTAGGAAAATAATTTGTGAAGATGCTGATCGTGTCTTAGGGAAGAAAGTTAGGAACGCAGCTAGGAATATAAGTGAAAAATCTTTATTTTTAATCAGAGGAGAAGGGGCTTGTACAAGAAAGTGTAGAAATATTAAAATATGAACTAAGGAGGTGTGAAGTGGGGAGACCATGGATAAAATTGCAAGGATATAGAAGATGCAACTAGAAGATACTATTATTTTACATAATAGTAAAATATTGTACTGGCATGTCAATAAATTGAGAGGGAGTGATCAATCCGGACTTGTCCCAGTTAAAAATAGGAACGGGGCACAATCGGTGATACGGAAAGAGTTAAAGAGAGATGGGCAGGAACATTTTGATAATAAAACTCCAGGTGCTGATAGTGTTGTATATGAGTTTCTTAAATATGGTGGCTCTGAGGTTAGAAATAATTTAATGTAAATTATGAATATGATTTTCAAAATAGCGGAAGTACCTAGCGATTTTAGAAAAACCCTAGTTAAATTTCTAATTAAAAAGAAAGGTGATAAGAGTGAGTGTGGTAGGTATAGAGGCATTAAGCTGGTCTCTGTAGGTAGCAAATTAATTAGTAATATGATTTTTAGACTGAGAGAAGCTGTAGACGAAATTTTAAGAGAAGAACAATGCGGTCTTAGGAAGGGTAGAGGATGTGTCGACCAAATGTTCACTCTTTGGTTAATAAATGAGAAGTGCCTGATTCATCAAATACCTTCAGTCCTCAGTTTTATAGATTATGAGCAAGCGTTCGACTCTGTTAATATAAGAGCTTTAGCGAAGGTCTTATCCTTTTATGGTGTACCAGACAAATACATCAAAGATATTAGTGCTATGCACGAGAATAATACCGCTGCGGTTAAGTTAGGAAATGAGGTTAGCAGCTTGTTTCGTATTAAATCAGGAGTTAAGCAGGACAGTGTTCTATTCCCATTTATATGGATCATTTGGTGGACTTTGTCTTAAAGAGCACAGGAAAGGTACTGGAAGAACACGCCATCAAATTGAGAAGAAAACCTTCCTGGACTTAAATTATGCTGATGATTTAAGCATTCTAGATAAAAGTGTGAGCAAAGTGAATGAACTTTTAGAAGTTTTGCGGGTTCAGGGTGCTAGAATAGCTTAGAAAATTAATTTTAAGACGAAAAAGTCACTAAGGCTAGGAATAAGTGAAGATGAAAAGGTGACTTTGGGTAACGAAAAGGTTGATCACGTGGACAGCTTTACTTACCTTGTTAGTATTATTAATAAAGACGGTGGGAGCAGTGAAGATTTTAAAAGTAGAATAGCCAAGGCTCAAGGTGTTCTTCACAGTTCAAAAAAGTTTGGAAGAATAGGGATATTAGTCTGCAGAACAAAATTAGAATATTGGAAGCTATAGTGATCAAATATGGTTCTGAAGCATGGGCTCTCCGAAATACGGACGGAGATTTTCTAGATGTTTACCATAGAAATCGCCTAAGGATTGTTTTGGGTCCCCAGCTCACTGACCGTATTTCAAATAGTAGGCTTTACAAAAAGTGTGGTTCAATTTGGCTTTCTAGGGCTATAATAAGAGAAAGGTTGAGATGGCTAGGGCATATTTTGCGGATGAAGAATGACAGATTGCCAAAGATTGTCCTTTTTGGCCAACATTTAGGGCAGAAAGGAAACCAGGTCGTCCACGGTTGGGATGGGAGGATGTAAAGAAAGAGTTAAGGGAAATGGGAACTTCCTTGGAGGGTGTAAAGAGGGAGGCTTTGAATAGATTAGAATGAAGGAGGAGCGTGCGTAGCTGTGTTGGCCTCAGGTGGCTTGGTGCTGCGATGAGTTGTTAGTAGTAGTAGCAGTTGTCACTTATGATATTTCTGAGAATTTTAGAACGATGAATATGTTGATTTTATGAACTTCTGCGTTAGCCTAGTAGGAAAGGGCTTGTTAGTTATGAAATATTATACTTAGTAACTTAACCTCTTAGTACATAATTATAAATTATATATAATAATTATACAATACCATAATTATACATAATTATCATACAATACAATAAATTAGCATACGATTACAATAATCATTTGTGTTTTACAAATGTTATTTTTTTTTTCGAAAATTAGTTCGAAATTGGGTAAGATTCACCGTATAATTTAGTAAAATCTTTCTCTTGCAGACGAATCTTCAAGTATATAAGCCCAATTGAATAGCTTCTTTTCAAGGGCATATCCAAGGGGAGGGTTAGGGATTGCCCCCCGCCCCCGAAATGTTTTTCCGACTTGTAAAAACCTAACAAAGATGAATACAAGCCAATTTTTGATGCGTTTCTTAAGTCTTATTTTTTTGTAAAACCCATCCCGAAAAAAAAAAACATTTTTTATCCCCCCTCCCCCCCCCCCAAAAAAAAAAAATGGATACGTCACTTGCTGCTGCGTAAGATTTTAGGATCAAAGGAATTATTGGCTTCACTTTGCATATATTTTCAGATAATCACCAGCACTAAGTGTTAACCAAAATGAAAAAAAAAAAAAATAAAAATGTAAATTTAAAACTACTGCCTTTCTGCACCTGAGACAAACCAGGCAACAAATTGTAAGATTTAAAGCCTGCATATAGCCTAGGAATAGAGTAAGCCAATATAGGCTAGATTTAAACCCTAATTAAAACCCCAAATTTTACCTCAGAAACGCTTAGAAGTCAGTCACCTTATTCATTGACAAGGAACGCCTAGGTAAACACCCTAAATATTCACTGCCAAAAACCGCCATTTTAATTTTGAATCCTTTATTGGAAGTGGGTTTGTGTTCCATGTATAAAATTTGAATATTGCGACCTGAAATAGAAATTGTCCTGTTTTGTAAGAGCTCAGGCTTTTGAAGATATTTTGCCATTAAGCATGTTTACCCCTCTTTCAATTGGTTTATGTGGGGACTCTCTACGACCCTCTTTTGCTTAGCAAAGAAAATTCAGCTTTTTCCCAATTGACACTACAGAACTTTTCATGAAAAAGGAATTATTCTATGGGCGAAGATTTCCCTTTTTTTCAAAAAATTATGAAGCGTTTCAAGCTGTACAATATTTTGTCAGTGTTGTCACATTGAGCCAAGAAACTAAATGCACGCAGCTAGTTAGTTAAATTTGACAACGCTTTTTGTTTGTTAACATTCAAGCATTGAATCTGTGTATTCTCAAAGACAACTACACCATCAAAGGAAAGCTAGTTTTTGTTCCATATGGTTTCAGCTAATTTTTGCTGATTTGTCATCCACGTATCTTGTTTTCAAATTTGGTACCGGCATAACCACCAAAAACTGCATGACGGAATACGTATTCAATTTTTTTATCTAAATTAAATTCCCGATTTGTCGTAATCTATGATAATATATTTGGTTGTGAAAGTTTCCACTCAACCAATACAAAACCATCAGATTTATTTTCACTGTCCTTGTTACTTATAGCTTTTCACGGAAGCAGGTTTATGCTTGATGATATAAGCGAGAAAGATAATGTAAAAGCTTACAAATTGCCGAGTCATTGGGTGTCATAGTATACCACCTTTTGAAAGGTTTTTTCCCCCTTTTGTTATTTGCCCTCATTGGGTAAAGGTGATGGTGTGTAAGCATGGAGTGATGTCGTAAGTCAGCACTCCTATCACCATAGCTTTGATGCTAAAATTAAAATTCTGAAACTGGGGTCAAGGCTTCTAAATCACTTGCTTTTGAATAAAATATTATCAGAAACGCAGTTTGAGCTACGAGTTACAATTGCTAATACTTTGTCAGAAGTTTTTGTATAGTCTATTTAGATGATTATACCTAGGGGCGCGTGTTCACTAAAATATAGAGGGGCGAACGTATTTTTTAAGATTTATGTTGGGAAGGAGGACAACTGCCCGCCTCCACTCCCCTAATTAACGCCCTTGTATATATCTGATTCTTATCCTTTTCTTTATCTAGTCTTTTTATATTAAGGGTCTTCTCGCTTAGAAACTAAACAACCTACTAAAACCTCCACTAATGAAATAATGAAACGAATTAAAACGTATTAAGTATTTCTTTGTTTTGGCTGTAAATCTGTAAGACGTGATCACTCGATCATTGATATCAACGCCGCCTTTGAAGTTACAGTTTGTCTACAACCCTAATGCACTTTTTTTTTTTTTTTTTTAGCTGCACACTAATGCACCTTTTTTCGCTGCACTCTAATGCACGTTTTTTTGTAAAAAAAAAGTATTTACTTCGTCTTTTGTGGAATTTCATTGCAAAACAGAGTGAAGTCACGCTCAGAGCTATTTCTGGTGCTTGTCGCAGTCAGGGTTGCCACCTGTAGCGCGAAAGTGCTATTTTAGCACTATTTCATCATGTGTAGCACTGTAGCACGTGCTAGACTGAATGATCAAATAGTAGAACTTCTGTGGTAGAATTTGTAGCATTTTCGTTCTACAATTTTTCTTTTTGTCTTGACGAAGTAATGAGGATTTTGAAGAAAGGTGGAGGAATTAATAAAAAGCGTATGCTGCCTTTTTGCCGTATTTGTTTCGAACGATTGGCGCAAAGTTTGATATTACCAGGATTGGCTTTTGCCGTGTTCGTTTTTCTAAAGATTTGCGCTAAGTTTCAAATAACCAGACATAAAAGGAATAAAAAATTGACCTAAAACTAATTCAAATACACTTAAACGGAGCATGCACGTGTCTCGGCGCAAGCCGCGACACGTGCAAAATTTTTTTTGACTACAGCACCGAAAATCACTGTGTAGCACTCAAAATTGGGACATTTTAGGAACTGACCGTGGTGGCAACCCTGGTCGCAGTATCTTGCAGTTGCTGCTTTGTCTATCCAAATGACGAGATCATAAGTTGAAGAAAACAGAAGTTGTTTCTTCATTTTCGTCTTTATAATTAGATGCAAACAATATAAGTTCGATGTTGTACCACTTCGTGACTTCTGTTATCTAGCTAGGAGCAGTTCTGAAGTAACTAAGGGCTTATTAGGTTTATACGGGCATTATCTTTATAAATTTCGATTATATCCATCTCACTTTCACTTTGAAAAATATTCCCATGATGTAATATAAATATGATAATAATGTAGATTTAATTCATTAAAGATATCCGTTAACTATCTTTAGTAAAATTTACTACAAACTTAAATTACTTTTACTTTTCTGTTGTTTCAGCTGTTACACTAACTTCAGGTGGAACTAAAAAAAAGTTAGGACTTTTTGAACCCGGAAGATAAATCAGATAGATTAGATGAATATTTATTTTGAAGAAAACTTTCAAAAGCAATAGATGTCAGATTTGTGCCCTTGTTAATAAATAACAATGAACAAATATAGTTAAAATTAAATTATCAAAGCTAATAGCCAGCAAAATTCATTATTAACATGACAACATTATTAATTCAAAACAAAAGATAATATTTGTCTCATCACCAAAATTATTTCACCCCCAAAGTCATCACTTATCTATCAGTCAGAGATCTGAATTAAGTGAAGAAGTTGTCATACTCAGCCAAGTCTTTATTATAATTAATTTAAAAAAACATTTTCCTCAGAACAAGTTTTTCAAAGAAAAGTAAAGAGCTCCATTAAGCCAAGAATGAACAAAAATAATATTCCAAACGTAAAAATACCTCAAATAACTATCAATAAATAAAAGAAACTCAATATGAACAGAAATTACAATAAATACCCAAGTCAAACTCATAGCAAGACAAAATTAACATGGGTAGGGCTGATAACCCCCATGCCTTAATTTAATTTTACATTTTGTATTTTGTATTTTGTATTTAATTTATATTTTGAAGTTGCCCCTGAAAAATAAAACTTATTATCATTCCCAAAAGATTCTATCTATGCTCTTGGACAACCTGGATACACTTACCCTCTTTTCATTTATTTAAATTGTTAGAGCGGAAGTAGATATTGTAGTATCCCCAAAAGTTTCAATTTATTACCCCCAGTCGCTCTCAATATATTGCTGAGGTGTCTTATTGGCAACGAATGGCCTGAAAACGTCTGTATACTTCTCAATTATCAATACTAAATGTAAACAATGGGCAAAGTTCATAAGTTGCAGCCCTTTCCCCGGGAACTGTGGGGGAATAAGTCATCCTCAAAGACATATTTATTAAATTTTCGACTATGCTAAACAAAATGGCTATCTCAAAATTTTGATTGGGTGACTTTGGGAAAAAAATTACCGTGGGAGGGGACAAAGTTGCCCTCCAATTTTTTGGTCACATAGAAAGAGCACTAGAACTTTTAATTTCCGTTCAAGTGGGCCCTTCCACGGTATTCTAGGACTACTGGATTGATACGATCACCCCTAGGAAAAAAAACAAACAAATAAACACGCATCCGTGATCTTTCTTCTGGCAAAAAATACAAAATTCCACATTTTTGCAGATAAGAGCTTCAAACATCTACAGTAGGGTTTTCTGTTGCGCTTAATTTTGTGGTTTGATTTTCATTAAGATTTTATCACTTTTAGGGAGCGTTTCCCCTTTTTTCGAAAATAAGGCAATTTTTTTCAGGCTCGTAACTTTTGATGGGTAAGACTAAACTTGATGAAACTTATATATTTGAAATCAGTATAAAGATTCGATTCTTTTGATGTATCTACTGGTATCAAAATTCTGTATTTTAGAGTTTCGGTTACTATTGAGCCGGGTCGCTCCTTACTTACAGTTCGTTACCACGAATTGTTTGATCGCTGATCAAAGTTTATGTTATTTATGCCTTTCATTTATGTTATTTTACTGTGTTCATGGTCGTATATTTGGCTTTAAAATACACTTATTTTTCTATCTATCTAATATGCAGAATGATTATACCAAATACATTTTGCATGCAGACCAGCTATGCTTGCCTCCTCCCCCCTAATGTGCAAATCTATTGCGCAAATTTATTTCTAAAGTAACGAAGAAACTAACAAAAAAAAACGGTGTGTTCTCGAATTTTACACAGCGTAAACTTGAGGAGTGGCACATAATCCCCTACGGAAATTAAAAAAAAAATAAAAACTCAAATAAAATTCTCAAATTTGGAAAGCCTTATTTTCCACGGGGGGCATTTTTCGCGGGGGTATTTTCCGGAGGGGGGGTATTTTCTACGGGGGGGGGGGGGTATTTTCCGGGGGGAGGATATTCGCTTCGTCGGGAGGAGGGGGGTGAGCGCCGGCCACCATATAAGGTATATATAGAAAGCGCGATCGTAGAAACTTCGGAGGGGCTCATTGGATTGGCAATCAGAAGTTCGAGTGACCTTTTTAAGATTCAGAGTGATTGGAGGGTGGATACCCCCCCCCCCCTATACCTCGTATTTTTCCTAAAAGTATCTGATACAAATTTTAGGATGATCATTTGTTGTCGAAGAAACTTCGAAAAGAGCTCCTTCGACTGAAAATTGAAAAAGCTAGTGCCCTTTTTAATAGTTGAAAGTGATTGGAGCGCAACTAACCCCCTCCTACGCCCACCATTTCCCCAAACACATCCAATAAAAATTTTGAGGTAGCCATTTTGTTCAACGCAATTAAAAGGTCCAAAAATTATGTCTTTGAAGATGACCCCACAGCACTCAGGGCAAGGGTTGTATGTTATGCCCTGGGGGCATATGAGGTATATATAGAAAGGGTAATCCTATAAACTTCAGAGGGGGCTCATTTGATTGGTAATCAGAAGTTTTAGTGCCCTTTTTAAGATTCAGAGTGATCGGAGGGTAGATACCACCCAACCCCCCAACCCCGTATTTTTCCGAAATGTATCTGATAGAAATTTTGAGATAGCCATTTGTTGTCGTAGAAACTTCGAAAAGAGCTCATTCGATTGGAAATTGAAAGGGTTAGTGTCCCTTTTTATAGTCAAAAGCGATTGGAGGGCAACTAACCCCCTCTTACGCCCACCATTTCTCCAAACACATTAAATCCAAATTTGAGATAGCCATTTTGATCAACGTAATTACAAGGTCCAGGAATTCTGTCTTTGAGGATGACAATCTCCCCACAGCCCTCAGGGCAAGGGTTGTAAGTTATGCCCTTGGGTCGTGTAAGGTTTATATATAAAGGGTGATCGTGTAAACTTCGGAGGGGACTGATTGGATTGGTAATCAGAAGTTCTAGTGTCCTTTTTAAGAGTGACCGAGGGTTGATACCCCCCCCCCCCAAAAAAAAAAAAAAAAAAACTCATATTTTCTCGAACTGCATCTAATAGAAATTTTGAGATGCCACTTGTTGCCATAGAAACTTCGAAAAAGGCTCATTCGATCGGAAATCGAAAGGGCTAGTGCCCTTTTATTGGTCAAAAGTGATTGGAGGGCAACAAGCCCTCCCCACGCCCATCAATTCAAAATACACAACAAATAAAAATTTTGAGATAGTTAATTTGTTCAGCGTAGTTGAAAGGTCTGGAAAGTATGTCTTTGACAGCCCCCATACCTTCTCGATTAGAACATAATTTGCACTTTACTGAAAAAATGGCCGTGGATTGTCAGTTTAGTATACATATACTGATATTTATTCCCTAATTTTTTTTATTTTTTTTTTAAAATGAAAAGTTGAAACATTTTAAACATAATCAAGAGTCAACTTTTAAGAGTCAAAAATGAATGGAGGGACGTCGGCCCCCCAACCCCCCAAACAGATCATTCCCAGGACACACAAGAGAGCTATTTGTTCAACATTGTTGAAAGGTCCAGTATTGGGAATGTCAACCTCCCCACAGTTCTCAGGATAAGGGCTGTAAGTTAGGCAATTCGTTCATTGTTTACACATTGTATATGTTATTGAGAAAGGCATGCATATTGCAACTTTACTTTCCAAGAATAAGAAGGGTATTCAGGCGAGCCTTTCAGAGAATGTTGAGGAGAGTGTTGAACTAAATCAAAACACGTTATGTGTATACGAATTGTCAAAAGGGTTCTACACAGGAATAACTTAGTATATTAATTTGGAATATTCAGGAAATGATGAGGGAGATGATAAAAAAGGCAACATTTGATGATATCAATACTACAACAACTACCACCACTTCTACTACCACGCTACTCTATTTACAGTATTAAGAGGAAATTTGAAATAAATCAAAAGACACTATGTGCATGCACATTGTCAAAATAACCTATCTCAAGAGTTGATTTAGGCTTTAAGTTGAAACTTTTAGAGGATACTTAAATTGGAAAATCATGTCACCAAAAGACAATATGCACACACTACTGCTAATACTACTGTTACTGCTACATTTACAACAACTACTACTACTAGTTTTATTGCAACTACTTGTAGGGCTAAGATCAATAAAATGAAAATTTCAGGAAGTGTATAAACATACTGGTTATCAAAAGGACATATCAGCGATGTCATAGCAATGGCTAATAATATTAAGTTGAAACTTCCAGGACTTGATGAGAGGGATGTTCAACTGACCAAAAGGCAATATGCTAATACTACTGCTGCTGGTAGTACTACCACTATTCAATACTATTACTAGTAATATCAATACTACTATTGTGACTACTATCACAACTATGCCTAAGGGGAGGAAGGTAAAATTTTTAAATAATTTTGAGGGGGGAAGATGAACTGAATCAGAACACGCCCTCTGTATGCAGGTTGTCAAAAGGGTGTATCAGCAATATCTTAGGAACAGTTAGGTGTGTGAAGTTGAAACTAACATGGTTTGTTGTGAGGGATGTTGAACTAACTAATGAAAATATTTGCATCCTAATGATTCTGCTTCTACTCATACTACTATTACTGTTACTATTATTACTACCTCTATTACTGCTTCTGGCAATAAAGCTTAGACTAATACAATTAATTCTACAGCTACTACTACTACTAATGCTATTAAAACTAAGGATATTAAGGCGATAAATTTGGGATATATAGAAGCTGTTTGGAACTAAATCAAAACACACTATGCCCACACAGATTGTCAAGCGGACGCATCAGAAATGCTTCAGGAATGGCTGATGGTATGTATTAAGCCGAAACTTTCAGCGTGTGTTGAAGGGGACGTTGAAGAAACCAATGGTGCTATGCCCATACTGCTGCTAATGCTGCTACAACTATTGCTATTGCACAACCTAAGGGTATGAAGGTGAAGCTTTTAAGGAATATTTAGGTGGATGTTGAACTAAATAAAAAAAAAAAAAACTATTAGCATGTGGACTTTAAAAAAGGTGGCAAAGTAATATCTGAATAAAAACTTATATTATCAATTTAGACCTTTAAGGGTAAGTTGTGGGGGATTTTGAACTAGCCAGGAGGCACTATATGTGTACTTTAAATACTACCACTATAGTTAATGTAACTAATGACGCTTAAGATATTGAGATGAAACTTTTAGGGAACGTTTAGGAGTTTCAATTAAAGAAAATACTTTCAATTAAAGAAAAGAAAATACTGTAGGCATGCAGGTGTTCAAAAGGGCATATAAGCAATATCATAGGCAGCACCACTCTATAATAGCAAGAAATATCGTAGGAACTTTTAAAGGAGCTTATTCAATTCAAAATTAAAAGTTCTGGTGCCCTTTTTAAGAGTAACAAGAGATTAGAGGGCGAGCAGTCCTTCTCTCAAGCCCCTTCATTTTCCAGACGCATCCAGTCAAAAATTTGAGACAGCCATTATGTTCAGCATAGTTGAACGGTCAAGCAACTATGTCTTTAGGGATATTAGGCATGTCGACCCCCCCACAATTCTGCAATTGACCCATTATGCTTTAAAACTGAATGTCACTTTAAAATAAATCAAAAGGGATTTTTCTGGTGGGGGGGGGGGGTCGGAGGAGGGGGTTACGTGGGAGAATCTTTCCATGGAGGGTGTTTTCTTGGGGGAAGGGACATTTCTATGAGAGGGGCGCTGGATTTCCCAGCATTATTTAAAAAACGATCAGAAATTAAATAAAAAAAACAATTTTTTTTTTCAACTTAAAGTAAGGAGTAACATTAAAACTTAAAACGAACAGAAATGATTACGTGTATGAAGGGGTTCGCCCCCTAGTCAATTCCTTGCTCTTTACGCTAAATTTGTTTTTAGTACTTTCGAAAGAGCTATCTAGTCTGCTGGTGCAAATGGCCTCGTTAAGCCAAATGCCAAATATAAGTAGAAATAAATTCAAATTAATTTTCCAATCGTAAAACTACCACAAATCACCATAAATAAATGAATTAAACCAAAAATGAACAGGAATAACAATACATAACATATTCAAACTCAAAATAGCAACAATTAGCATGAGTAGGGCTGACAACCCTCACACCTCCTCAAGACAAGACAAGAAATTAATCTGCACTTTACTGAAAACAAAATACATTTTAAATGTTTTCAGTCTTTTGACTTCAAAAAATAAAGAAGTATTAAGACTATAAGGAATAGATATCAGAATATGTATATCAAACTGACAATACACATTTTTTTTTTTTTTTTTTTTTTTTTTTTTTTTTTTTTTTTTTTTATAAGTCAAGTGCAAATTATTTTCTGGTCTGAAGAAGAAATCGGTGTTGTCAGCCATACTCCTTTTACTTTTTACTCATCTTGAGTTTGACTATGCTATCTATTTATATGCTATCATTTATTTGTTAATTAATTAAAAAAAAATTTCCAGGAAATAAGTTTTTCAAAGAAAAGTAAAGAACTCCATTAAACAAAAAATGAGCAAAAAAAAAAAAAAAAAAATCAAATTATCTACCAAGCGTGAAACAACCACAAAGCAGCATCGATAAATAAATGAAACCCAAAACGAACAGAAATTACAATAAATAACCGAGTCAAACTCAAACCGAGCAGAAATTAACATAAGTTGGGCGTAAAACCTCTATGCCTTCCCAAGGCCAGAACAAAATTTGTACTTTACTGAAAAAATATAAATGTTTTAACTTTTATAGCTTTAATAAATCAAATAATATTAACATTTTGATTACTAAATATCAGTATATGTATATTAAACTGGCAATGCACATTCATTTGTATTTTTCAGTAAAGTGCAAATTTTGTTCTGGCCTTGGGAAGGCATAGGGGTTTTGCGCCCAACTTATGTTAATTTCTGCTCGCTTGCCTATGATTTATGCAACAACTTTCTATATAAATCTTATATGCCCCCAGGGCATAACTTACAACCATTGAACTGACGGTTCTGAGGGGGTTATCTTCCTAAAAGACCTAATTTCCAGAACGTTCAACTACGTTGAATTGAACTACTCTGAACTACGTTGAATTGAATTTCCAATTGAATGTGCCCTTTTGAAGTTTCTACGACAACGCTTTCAATAAAAATTTTATATGCCCCAGGGCATAACTTATAACCCTTGCCCTGAGGGCTCTGAGGGGGTTATCATCCTAAAAGACAAAATTTCCAGAACTTTCAACTACGTTGAAAAAAATGGGTGTCTCAAAATTTTAATTCGATGTGTTTGGGAAAATGGTGGGCATGAGAGGGGCATTAGTCGCTATCCAATCACTTTCAACTATTAAAAAAGGCACTAGCCCTTTCAATTTCAAATTGAATGAGCCCTTTGGAAGTTTCTACGACAACGCTTTCAATAAAAACTTTATATGCCTCCAGGGTATAACTTACAACCCTTGCCGTGAGAGCTGTGTGGGGAGGGGTTGTCATCTTTAAAGACCTAATTTCCAAAACTTTCAACTACGTTGAATAAAATGGCTATCTAAAATTTTTGATTGGATGTGTTTGGGGGAATGATGGGCGTATGGAGGGGGGGGGGCTAGTTGCCCTCCAATCACTTTCGACTATTAAAAAGGGCACTAGCCCTTTGAATTTCCAATCGAATGAGCCCCTTTTGAAGTTTCTACGACAACGCCTTCTATAAAAACCTTATATGTCTCCGAGGTATAACTTAAAACCCTTGCCCTGAGGGTTGTGGTGGAGTGTCCTCCTCAAAAATATATTTTTTATCTGGAAATCCACTACGCTGAACAAAATAGCTATCTCAAAATATTTATTGGATGTGTGGGGGAATAATGGGCGCGGGGGGGGGGGGCTAGTCGCCCTCCAATCACTTTCGACTATGAAAAAGGGCACCAGCCCTTTGAATTTCCAATCGAATGAGCCTGTTTTGAAGTTTCTACGACAATGCCTTCTATAAAAACCTTATATGCCCCCAGGGCATAACTTAAAACCTTTACCCTGAGGGCTCTGAGTGAGTGTCCTCCTCAAAAACATATTTTCTATCTGGAAATCAACTACGCTGAACAAAATGGCTATCTCAAAATTTTGATTGGATGTGTTTGGGGAAATGATGGGCGTGGGGGGGGGGGGGGCTAGTTACCCTCCAATCACTTTTGACTGTTAAAAAGGGCACTAGCGCTTTGCCCTTTGAATTTCCAATCCAATGAGCCTGTTTTGAGGTTTCTACGACAATGTCTTCTATAAAAACCTTACATGCCCCCAGGGCATAACTTAAAACCCTTGCCGTGAAGGTTGTGGGGGAGTGTCCTCCTCAAAAACATATTTTCTATCTGGAGATCAACTATGCTAAACAAAATGGCTATCGCAAAATTTTGATTGGATGTGTTTAGAGGAATTATGGGCGTGGGGTGGGGGGGGGGCTAGTTGCTGTCCAATCACTTTCGACAATTAAAAAGGGCACTAGAACTTTCAATTTCCAATCGCATGAGCCCTTTTCGAAGTTTCTACGACAACTCCTTGATACGAAGTGCCCGGGTATGGAGAAAAAAAAAATTGTGCCCTCATCGTTCTCTACTTAGGCAGCGCGCTGCCTATGATAGTTTCATTTTACAATGTGTCGCAAGACGAATAAAAAAGGATTTGCAGCAATAAAGCCTGTAATACCACATGCTCCAAGAAACTTATCCAGGAAAACCCATTCATTTCTTATAGGCGTGGGTGCTGTTTTTGTTACCTCTTTTGCAAATACACGAAGATTGGAATAAAAAGTATGTGTAACCACACAGGAATCCACAGGTATTTTGGCCCAGGCCACTGTACCCAACTCGTTATCATTGCTTCCAAAATTATGGCGTTGACGTTGAGAAAATAGGTTAATATGAACTACTGATCCATGAAATTATTAAATATTGACTTAAAAACCTTATATGCTCCCAGGGCATAACTTAAAACCCTTGCCCTGAGGGTAGTGGGGGAGTGTCCTCCTCAAAAACATATTTTCTATCTGGAAATCAACTACGCTGAACAAAATGGCTATCTCGAAATTTTGATTGGATGTGTTTGGGGGAATAATAGGCGTGGGGGGTAGGGGACTAGTTGCCCTCCAATCATTTTCGACTATTAAAAAGGGCATTAGCCCTTTGAATTTCCAATCGAATGAGCCTTTTTTTAAGTTTCTACGACAACGCCTTATATAAAAAACCTTTTATGCCCCTAGGGCATAACTTAAAACCCTTGCCCTGAGGGTTGTGGGGGAGTGTCCCTCTCAAAAATATATTTTCTGTCTGGAAATCAACTGTGCTGAACAAAATGGTTGTCTCAAAATTTTGATTGGATGTGTTTGGGGGAATGATGGGCGTGGGGAGGGGGGGGGGTGCTAGTTGGCCTACAATCGCTTTCGACTATTAAAAAGGGTACTAGCCCTTCGAATTTCCAATCGAATGAGCCTGTTTTGAAGTTTCTACGACAACGCCTTCTATAAAAACCTTATATGCCCCCAGGGCATAACTTAAAGCCCTTGCCCTGAGGGTTGGGGGGAGTTTCCTCCTCAAAAACACATTTTCTATGTGGAAATCATTTACGCTGAACAAAATGGTTATCTCGAACTTTTAATTGGATGTGTTTGGGGGAGTGATGGGCGTGGGGGGGGGGCTAGTTGCCCTCCAATCACTTTCGACTATTAAAAAGGGCCGTAGAAGTCTCGATTTCCAATCGAATGAACCCCTTTTGAAATCTCTACAACGACCCCTTCCATATGAAGTACCCTGCTCTAAAGTAAAAAAATATTAGATGGTACATTGTGCCAACATTGTTCTTATATGCCCTCAGGGCATAACTTAAAACCCTTGCCCCGAGGGTTTTGAGGGAGTGTCCTCCTCAAAAAGATATTTTCTATGTGGAAATCAACTACACCGAACAAAATGGCTATCTCAAAATTTTGATTGGATGTGTTTGGGGGAATGCGTGGGGGAGGGGGGGGGGGCTAGTTGCCCACCAATCACTTCCGACAATCAAAAAGGGAACTAGCCACCCCAATTTTCAATCGAATGAGCCCTTTTCGAAGTTTCTACGACAACTCCTTCGATACGAAGTGCTTGTCGAAGAAAGAAGAAGAAAAAAAAAAAAATTGTGCCCACGTCGTTCTTTACTCAGGCTGCGCTAGCGCGCTGCCTATAATAGTGATTTGTGGTAGTTTTACACTTGGAAGATGAGAAAAACAAACTCGTAGAATTTGACACCGCTTTTGTCCGTAAAAACTTAAACAATTTAGAATGTGCTGATTCCCAAAGCCAACTATCCTTTCAAAGGATAGGCATACCTTCTTAAACTTTTTGGTGCCGTATGTTTTAGCTTGATTTTGATGATTGTTTGCCTAAATTTTTTTTTCTTTAATTTTTTTTCTGTAATTTGGCACCCGCTACTGCCAAAAATTGCAGAAGTTCACATGGAAGTCTTTTCAACACAAATGGATTTGTGTTTTATTTTTCTAAGTTTTTAATACACTTCTGGTGTTTTAATTCCTCTTTTTCCCGTTCCTTAGCACTTTTCAACGAAAAAAAAAAACTCAAATAAAAATTTCCAAATTTTGAAACCTTATTTTCCACAGGGAGGGAGGGTATTTTCCGCGGGGGTTACTTTCCGTGGGGGGGATTTTTCGGTGGGGGGGGGGGCATTACCCGTGGGGTTAACCCCCCGCCCCCCCCCATTCACTATATTCATTTATGTTATTTTACTGTGTTCATGGCCGTATATTTGGCTTTAAAATACACTTATTTGTCTATCTATCTAATATGCAGAATAATTATACTAAATACATTTTGCATGCAGACCCGCTATGCTTACCCCCCCCCCCTTAATGTGCAAATCTATAGTGCCAATTTATTTCTAAAGTAGTAAAGAAACTAACAAGAAAACCGGTGTGTTCTAGAATTTTATACAGCGTAAACTTGAGTGAGTGGCGGATAATACACAAGTACTAAAATTCCTTCCCAAGTACCAAAACTCAAATAAATTCTCTAATTTGGAAAGCCTTATTTTCCACGGGGGGTATTTTTCGGGGGGGGGGGGGGTAATTTTCCGCAGGGGGGGGGGGGAGGGTAAAGGTCTAGAACCACCTTATATACCCCCTGGGCATAACTTACAACCCTTGTACTGAGGGCTCTGGGAGGGTTGTCATCCTCAAAGACATAATTTCCGGACCTATCATTTACGATAAACAAGGTGGTTATCTCAAAATTTTGATTGGATATGTTTGGGAAAATAGTGGGCTTGGGAGTGGGGTTAGTCGCCCTCCAATCGCTTTTGACTATTAAAAAGTGCACCAGCCCTTTCAATTTCCAATCGAATGAGCCTTTTTCGAAGTTTCTACGACAACAAATGGCCATCTCAAAATTTCTATCAGATGCATTTTGGGGAAATACGAGGTGGGGGGGGGGGGTATCCACCCTCCCATCTCTCTGAATCTCAAAAAGGGCACTAAAACTTCTGATTAGCAATCCAATAAGCCCCCTCCGAAGTTTATACGGTCACCCTTTCTATATAAACCTTAAATGCCCCCAGGGCATAACTTACAGCCCTTGCCTTGAGGGCTGTAGAGGGGTGTCATCCTCAAATACAATTTCTGGACCTTTCAATTACTTTGAACAAAATGGCTATCTCAAAATTTTTATTAGATGTGTATGGGGAAATGGTGGGCATGGGACGGAGGTTAGTTGCCCTCCAATCACGTTCGACTATTAAAAAGGGAAATATCCCTTTCAATTTCCCTTCGAATGAGCCCTTTTTGAAGTTTTTACGACAACTCCGTCGATACGAAGTGCTCTGGTCTAACCCCCCCCCCCCTCCCAAAAAAAATAATACAATGTGCCCAAATTGCTCTTTACTGAGGCAGCGCTATTGCGCTGCCTATGATACCACAAGCATTCAGTTCTTTTTCTGAATGCATTTTTCTGAAAAGACACGTTCATCTAGATTATGGCCTCCCTGGGCTGTTTCCCAGCCTGTTCCTACCTTGTCTCCCGATGCTGCTGTACCTCCGAATTCGAAAAGGCATTTCCCCCCTATATTACACAGAAAAAAGTGCAAGTTTTCCTCTTTTTTAGTGTCCCTTTTATTTTTTATATTTATATATTTTTTTAAAGTTAAACCTGTTCTTAACTTTTTAACATGTTATGGCCAATCCGAGTTTAAATAATGAATAATGAATGGATTGTCATTCTGACAATTTTAATTTTGGCTTTTTTTTCTACTCTTTGAGTTTTCGCTGGTTTTTGCTTGTTTTGTTTTTCTTAATGGACCCCAAAAATTGAATTCAGCCCTTCGGGGAATGGGATCGCAATTTCTGGAAATCGATATCATCATATCGAGATCCAACTTCAAGGTGAACAAGCTGGTATAAGTTTTACGACTTACAGGATTGGGCTTGTTAGGCACATAGTGTTTCAGTTAGGTTCCATCAAATTCGGCTCCACTTCTGCACATTAAATTCTACATATACTACTCCTTCAAATTCCGCTAATCTATTCAGCAGTATGTTCATCTATCATGTATTGAGCAGTTCCTTTCGCTTGGCAGGGGCAAACAGAGGCTGACAATGATATATGACTTGACTTCCTTGGCGTTACTTCGCTGACCGATATATTTGGACCTCAAAATCTGCAAGCATTCCATCATGATAACTATGTCAAAGGATATTTTAATCTCTTTCAACTACGTTGAATTGAACTACTCTGAACTATGTTGAATTGAATTTCCAATTGAATGTGACCTTTTGAAGTTTCTACGACAACGCTTTCAATAAAAAATTTATATGCCCCAGGGCCTAACTTATAACCCTTGCCCTGATGCTCTAAGGGGGTTATCATCCTAAAAGAAAAAATTTCCAGAACTTTAAACTACGTTGAAAAAAATAGATTTGTCAAAATTTTAATGGGGGAATAATGGGCGCGGGGGGGGGGCTAGTCGCCCTCCAATCACTTTCGACTATGAAAAAGGGCACCAGCCCTTTGAATTTCCAATCGAATGAGCCTGTTTTGAAGTTTCTACGACAATGCCTTCTATAAAAACCTTATATGCCCCCAGGGCATAACTTAAAACCCTTACCCTGAGGGCTCTGAGTGAGTGTCCTCCTCAAAAACATATTTTCTATCTGGAAATCAACTACGCTGAACAAAATGGCTATCTCAAAATTTTGATTGGATGTGTTTGGGGAAATGATGGGCGTGGGGGGGGGGGGCTAGTTACCCTCCAATCACTTTTGACTGTTAAAAAGGGCACTAGCCCTTTGAATTTCCAATCGAATGAGCCTGTTTTGAAGTTTCTACGACAATGCCTTCTATAAAAACCTTATATGCCCCCAGGGCATAACTTAAAACCCTTGCCGTGAGGGTTGTGGGGGAGTGTCCTCCTCAAAAACGTATTTTCTATCTGGAGATCAACTACGCTAAACAAAATGGCTATCTCAAAATTTTGATTGGATGTGTTTGGGGGAATTATGGGCGTGGGGTGGGGGGGCTAGTTGCTGTCCAATCACTTTCGACAATTAAAAAGGGCACTAGAACTCTCAATTTCCAATCGCATGAGCCCTTTTCGAAGTTTCTACGACAACTCCTTTATACGAAGTGCCCGGGTATGGAGAAAAAAAAAATCGTGCCCTCATCGTTCTCTACTTAGGCAGCACGCTAGCGCGCTGCCTATGATAGTTTCATTTTACAATGTGTCGCAAGACGAATAAAAAAGGATTTGCAGCAATAAAGCCTGTAATACCACATGCTCCAAGAAACTTTTTTGCTGTAGACTCCTCCTCAGCCTTAACAGTTCTTTGGCCATACATGATTGCTAGAAAATTCAAATAGCCATATGAGAGACTAAACAGATTAAGGTTAAGCCTACCAAAGCATACATCAAAAGAATTGGATTTTTAGGCTAATTGGATTTTTAGGCTTTTTTTTTATTGAATTTAGGTTATCCAGGAAACCCATTCATTTCTTATAGGCGTGGGTGCTGTTCTTGTTACCTCTTTTGCAAATACACGAAGATTGGAATAAAAAGTATGTGTAACCACACAGGAATCCACAGGTATTTTGGCCCAGGCCACTGTACCCAACTCGTTATCAATGCTTCCAAAATTATGGCGTTGACGTTGAGAAAATAGGTTAATATGAACCACTGATCCATGAAATTATTAAATATTGACTTAAAAACCTTATATGCTCCCAGGGCATAACTTAAAACCCTTGCCCTGAGGGTAGTGGGGGAGTGTCCTCCTCAAAAACATATTTTCTATCTGGAAATCAACTACGCTGAACAAAATGGCTATCTCAAAATTTTGATTGGATGTGTTTGGGGGAATAATAGGCCTGGGGGGTGGGGGACTAGTTGCCCTCCAATCACTTTCGACTATTAAAAAGGGCATTAGCCCTTTGAATTTCCAATCGAATTAGCCTTTTTTTAAGTTTCTACGACAACGCCTTATATAAAAAACCTTATATGCCCCTAGGGCATAACTTAAAACCCTTGCCCTGAGGGTTGTGGGGGAGTGTCCCTCTCAAAAACATATTTTCTGTCTGGAAATCAACTGCGCTGAACAAAATGGCTATCTCAAAATTTTGATTGGATGTGTTTGGGGGAATAATAGGCCTGGGGGGTGGGGGACTAGTTGCCCTCCAATCACTTTCGACTATTAAAAAGGGCATTAGCCCTTTGAATTTCCAATCGAATTAGCCTTTTTTAAGTTTCTACGACAACGCCTTATATAAAAAACCTTATATGCCCCTAGGGCATAACTTAAAACCCTTGCCCTGAGGGTTGTGGGGGAGTGTCCCTCTCAAAAACATATTTTCTGTCTGGAAATCAACTGCGCTGAACAAAATGGCTGTCTCAAAATTTTGATTGGATGTGTTTGGGGGAATGATGGGCGTGGGGAGGGGGGGGGGTGCTAGTTGCCCTACAATCACTTTCGACTATTAAAAAGGGTACTAGCCCTTCGAATTTCCAATCGAATGAGCCTGTTTTGAAGTTTCTACGACAACGCCTTCTATAAAAACCTTATATGCCCCCAGGGCATAACTTAAAACCCTTGCCCTGAGGGTTGGGGGGAGTTTCCTCCTCAAAAACACATTTTCTATCTGGAAATCATTTACGCTGAACAAAATGGTTATCTCGAACTTTTGATTGGATGTGTTTGGGGGAATGATGGGCATGGGGGGGGGATAGTTGCCCTCCAATCACTTTCGACTATTAAAAAGGGCCGTAGAAGTCTCGATTTCCAATCGAATGAACCCCTTTTGAAATCTCTACAACGACCCCTTCCATATGAAGTGCCCTGCTCTAAAGTAAAAAAATAATAGATGGTACATTGTGCCAACATTGTTCTTATATGCCCTCAGGGCATAACTTAAAACCCTTGCCCCGAGGGTTGTGAGGGAGTGTCCTCCTCAAAAAGATATTTTTCATCTGGAAATCAACTACGCTGAACAAAATGGCCATCTCAAAATTTTGATTGGATGTGTTTGGGGGAATGCGTGGGGGAGGGGGGGGGGCTAGTTGCCCACCAATCACTTCCGACTATCAAAAGGGGAACTAGCCACCCCAATTTCCAATCGAATGAGCCCTTTTCGAAGTTTCTACGACAACTCCTTCGATACGAAGTGCCTGTCGAAGAAAGAAGAAGAAAAAAAACACATTGTGCCCACGTTGTTCTTTACTTCGGCTGCGCTAGCGCGCTGCCTATGATAGTGATTTGTGGTAGTTTTACACTTGGAAGATGAGAAAAACAAACTCGTAGAATTTGACACCGCTTTTGTCCGTAAAAACTTAAACAATTTAGAATGTGCTGATTCCCAAAGCCAACTATCCTTTCAAAGGATAGCCAAACCTTCTTAAACTTTTTGGTGCCGTATGTTTTAGCTTGATTTTGATGATCGTTTGCCTAAAAATTTTTTTCTTTAATTTTTTTTTTTTAATTTGGCACCCGCTACTGCCAAAAATTGCAGAAGTTCACATGGAAGTCTTTTCAACACAAATGGATTTGTGTTTTATTTTTCCAAGTTTTTAAGACACTTCTGGTGTGTTAATTCCTCTTTTTCCCGTTTCTTAGCACTTTTCAACGAAAAAAAAAAAACTCAAATAAAAATTTCCAAATTTAGAAACCTTATTTTCCACAGGGCGGGAGGGTATTTTCCGCGGGGGTTACTTTCCGTGGGAGTTGGGATATTTTTCGGGGGGGGGGGGCATTACCCGTGGGGTTAAACCCCCCCCCCCCCCTATTCACTATATTCATTTATGTTATTTTACTGTGTTCATGGCTGTATATTTGGCTTTAAAATACACTTATTTGTCTATCTATCTAATATGCAGAATAATTATACTAAACACATTTTGCATGCAGACCCGCTATGCTTAGCCCCCCCCCCTTAATGTGAAAATCTATTGTGCCAATTTATTTCTAAAGTAGTAATGAAACTAACAAGAAAACCGGTGTGATCTCGAATTTTATACAGCGTAAACTTGAGTGAGTGGCGGATAATACACAAGTACTAAAATTCCTTCCCAAGTACCAAAACTCAAATAAATTCTCTAATTTGGAAAGCCTTATTTTCCACGGGGGGTATTTTTCGGGGGGGGGGGGGGGGTAATTTTCCGCAGGGGGGGGGAGGGTAAAGGTCTAGAACCACCTTATATACCCCCTGGGCATAACTTACAACCCTTGTACTGAGGGCTCTGGGAGGGTTGTCATCCTCAAAGACATAATTTCCGGACCTATCATTTACGATAAACAAGGTGGTTATCTCAAAATTTTGATTGGATATGTTTGGGAAAATAATGGGCTTGGGAGTGGGGTTAGTCGCCTTCCAATCGCTTTTGACTACTAAAAAGGGCACTAGTCCTTTCAATTTCCAATTGAATGAGCCTTTTTCGAAGTTTCTACGTCAACACATGGCCATCTCAAAATTGTTATCAGATGCATTTCGGGGAAATACGAGGTGGGGGGGGGGGGGGTATCCACCCTCCCATCACTCTGAATCTCAAAAAGGGCACTAAAACTTCTGATTAGCAATCCAATAAGCCCCCTCTGAAGTTTATACGGTCACCTTTTCTATATAAACCTTAAATGCCCCCAGGGCATAACTTACAGCCCTTGCCTTGAGGGCTGTAGAGGGGTGTCATCCTCAAATACAATTTCCGGACCTTTCAATTACGTTGAACAAAATGGCTATCTCAAAATTTTTATTAGATATGTATGGGGAAATGGTGGGCATGGGACGGAGGTTAGTTGCCCTCCAATCACGTTCGACTATTAAAAAGGGCAATATCCCTTTCAATTTCCCTTCGAATGAGCCCTTTTTGAAGTTTTTACGACAACTCCGTCGATACGAAGTGCTCTGGTCTAACCCCCCCCCCCCAAAAAAAAATACAATGTGCCCACATTGCTCTTTACTTAGGCAGCGCTATTGCGCTGCCTATGATACCACAAGCATTCAGTTCTTTTTCTGAATGCATTTTTCTGAAAAGACACGTTCATCCAGATTATGGCCTCCCTGGGCCGTTTCCCAGCCTGTTCCTACCTTGTCTCCCGATGCTGCTGTACCTCCGAATTCGAAAGGCATTTCCCCCCTATAATACACAGAAAAAAGTGCTAGTTTTCCTCTTTTTTAGTGTCCCTTTTATTTTTTTATATTTATATATTTTTTAAAGTTAAACCTGTTCTTAACTTTTTAACATGTTATGGCCAATCCGAGTTTAAATAATGACTAATGAATGGATTGTCATTCTGACAATTTTAATCTTGGCTTTTTTTTTGCTACTCTTTTAGTTTTCGCTGGTTTTTGCTTGTTTTGTTTTTCTTAATGGACCCCAAAAATTGAATTCAGACCTACTTCGATATCCAACTTCAAGGTGAACAAGGTGCTATAAGTTTTAAGACTTACAGGATTGGGCTTGTTAGGCACATAGTGTTTCAGTTAGGTTCCATCAAATTCGGCTCCACTTCTGCACATTAAATTCTACATATACTACTCCTTCAAATTCCGCTAATCTATTCAGCAGTATGTTCATCTATCATGTATTGAGCAGTTCCTTTCGCTTGGCAGGGGCAAACAGAGGCAGCGGCGGATCCAGAGGGGGGGGGGGCGAGGGGGGGCCCTGGCCCCCCCCCCCCCCCCCCAAGATTTTCTGGCGCCCTCTCATCCATCGTGCAAACGACCCTTTTTTGTGAATGATTCAACTAAGGCCGACGCTAAAAAAAAAAAATCGGATACGCCGTCATTTTTTACTTTCTTTTTATCACATTATCTAAAGTTCAAATCCGACACTGCACGAATCATGATTATTGGGTTTATTTTTGGGACGTGCTAAACGAGCAAAACATTTTGTGAATGCTTACGAGAAACGCATGTCTTTGGGGAGTTGCGTGGGTGGTTAGATCCAACCGGCGGGAGGCTAGGCGCGAGCGACCCTGCCACTGCCTTCGGAGTATTTTTGCTCCGTGTGTTAGACCAGTTAGACGGAAACGCATTTAAAATGGATCGGAAAAAAAAATCAGGGCATGAATATAGAACAGAGAAGAAACAAAGAATGATGGCGGAAAGCCGTAAAGGATCGAGGGACATCTCTGATTATTTTGCCAAGAAAGATCAGATTAAAGGTAAGCTTTTAAAGATAGAACAATAAGGAAGGAGTGTCGTTTAAAGTGGGTATCAACACTTCTAATTTCTAGCTTTAGCCCATTGTCGGATAGCTTTCCTGATAAGGCTCATTCGTCAAGCTTCATCGCGTACCAGCTGCTTTTGTTGTTATATATTGCATACGGTCCCTCTTGTACAGTGTTCTTCGTATGCAATTTGTCCGAAGCGTTTGACCTGATTTTTACCAGCCCACTCGTCTCGCCTGACGGTTATGATATTGGCTTAAAGCAGTATTTTTACCGACACACTGTGTCAGCTCTGAAATTATCTTTCAAATTCTTGCAGTTAAAGCTCTCTCTTTAGCCTTGTAAACTTCGGTGATAATTGTTTCGGGTTTCAGCTCTTGAAAAATATTTGTTAGCATATGTCGGGGATCGGTTCTTGGGGTTGCAAATTAAATTAGTGATGTTTAGGGTGGTATTTTATTTTAAAGTCCGGGTTTCCTAGAAATAGTTTTGGGGTATGAAAGTTCAAGATTGTTGGGGGAGTTTAAAGTTAATGTTGCTGATTCAGTTTATTTTCAAATTTAGTTCCAATTCTGCCTTCACCATGTTGAGAGTTAAATCTACTAAAGCAAGCCATTATACAAAGTGTATATACGTTTACAATAAATGTCTTGTGCAAACTTTAAAAGAGAAACTTTTTTTGTTAGATGTTGAGACGACGGCAACTTCTGATGCCCACTCTGAGTCGACGGTCGGAATGCACAAAAACGCATTCAGCCAGGAGAACGAACTGTCACCAACAACTCCGTCCACTTCACAGACGGCCTTCATAACAAACTTCGGCGAAACGACACACACTGATCAGCTGACTGAAGGATCAAGAAGCAGTACTCAAACCTTGGTGGTACATAGCCCAACACTGATTTCACAGTCCCCGCACCCGCAGCAGAATCAAAGCGCTATTTTTTCGCCTGAAACTGACTTCACGCCGTCGAATGACTTTGGTATTGCAGTAGCGCTGAAAGAGCGAAATCAGTTGTCTTCTGGCGAAATTGTGTTTTTTATGAACGAAAGGTGGAAACCGAAGAACCAATCTGATCTTCCAGTCTCGACACAAAAGAGAAAAGGTGGCGAAGTCAAGCGTCGCTTGAATACCGAACATCTTGCCCGGTATCCTTGGCTCGCAGTGAGTCGTCATCCAGACCACGAAGGCCTTTGGTGCAGTGTTTGTGTTTTTGATGAGGACCAACGAAAGCGGAGGAGGATGGTCGGCTTTATCTGGAGGCGGCGGAGGGCAAAAAATGGGAAAGTTGGTCTTGAAACCGCTAAAAGACTATTCGAAACTTACCGGGAAAGATGGTGCGCTGACAAACCATGCTGAAGCACAGTTTCACAAACACTGCCAGGAAAAAGCTGCCGCGCTGCTAACAACGTTTCAGCGCGGTAGTCAAGATCAAGATATCAGGAATGCTCTGGACTGTGAAAGGGTCAAGCAAATACAGCAGAACCGTGCACTCTTGAGAAGCGTTGTTGAAACTGTCAAGCTTTGCGGGGCACAGAATATCCCCCTTCGTGGCCACCGTGATGATGGCAAACTTGATATCCAAGACTCTGATGTCATTACAGCAGTAAACGACGGGAATTTCCGCCACCTACTTCGGTATCGGATTCAGAGTGGAGACTCGCAACTTAAAAATTTACTTGAAAATGCACCGAGCAACGCCAAATATACGAGTAAACAGATCCAGAATGAACTGATTGGAACAATTGGGGAAATGATAAAAACCGAAGTAGTGAGAAAAGCAAACAAAGCAACGGTTTGGTGTCTTCTTGCGGACGAGTCAACAGACAGGCAGACCAGGGAGCTGATGGTCATTGTTTGTCGTTATGTGTGTAAAACCGAGCAGGGATACGTGATTCGAGAAGATCCTTTTGCAGTTGTCGATGCCTTTCAAACCCTGTCAAGACTCGCTGGAGATGAGGAAAGTGACGACGGTAGAAGCATCGAAGAGAAGCTAGACGGCAAGAGCCTCGGGAAGCTGCTGTTGAGTGAGGTCAGGAAGTCAAATCTGGATTTGTCAAAGTGCGTTGGTCAAGGATACGACAAAGCTGCTAGCATGGCAAGCTTGACAAATGGTGCTGCTGCTGAAGTTAAACGCCAGTGTGAACTGGCAGATTACTTCCACTGTGTGAGCCATGCCACAAATCTCTCATGTTCAAAGATAGTTTCAGTTCCCATTCTGCGCAATGCCCAAGACGTTGTTCGAGACACAATTTCTCACTTCAGCTCAAGTGCCAAGAGAACAAGACTTCTAAAAAAGCATCTTATCGCGGACAAAGCTAAAACAGAGACACTCGTCAGTCTTTGTACCACGAGATTTGTAGAGAGACACGAAGCAATCAGCAGGTTTTGGGACTCCCTTCCGTCGATCGTTTCTGCTCTGCAGGAGATGGAAGGATGGCACGATCGAGAGGCAAGTAGCAGAGCTTATGCATTACGATCCTGCATTGAAAAATCAGATACACTCGTAGGACTGGTTTGCCTGAATTCGTTTTCGTCGATCATGAAACCTTTGGCCGAGTCACTACAACAGAAGGATGGTGACCTCGTGAGAGCCTTGTCCCTCATTAGCAGCGTGAAGGCAATGCTGGAAGATATGCGATCACATGCCGAAACCAAATTCAGACTGCTTTACGTAGATCTTCTGAAAATGGCCGAAAAGATTGATGCTACCATCAAGGTAACGCAGCCACGCATAGCTTCACGTTCTACATACCGGGCAGGGGTACCCAAGATGGATCCAGAAAGTCATTATAGGATGGCGGCATTTATTCCAGCCCTGGACGCCATGCTGCTTGATTTTACGGAGCGGTTCAGCTGCCATTTTACGAATGCTGCAAAACTTTCAGCTTTGATCCCGGCTGTGGTTAATGGCAAACGCTGGGAGGACGTTCAGCCAGGGTACGAAAAGTACAAGGAGCTGCTCGTGGGTACGGAGATAGACGTTAAAACCGAGTTCGAGATTTGGAACAAGTATTGGTCTAAGGAAACCGTGCAAAAACCGAAAACAGCTATTTCAGCGCTGAACAGTTGTCAGGAAAATGTATTTCCCAACATCTTCGCATTGTTGACAATTCTCGCGACGCTTCCTGTGTCAACCTGTGAAGCAGAACGAATGTTTTCAAAGGTTGACAGGACATGTTCATCAATACGAAGCACGATGACTGAAGAGAGGTTGGAGGCTCTACTACTCATGCAGACTTACAGAGACGAACTGCCGAAAACAGACGATGCTATCGATATGTTCGCTCTCAGAAAAGCTCGCCGATTGAGTTTAGTTGTGTAGTGTGGTACTGTTTTTATTTTCTTTTGCTACGTTTTACCTTTATGAGCATATTTGGCAGTGTTTTCATATAAATAAAGAGCTATCAAATTAGTCCTGTATAATCAGTTTTTGGCGCCCTGTGTCCGGCGCGGCCCCCCCAAGATTTTCCTCTAGATCCGCCGGTGAACAGAGGCTGATAATGATATTTGACTTGACTTCCTTGGCGTTACTTCGCTGACCGATATATTTGGACCGCAAAATCTGCAAGCATTCCATCATGATAACTATGTCAAAGGATAATTTAATCTCTTCTGTGCTCGCACCATTTGTTTTGTTGGTTTCCTGAAACATTTTGTAATTGCAAATGCAGTTTGCTACAAAGCTCGTTTGTAAATACAGTAAAATACTTTTTGGTCCTCTCTGGATGTGAGACACAATGTATTCTTGCATTTCTATGCCATTGCTTCATTCAAACTTTGAGCCAGTGCATCACTTCATTTCTGCTGCCTTGCGCTTGGAGATTAACAGTAAGCCATTTTCGGTAGATTAACGGAGATTAACGGTAAGGCATTTTCTACATGACTTAATTCACCAGTGTTTTCGCCAACGATATGAACTTTCGAAAGTATCAAAGAGCGATTACTGTCTGAGATAGCTTTGAAAGAAAGAAAATCAGCTTCATTTTCCGAATCAGTCTATGAAGCAGCATTTCTAGGCTGCTAGTCACCTAGTCACTATCGAACATCATCTCTTTTGAAACAGCATCAACTTTGAATCAGTGCATCACTCCATTTCTGCTGGCTTGTGCTTGGAGATTAACACTACGGTAAGCCATTTACTACATGACTTAATTCATCAGTGTTGTCGCCAACGATATGACCTTTTGATAGTATTAAATTGCGATTACTGTCTGAGATAGCTTTGAAAGAAAGAAAATCACTTTCTTTTCTGAATCAGTCTATGAAGCATCATTTCTAGGGTGCTAGTGACCTAGTCGAAACTAAGATCAAACTGAGATTAACAATACCGTAAGCCTTCTTCTACATAATTTACTTCATAAGTGTTGTGGCCAACGATATCAGTTTTCGAAAGCACTAAAGAGCGGTTTCTGTTTGTTGATAGCTTTTAAAACAAGAAGTTCCTAATCATCTTCCGAATCGGTCTAGGAAGCAGCATTTCTAGGCTGCGACTGACCTAGTGCTACTCACTAACGAACAACATATCTGAGGTAAGATAATAATTATTTTCAAAAGGCTGTCACAAGCTCTAATAGAGCCGAATTCGCTTCGTATGTCTAAAAGAACAGAAAAAGCAAAACAAAGAAACAAATAATACAGCAAGAAAAGAAACACAAATCAAGCATAAAAATCTTCAATAAAAACTTAACAAAAAAAAAAAAAAAAAAAAATCCAAGTCCAGGAACTAAAATGAACTTTGTGTGAATAATGGCAACAACAGAAACAGAAGGGCGGGGGATAAAATAAAATCACAGGCAAGAAGAAAAATATTGCCGAATTCGTATTCAAAGACAAATACCGTAAATAAAAAAAACACTTAAAATCAAGTCAAATTAACTGCCAAATGAAATATTTACAATTAAAGAAAGGATTACAATTAAAGGTCAAAGGATTTAAAACTAAAGGTCAAAAATGAAATATAGCATAAATAGATATCACAAAAGGGGAAAATAAAAGTGACCAAAGATAAAGAAAAAAAATGACGCATGATTATTGTGGCCTTTTTGGGCATACACCAACAACTAAAATAAGGGATGGAGGAGTTAATTTTGGTGCACGACATAGTTCAGGAATTATTTAGGTGCTCCAGAATAGAGGGGATAAAACTTTTCCGGAACCTCTCAGTAACGGTATGCTGATGTTTGGATGCTAGCTGTAAAAAGAAGCAGTGTAGTTCTCGAAAAGCATAAAAATCCAGAATTTTAACACAAATACATCTGAATTCTCTTGAGAAAAAAAGAACATTCAATATTTTAATTTACTCAATCCTTACTCAGCAAGCACTGGATGTCCGCCCAGGGGGGCGTAATGCTTAGTAAGGGGACTCGAGATGGGGGAAGGGACTTGCCAACTTGTTTTTTATATCAAAATTCAAAGCAAAGTGCCTTCTTCTCTCCTGAATTTGTCCAGTGTTCTAGTTCCTAATATTATATTTTTATTGAATTTCTTGCCTTTACCACTCTGCTCCTTCACTCTTTGATTTTCAGCCATTTTTGATTCTTTATATCTTCGTATTCTTGAATTATAAACTCCTGGAAAAATTGTAACTGACCTATCAATCAAGTAGAACCTTCAGGTAGCAATGAATTTGACACAGAACTTCACCACTGAATAGGTTCAAACAGAGAGTGTCCGCGAAGATGGTCCTTGGGTCTCATGAAGATATATATGTATATATGTTTTATTTCAGATGTCTTTGGGTACAAATCAAATATATCATTGGTTTTTGACTTCATGGACACTGATTTGGAAAATATAATCAAGGATCAGAACATCGTCTTGACTCAGGTCATATTAAAGCTTATACTCTTATGACTCTTCTAGGATTGGAATATTTACATAGGAATTGGGTATTGCACAGAGTAAGTCAATATTATCATAGCATTTGCTCTATTGAGGTCTTGTAAAACGTTATTTTTCATATTATGGTCATCAATTTCTCACCATAAGATAATGTTCCTTTTACCTGCCGGCTGCCATAATCCCCACACTATCTTATTACTGGGTTGTAACCACTTGGAGTGTTTCCAAAGATCTTGGAATATCGGTCCTGGGCTTGGGGTATTGGAAAAAGTATATGTATATTAAACATTCCCCCCGTCATGTGCATTACTGCATGTTACATTTTTTTCATATCTTAGGATTTTTTGAAAGCTAATTTTTAGGTATTATTAAAATCTCATTGGCAACCATGTCGTAATAGTTTTTTTATCATCTGTTATAGATAAATTATATTCTTTAAACTTATAGATAAAATATAGCTATATGTTTGTTTATAGGCTATAAATATCCTGTAAACTATAGTGTTATATAATAAACTGAATAACATATTTTACAATAATTTTGTGTAAGCTATATTATTATATTGTATATTATTCATGTTATTTTAGTAATTCATGATTCTAATTTAATATTCCATATTCATTTCTCAAGACAATCAAAAGTTCTCATAATTTTCAAAATACCTGCCTATATTTGATATTAAATGTATTGATTGCGTTCCTTCTTTTTCAATTTCTAGGGAGAACCTTGACCATGGCCGTATCCAGGATCTAGCTTCAGGGGGGGGGGGTATGTAGCCTATTCTCGGGGAGGGGGTGTCTTACAAAAGTAAACTTTAAAAAACGCATCAAAATTTGTTTATATGCATTTTGGTTACGTTTTTACGAGTCAGACAAAGATTTCGGGGGGGGGGGGTGGATACGGCCTTTCCTTCGACGGGAATTCGGGACTTCAATGGTAAAAAATACTTTTTGCCAGACAATGAATAAAAAACTCTCAAAAAAAATTATTGCTGTTTATTACCGTTGCATGTTTTTCGAACCTTGGGATTTTTCGCATATGAATATTTAGGTATTGTTAAATTCTCAATGATAACCCTGTTTTAATAGCATGTTTCATCTTCATTTATCGATGAACTATAGTCAGTTATCGGAAGGTTTTGGTGTTATTGAGAGTTGTTGGTAGGTGTCTCTCTGAAAACATCTAATTTGGAAGATAATTTCTTAAACCACTAGGTTCTTTTCACATTGACTTTCCGCGTTTTTTTTTTTTGGCACTTTCCTTGAATATATTATTCCGTTTCGCGCTGAAGAAGAGAGGCGGTTGTCCTCTCAAAATATTCGCTTTATTTGTTTATTCAGTATTCTCGTTTGGCCTTATAAACCCATTTTTGATCGTTTCCTTTTCTTATACTAACTTGGAACTTAAAAACTAGATGGCAATGTTGTATTTCTAAGAATTATAAATTAAGGATTCACTAAGGAATAGTGATTCCTTATCACTATCATAGTATCAAGTAGTCTACCCGGTTTACTAAAAATATATGCCAATAAACAAAATCCTTAAAAATAAAGATCAACATCATGAAATGACGAAAAGTATTTTAGCTTTTGAGCAGTAAATAATTTTTTGAAGCAAATTTATGTGATTCCATATTCCTTGGTCAATCGATACTTATTTTTTAAGGAATCACAAAGGAATAGGGATGCGTTTGGGGCAATTGAAACGTTTTTGCCTAGGAAATTACATTTGGGGTATTATGCAATCCTATTCTTTATACAACCTTGCATTCGTAGGAAATAAATCAAGATATTGGGAAGGGGAGTATCTGAGGGCTCTTTGTGATCTTTGTGATCACACTTTGTGATCTTTGTGTATCTGAGTATCATTGTGATAGAAAAAGCCTGCAACGAAAATAAATATAATTTTAATTTTTATGAATATCAAAATCCTTATTCTCTAATTCTAAAAATCCTTATTTGTGAGAGAGAAATTCATTTTTGTTAAAGACCAATATTCACAAAAAAATCATATCAAACAGACCTACCACGTGAAAATCTATACAGATTTGTTTGTGGTAGGACTCAATATTTTACTCATTTACTACATATGTATTGAAAAAAAAGAAAAAAAAAGAAGAAAAATGGAATTTTATAAATAAATAAAAAATAAACCTCGTGGGAATCACGAACCAATGCTTACAGAAGATAGAAGACAGAAGGCATAAAATCCATAAAAATCCTTATTCTATCAATCTGTCCTTATTGAATTTCAAAATCATGTTCTTAGGTGCCTTTAACTCGTACATTACCTTTTTTAATGTTCAGTGGACCATATTTTAGCTCAATTCTATCATAATTTCTATAAGATTTTCATTATTTCTTTTGACTTCTATGATATGAGCATGCTATTGCTGTCATAGTGTTGATATATCAATATGATTGATATCAAATTATGCATTCATGAATTTATCAATTTATAAATCATTTCTATGATTGATATCAATATATCAGTATTAATAGCAGTATATCATTATTGATATCAATATATGGGTACTGATATCAATAGAATGACTCCGTGATATTGATGTTAGTATATCTGTTGATTTAGTGATTCATGCAACTTTTATTGTTTTATATCTGAAAGATCCCAATTCGTATTCATTGTTACTCTCAAAATATTATTCATTGTTAATTAGTAACATCAAATGTAAGTCTTATATATACAAACCTAAAAAGTTAAACTTTAGCGTAAAGATCTAGGTTTTGACGAGAGTGCATCTCCATCATATGCGGAAAATTTTTTTTTCGTTTTAAGTTTTAATGTTGCTCCTTACTTTCAGTTGAAAAAAACTTACTTTCAGTTGTTTTTTTGTTTAATATTTTAAAAGGAATAATGACAAATACAAGCATTTCAGCAACGAGTGATAGGAAGGTTAATGCCAACATTAAGTTAGAATATAAAAGTTGAATGTGGAAAATTGGAAAAAGTATATGGAAGCTGAAAGTATAATCACAAACCTTGGAAGTATTAAGATTGAAAAGGAAATTTTTAACGAAAAGTCTCTTGTGGAAGTGAATAATATATTCAGTGAGAATGCCTCTCAGGAAATTTAAGTAGTGGGGGCCTTTGGATCCCATGAGGGCCCTATCCCTTTGAATCCTGGTCCCGTTTTTTAATTTTATTTATGTAGAAATGTGTATTAGTTAACCTAATTTTTTTTCTTAGGACTTGAAGCCCAATAACTTGCTAGTGAATGCGAAAGGAATATTGAAGATCGGTGATTTTGGTTTAGGACGGTTTTTTGGATCGCCAAATCGAGTTTACACGAATCAAGTGGTGACCAGATGGTACAGGTAAATAAATGTATAAAAAGGATATTCCTGCTTGCAAGATAGTAGCTCAAACATTCCGCAAGAATATTATAAGAATATATTAGGTTGACGTTACAATCTGATGGCACTTGCATTAACAAGGGGAAGGGCTGGAAGTTCACCCCGCCCACTAAAAGACAAAAAATGCTGAATACTAAAAGTTCTTGTCGCAGAAAGATTTTTTTTTAAACTTTATCCTGTCCTTTTTGGAAACTTGTTTAAAGGATCAACGTCCCCCCTCTCTCCTGGGCACTGTTGAAGCATTAACTCTTCGGGTGTTTTGACAACAGTAAACTGAGACGGACATAGTGAAACAAATACACCGGCATAGTCATACATAAGGCAATATAATATTACTATAAATAATGCAATATAAATAAATAAATTATTAAATAAGTATTAAATACATATTTGTAATATTAATTTAAATAAATATTTCATTATCAAATAAATACAATGGAATTAAATATAAAGTTATGATAACAATACAAATAAATATAGTAGGCCTATAATTAAATGAAAAATCATATTGTGAATTAAATAAAATAAAAGAGATATTAATTGTAAATAAATAACAATTTTAGATATAAATATGTTCATTTTGTAAAATAAAGTATGTTATAGTCACAGAAACTGTGATATAGAAAAAAAAGCTGTGATGTGCTGTTTGTTGTAGTATTTGTGATACAACGACAACAGGGATATCTTGTCAGGTTGGACCAGGGGGTCTCTTTATTCCCTATAGTTTTCGAAGGTTGTCTGTCGCTCACTAACTTGCTTGCACTTATAGCAGTAGATGAACAAGAATTGAAGCCAAGATGTCACAACCCGAGAGAGAAATTATCGTATTCCCTTAGAAACCAAAATTTCGGAGATCTCCTGCCGTTTAGTAAAATTTTCCGCTCTTCCAAATGGTGTGTGTTCTTTGAAAACAGGAAATTCAACTTTATCCTAAGTGACATGTCAAGATTTTTCCTGCTGGGTTAGACTTTTAAGTTATGCAAGTTGCCCATTGTTAACAGATTTTTGAAACACATTGTTAACATATTTTTGAAAGTTTAAGACCCTGGTTGTCAACTTTTATTGAAATCAAACACCAGAAAGTTTTTTGGAGTTTGAGAAGAACTTTAATGTCAACTTCGGTCGAAATCAAACACCAGAAAAATTATTTTTTTTGTATTTGCACACAAGTTGTAATAGCTTTCAACAAAGTTTTTAGATTAGAAAAAAATTTTATTTCATGATTGAAAACTAAAAGTCGAAGGAGTGATGAAAAATATTAGGAAACTTTTCAACAACTAAAACTAAAAGTTGCAAATGCGGATATTTCGAGCCCCCCCCCCTCTGAGTTCAACAGATCTAAGAAAAAATGCGCTGTTTTTTTAGGGGCTTAAGGACATGAGCTTAAGTTGATAGTACAACTATGAGCAAAGTGAAGAATGGAGAAAGCAGAAGAAGAAGAAGAAAAAGGCTTTTTTTTTCAAAATGCCCACGTTGTAATTGAAAAGAGATCTTAAGCCGCACGAAAGGGAAATGACAGCATTGGATTACTACCAGATCCCTGTCAATATTCAGAGAGTGAAGGAAAAAGATAAGTGGCCCTAAATATGACACGAAAAAGTTGCGCAGACATGTTAAGCGCTCTGCTCGTCTAGACTGCTGCGAAATAAGTTTCAAAAGAAACCTTAGTGTCGAGCTGGCCTCTCCAACAAGAGCGAAAATACTCAAAGCGATTTTGGCCCTGAAGAACTACAAAGCCCCAGGCAAAGATGGTCTCCCTCCCCCCCCCCCCGAAATATGGAAACTTTACCCCGAGGTCACTGCGGAAGAGCTCCGTGGTATCCTAGAAGAAGTATGGAGGACCGACACTTTCCCAAAGGGTTAGAAGACATCAATTATTCTCCCATTCCAAGCCGGCTTCCATCCTGGTACAAGCTGCACTGACAATATTTTTGCATTCCAAATCATTATTTAACAGTTTGAAAGGTATAATTTACCCCTTATTCTGATATTTCTGGACTTTGTTGCGACCTTCGACTCGATCACTCGCCCAAAACTTCAGATAATTCTACAAGATCACGAAATGCCCCTGAAATTTGTCAGAACTGCTTAAAACATAATATGAGGGGTCAGTGAGCCGAGTTCGAGTTTACGGAGATGGTATTGAAAAACTCCGAGTTGAGTTTGGAGTAAAACAGGGCTGCGTCCTGTTTTCAGCTCTGCTCAACTATTTTATTGATTAGGTGCTTGAGAATCCCCTATCTTCTTATCCAGGAGTTCACATTGGGTAGATCGTTTCACTTGAAGACATTGACTACGCTGATGATGTCGGAATCCTCTCAGACCCAGAGAAAGCCCAAACTATATTTGATGATGCGGTGACTTAGGCAGATCGCATTGGCTTAAAAGTCAGTGCAGAGAAGACAAAATTTATGGCAATAAACTATGCTGATCCTCTTCCACTAACTGCAAATCAAGTAAAGTTGGATTAGGTCTACAGCTTCACATACCTTGGCTCCCAGCTTTGTACTGATGGATCTTCAGAACCAAAATTCAACAGCGATTGCAGACAGCACGGGCAATCTTTGCCCTCAAAAAATCATTGTGTGATCGGCATGAAATTAGTCTACGCACTAAAGTTTGAGTTTACCTGCCTTTGGTTCGAACAATTCTTCTTATGGATGCAAAACTTGGCCAGTGAAGCGACTATATGAAAATGCACTGAAGGTGTTTGACCATAGCTGTGTGCTTATTATCCTAGGATACACCTACGGGATCTCACATCAGACGGTTAAATTAGTTCTTGAACCTATTGGGGTTCAGACAGTTCAGACACAAATAGACAATCCAGTGCCTCTCGCTTGCGGAGCAGCTGGTAGCAGACTGCAAAGAGTCCAAACAGGTCTTGGAGATCCTTGTTCCCGGCAAGGTGGAAACGCCTGTTTCCCGTCACAAGTACAAAATGCACATTGTAATTTTAGCCCCATACTTAAAAGGATTCCATTGGAATAGATCCATTATGGAGAAAGCTTTTGTCATCAAACAAATCAAAGAACGATATTTGGAATTTGGTAAAGACCTATACCAACAGTTCATCGATTTTAAGCAAAGCTTTGACCTGATCCGCCAACATGGTCTCTGGCATATCTTAGCTCACTACGATCCCTTTGATATTATCGATATAATAAGGAGTGTATGAGAATTATAAAATCATGTCGAAGACTAATGAAGGACTTACTGAAGAGTTTACAACCTCTGCAGGTGTTCTCCTAGAACGCCTCCACTCATCCACTCTTTTTTGCGTCTTCTTAAATAGTATACTGGCACTTGTCCCTAATAGCACGAGGATAGTCTTGGGAGGATACCTTTTTGACCTTCTTGCATAATCTGATGGCATTAATCGTCAGAATGAAAAAATAGAGGAGCTCCAAGACAGTGTAAATATTATCGACGACGCAGCTAGTTCCTTTGGAATGAAGATATAGCCAGAAAGACCAAGGCGATGAGAGTATCACGGCACGTGGAGACTTATCCTCCCCTCACCAAAGTCACTACTCGGGGCGAGGAAACCGAATGGGTTGACCAGTTTGTTTACCTAGGAAGTGTGCTGATACTAACGAATGACTCTTCAAAAGACATCGAACGATACCTGGCTCTTGCCTCCGCTTCAAATCACTGCGCTCTATTTGGAAAAATAAATACCTGCCCTTAAAACTGAAGATTCGACTTTTTGATGCCTTAGTGGTTTCAGTTGCAACGAATGGAGCAGAGACATGGACTCTAAAAGCCGATGACAAGCGCTGACTGGCGGCATTTGAAACTAAGTCGCTCCGAAAGCTCACTTTTAATTATCCTTGACATAATTAAAATAGTTTGCGTTTCCATGATCTCATAATTGCGGAAATACCATTTGGTGCTGTACACTAAACGTATAAAGATGTTGTCCTATCCTCCCCCCTCCCCAAAAAAAACCGTTTTCGTTGTTTTGTACGTTGGAGGGTCTTAAAGGGTCTCAGAAAAGGATTCCTGTATTTCTAAATTTTAGTTTTCTTCATCGAAATAAAATTTATGACTTTCACTTCATGGATGCTGCCATATTAGCCATTTAGCCTATAAATAAAATTGTCGTGTCGACCAAAGAGTAATATATAGAGGTATAGAGGTAACTTATAAGAGTGGGAACTGGCGTTTTTGTTGACAAAAAAAACACCTTCTAGCGTTTGGCAGCACTTGGCATTTTTTAGTGTAATACTAAGAACAAAATGATTCTATCAGTGCAATTGGTAAAATCAGGGCAGTAATAAATGTTTGATCTCAGTTTTTGATAGAAAAAGGATTAGAGAGTTTGAAAAAATGCTAAGCGTCGCCAAACATTAGATGGCATTGAGGTGTCTCACGTGATTTTTTGTGTTCTTTTTTTAGACAATGCAAAATCTATGTATATATATTTTGTTCTCTATATATAGAACAAAAATAGTATTTTGAACTTTTTGTGAAAAGTTACATATTGGAGGATTAACAAATAAAAGTTTGCAAAATTAAATCGCTGAATCAGAGAAGTAATCATGGGGGAGGAGGGGTTGCTTTGGACCACTTCACCCCTGTCATCCTGATTTCTCGGGCATAGTCTTAAATTTAAGACAATACAAAATGTTTGTATATATTTTGCTCTCTATATAGAGAGCGAAAATTAAGTTTTGACTTTTTATGGGAATGGTTTTTGCTGGAGAATATTAATGATAAAATGCGCAAAAGGAAAAATAAGATTTTTCATCTTATCATAGAAACATTAATTGCTGGAGGATTACAAAATTACAAAAGTTTACAAAAATATAAATTACAGTTCATAGGTGAATGAGGAACGTGTAAGAGTCAAGGGGTGGCTTCCACCTACCTTGCCTTATAGAATATCTAAATTACCAGTACATCACCCTCCCTCCTTAACTTAGATAAACCTGAAAAATTTATTTCATCAGATTTTTGACTTTACGGCAAATAAAAACAAGAAAGTCCATTTCTCGTTTAAGAAAGCTTGCTTTTGATTTTTTAATGCAAAAAAGTTATATCTAGAAATACGAATGTAGTAATATTAACACTAAGCTTATTACAAGCCGAATAAGGACATACAACATAGAAGGCTACTTGATAACACGCACCTCAAGATAGACAATACAAGTATTGGTCTTCTTCTCTTGGCCCTTTGTGTATTTTCTTTATCCTTATGCGCATTTTCTTTTGTATTTCCTCCTTTTGCTGTAATTCCTTTGTGCAGTGTTTTATTCTTCATTCTAACCAGTTATTTTATTGACCAGCATTTCTTGTACTAAATGTGTTGACTGGCAATTGCCAGTTCCAATGGCTACGTCAACCAATGGCCACGCTGAGCAGCCAATGGCCACTTCGGACTTTTGTTGTTGCTTTTTCTGTTGTTAATGTAAATTTATATACTCGCCCGAGCGTGACGGTATCGAAGCTAATTAGCCTATTATATTCGTTTCTATTAATGGTAAAGGTAAGGTAAAGAATATGGCATTGGACTTTACAGTCCCTACTGGCGATGTTGATTTCCGTTTCTTGGCCCTTCAGCCAGGAAGTGCAATGGGGAGGCTGGGGACCAACCATCCTGTGCTTTCGCAAACTCTTCCTGTTTACCTTCCCCAGATTTCTCCAGGTACCCATTTAAAGCTGGGTAGACTCTGGCTGAGCTTACAGAGTCACGCCTCTGACCCCCGTCCCAAACCAAATAATTGGATACACTAGGATTCGAACCCTCGCCCTCTCGGATAATGAATCCTATATCCAGCGCACCAATCCACTTGGCTAGGACGGCTTCTATTCATTCTATTAGGAATCTATTCAGGAATAGAATTCATTCTATTAATGAATTGGAACTATATAACATTTTTATTTAGACTTAAACTTTATTTACTCAACACACCTCCTCTTTCCTTTCCTTTCCTTCCCTTTTTTTCTTTATAGGGATTTATTTTGATTTTTCAGCCCCTTCCCTCCCTGGAATCTTGAGAATTTTAGGATTTATTTGAGCATCTTATGTTCTCTCGCTCTCTTCCTCCATCTCTGTGTCTCTCTCCCTCTCCTTCCCGTCCTCTCTCTACCTCTCCTTCGGTCTCTATCTCTCTTCCTCCCCCTTATGCTCTACGTCTTTCTCCCTCTCCTTCTCTTCTCTCCCTTCTTTCTCTTATTCATGATAACATAAGCTATTGAAGCAAATCCAGATATCAGGGTGAATTTGGAGATATTTTCATTACTGAGCTACGATCGAATTAGGTGAACATATCACTCGATGCCTTTTTTATGATCTTTCCGAATATACTACTATTACTATTAACAACAACTCACTGCAGCACCAAGCCGCCTGAGGCTAACACTTCTACGCACGCTCCTCCTCCACCCCAATCTATTCAAAGCCTCCCTTTTTACACCCGCCCACGAAGTTCCCATTTCCTTTAAGTCTTTCTTTATGACGTCCTCCCACCCCAGACGAGGACGACCTGCTTTCCGTTTAGCCCTAGACGATTGGCCGAAAAGAACAATCTTCGGCAATCTGTCGTCCTTCATCCGCACAACGTGCCCTAGCCACCTCAACCTTTCTTTCATTATAGCCCTAGAGAGCGGTATTGAACCACATTTTTCGTATAGCCTATTGTTTGAAATACGGTAAGTCAGCCGGGTACCCAGAACAATCCATAAGCAATTTCTCTGGAAAACATCTAGCAAATCTTCATCCGCTTTTCGGAGCGTCCATGCTTCAGAGCCGTATTTGACCACTGTCATCACTGTAGCTTCTAATATTCTATCTTGGTTTGCAGACTTATCTTCCTATTCTTCCAAACTTTTTTTTAGCTGTGAAAAAACACCCTGAGCCTTGGCTATTCTACTTTTAACATCTTCACTGCTCCCACCATCTTTACTAATAATACTACCAAGGTAAGTGAAGCTGCCCACTTGATCAATCTTTTCATTACCCAACGTCACCTTTTCATCTTCACTTATTCCTAGCCTTAGTGACAGTCTTCTTAACATTAATTTTCAAACCAATTCTAGCACCCTCAACTCGCAGAACCTCTAAAACTTCATTCATTTTGCTCACACTTTCATCTAGGATGCTCAAATCATCAGCATAATCCAAGTCCAGGAGACTTTTTCCTCCCCATTTGATTCCGTGGTCTCCCATTGCCTTTCCTGTGCTCCTTAAAACAAAGTCCATCAAAATAATCCATATAAAGGGGGATAGAAAACAACCCTGCTTAACTTCTGATTTAATACAAAACCAGCTGCTAACCTCATTTCCTACCTTAACCGCAGCAGTATTATTCTCGTACACAGCACTAATCACTTTAATGTATTTGTTTGGTATACCATACAAGGATAAAACCTTTACTAAAGCTCTTCTATCAACAGAATTGAACGCTTGCTCATAATCTATCAAACTGAGGACCAAATGTGTTTGAAAGCTCAGGAACTTCTCAATTATTAGCCTAAGAGCGAAAGTTTGATCAACACATCCTTTACCTTTTCTAAAACCGCACTGTTCTTCTCTTAAAACTTTGTCTACGGCATCTCTCAGTCTAAAAAGTATCACATTACTAAGTAATTTACTACCTACAGAGACCAGACTAATGCCTCGATAATTACCACACTCACTTTCATCACCTTTCTTATAAAGAGGCTTAATTAAGGTTTTCCTAAAATCGTTAGGTACTTCCCCTTTTTCAAAAACCATATTTATAATCTTCAGTAACCTATTTCTAACCTCAGAGCCACCATATTTAAGAAACTCATTTACTACCCTATCAGCACCTGGAGCCTTATTATTCTTTAATCCTTTTAGTACTGTTGCTAATTCCTCCTCACAAAACAAATCTTCCTTCACATCCAAGGTATCACAAACTTTTTCCTTTTTCTCTATATCTTTTCCTGCAACTCTATCTCGGTTAAGCAAATTCTCAAAATGTTCGGTCCGTCTCTCTTTAGGTTTTTCCTTGTCGCTAATTGCGGCCCCATTCCAATCTTTAACTGGGCCAAGTCCGGATTGACTACTCCCTCTCAATTTGTTAACATGCCAGTACAATATTTTACTATTATGTCGTCTTGCTGCATCTTCCAGATCCTCGGTAATTTTATCCATGGCCTCCACTTCACATCTCCTTAGTTCATATTTTAATGCTTTCTCCACTTTCTTTACATTCCTTTTGTTTTCATATGATCTTTCACTCAGGTAATTCTTGTACAAGTCCTTTCTCCTTTCTATTAAACATAAAGCTTTTTCACTAATATTCTTAGCTGCAGTTCTAGCTTACTTCCCTAATACAGCTTCACAAACTTCACAAGTTATTTTTCTAAAATTATTCCAACCATCTTCCACATTATCAAATTTTAAACTCTCAAGTTTAATATTCAACTGCTCCTGGAAAGTTTCTCTCAAATTCTCATCCTGGAGTCTACCAACATCATAACTTCCCGGGAGGTAGTTACCCTTCCGATGTTTCAGCTTTAAAGTAACCCTTGACACTACTAGATGATGATCTTTACTTTTAACATGAATAACGGCACTCCTGTATACCCTAGTATCTTGTATTGTTCCTGCCAGTCTTCGGTTCACTATAACATAATCAATAAAGTTTGCTGTCTTACCATCACGTGAATGCCATGTTAACTTATGAGCCATTTTATGACCAAACACCGTATTGGTTATAACTAGATTGTTATACCTACAAAATTGCAAAAGTCTGTATCCATTACTGTTTTCTTTTCCTACACCAAAATTACCAAAGCTAGGGTACCATCTATCCCTATCTCTACCAACCTGGGCGTTAAAATCTCCCGTAATAGCATCATATTTTCTACCTGGGACACTGTCTATTTGCTTCTGTAACTGTAAGTAAAATTCATTTGAGTCACTAGTATATCCGTCAGTTGGTTCTACAGGGGCGTATACTACTATAACTGATACCCTGGACTTTTTAGTCATAAAATGAGTAATTAGTATTCTATTATTAACACCTTCCCAGCCTAAACAAGACTTAGCAGCTTCCTTATTCATCGTATGATATATTTTCCATGTATTTTCCGGAATCAATGCCTGAGGATTATATAATTAAAGCAAAATGTAATTATAATCAAACAGTAAGTTTTTTACCAATATTTTAACCCTTTTTTATAGCAAAATTTTTTATTTAATTATATTTATATAATTTTTAAGGGTCCAAAAAGGGATAAAAGTTGAATTCCTGAATAAAGTGATTATTACATTCGGAAAGAGCATAAAAAAAGGCTAAAAGGTTTACCTAATTCATAGCTCAGTGATGGGAAAATATCCAAATTTAGCGGTATCTGAAATTACACCAAGAATCTTTCTGCGTAATGCAGGACTTTTTTTTGCCAAAGAAATAATGTGTGCTCTTCTTGAATAGGCCCACTAGTGACAACTTCCCCGTGTATTATTTGTTTTTTTTTGTTTTGTTTAAAGTTAATACACATATGTGTCTGGTGTATTTATTTTTAGAGCGCCGGAATTAGTACTTGGTGCCAAAATATACGATGGAGGTGTGGATGTTTGGGCAGTTGGCTGTATCCTTGCCGAGCTTTTACTGAGGGTACCCTTTTTGCAAGGAGATTCGGATCTTGATCAACTCAACAAGATTTTTCAGTGTTTTGGAACACCAACTGATAAAACATGGCCGGTAATATCTATATTTACCTTATTATTTGCCTTATTATCACCATGGCAGGTAATATCTATATTTACCTTATTATTTACCTTATTATCACCATGGCCGGTAATATCTATATTACAACTGATAAAACATGGTCGGTAATATCTATGTTTATCTTATTATTTACCTTATTATCACCATGGCCGGTAATATATATATTACAACTGATAAAACATGGCCGGTAATATAATTTTAAAATACTTAATATAGCATTTATATGCTTACATACCGAACGTAATTTATATTAATCAGGGTTGCCACCACGGTCAGTTCCTAAAGTGCTAAAATTGTCCAAATTTGCGTGCTACACAGCGATGTTTGGGGCTACAGTCAAAAAATTGACTATAATAGTGCTAAAATAGCACTTTCTTGCTACTGGTGGCAACCTTGAGCACGTGCTATAGGTGGCAACCCTAACAATAACTTACATAATAATTCAGTAAACGATAAATAATAGCAACTAGAACTTCAGTACCAAAGCCCCGTTGAGTGTTGCCGCAACTGTGACCCATGGGTCACAGTTGCGGACCAGACGGGCAATATATTTATTGCTTTTATTACCCCACAAATTTATTACCCCACGGGCAATAAATTTGTATTATCCCACATCAGGTTTGCAGATGAGTTGTGATTCTTGTAGGTTATAATAATAATAATAATAATAATAATATATTGAAAACCCGTCGTATACAATAAATATACAATGACAGAGTATACAAAAATGCGAAAGGAGGAAACAAAAAGAAAACATACTAAAAAATAACAACAAAAGCAACAACTTCTTGAATAGTATACAAAATAGTACGAAAAGAGGAAACAGAAAGATAACATACTCAAAAATTACAACAGAAACAACAACTTCTTCGAAAATAGCAACAAGGACACAACTTCTGAAAGAAAAAAAAAAGAAGAGAAACAAAAAGGAAAATTAAACAAGCAAACTTGCCCACTCGTGCTTTTTTTGCTGGTTTTGTTTTTTGCCGACTAATAGGTGTCTCAACAGCTAGATTTGGGTCCGCTAGGTTGTAGCGCCGAATCAGAAAACTATTTTTTGTCCAAGGTGGCAATTTTAGTAGGTACTTGGCAAAACGGAAAAATAAAGAGTGGATTTTAGACTTTTCACGGTTTGCCAATAATTTCCAGAAAGGGGTCACATATAATATATGCGACAGAGCGGTAGCGTTGTAAATACTTGCCAGTAGTTTGTTCTTTACTAGGTTTCAGCTATAAGTGATGAAACTTATATAGTCTCTATTTATGTAATCGTAAAAATATTGATTTTATTTTAAATATTTTTTTTTAATTACAAAAGCAATTAGATGTGACAAATTCCTGATATTAATAACATAAGCTACTACCGTATTATAGAAAAATGTTGTTTTTCGTAAAAAAATGATTTTATTTTTAAAATGATTTTTTTTAATTACAAAAGGTTTTTAACCACATCAATTTAATTTTAAATGAGCCATTGAACAACTCTGTGCGATGTTCCAGTGCCAAGTTACCTAAGGAGGAAAAAAGAAAGCAAACTAGATGCCGTATTTATAGAATATCGTGGTTTCAGCCACTTTTCATGATTTTCAAGCCAATATATTTCCCTTATTGTTCAAGCCAAGGGACGGTAAGCTTCCTAGATAGGGGTTTCGGACAAGGCAGGTCTCATAGTGCACTTCTTGTTTTGATCTGACTCTATTTTTAGGAGTTATGGGTTGTTATATTTTTGGGTACACGGGATCATCTGTTACTAGGCTGCTAGCTACCACTGCAACCCGGATTATTTTTAAGGTGAAAGTGTAATCAGAGAACTTCTGAAATAAGTTTTGTGTATGAAGTAAAATCGTCAAACTCTTTATCCTTATTGTTTTTATGTTTACCTGTATTAAGACCGTGTGCTATTTACTGTTGTTAATGAACATTTTTGAGACCGTTCGTTGTGTGAACTTTTATTTCTTAGTGTACTGCTCATTTTCGTGTATAGAAAAGTGCATGTCTTCTTGCTTACTTTTTGCGGCATTAAACGTATAAGATATAGTAAACATCAAAATCGAAATTCTAAAAAAAGTCAGAAGTTCTTTTTCGAAATCAGGATTTCTGGTATTATTTCCGAAAAATTTATGATAGATACGAAAATGCTAACATGAATATATCAGTATTCAAAGAAATTTGATTTCTAAAGAGTCAAACTTCGAAGGTAGGGCGTTTTATTTAAACAAAATGTAGAGAATTTGCTAACTCAAAACTTCAAAATTGAAAAAAAGTCTCAAGAGAATTCTATTTATGGAAAACAAATATAAGCTTCTGATCTTAGAAGATCAAGATCTCTCACCATGTGTAGGAAAAAAAATTCTACCTTGTCTAGAAAAAACGTTATCTCTAGGATGTCCAGGAAATCGATGGACGATGACAACTTATAAAGTTATTTTTTAGTCTACGATTCATTTTCGGATATAGAAAAGAACATTTCTTCCTGGTAACTTTTCGTTGGCAGTAAACTTCTAGAATATAATAAATAAATAAATTAGAAATTTTAGGGGCAAAAAATTGAAACTTCTTTTTCGAAACCAGGATTTCCGGTATTATTTCCCGAAATTTTTTTTAGAGGTACGAAAATTTTGCCTAGGTTTAGAAGAGATGACTGAAGTTCTATCATTATTTAAAGTCAAATGATTTTCTAAAAGTTAAGCCTTAAAACTAGGGTATTTTATCTAATAAAATTTAAATAATTCACAATAAAAATTTCAAAATAGATAAATTCACACAACAAATTTTATTATTGTAAAACCAGTCTCAGGCCCAGTTTTTAGAAGATCAAATTTCAAAGCCAAATCGTTTGATTTTGAGAATTTTTTATTTAACATCTTTAAATTTCTTTGGGGCACACAATTTATATAGGTTTCATTACATTTTATTAAAATCTGTTAAAATTACCCTTTCTGAATTGAGAATATAAGAAATATAAGAATATAAAAAAGTTTGGCTTGTCGCCAAGTTTCAAAGCCGAACTGCTTGATTCTAGAAATTTTTCGATTTAATTTCTATCAATTACTTTAAGGGGGTGCATTACTTACAAGTAATATTGGATTTCATATTAAAAATTTATCTGAAATTGTCCTTTATGGATTTAGAGTAAAAGAAGGATTTGGCTTATTTCCAAGTTTCAAATATCGATTGTTTGATGTTAGATTTTTTTTTAAATCTCTTTCAATGTCTTTAGGGACATACGCTACTTGCAAGCTACATTAAATTTACTGAGGTTGTACCAGTTCCCTTAGCCTCCATCTTCTCAGCTGCGCCTGATGATCAACTGTATATTTTGTCAAAGCTTCTTTCTGTGAATCCATCAAATAGGTGTACTGCTTTAGAAGCCCTAAAGATGCCTTACTTCTCGTATGTATTGGTTTCTTTTGAATTCTATCGCGCTTAAGTTTTTCGTTTGAAAGATTTCACTGTCATACTTTTATTTTATATAATTTTATTCGCCATTTAAATGTTACTTTTTTTATTTTCTATATTTCTTACGACCATTTTATTTTATATAATTATTTTATTATTGCTTATAATTCCTTATTGTGGTTGTATTCTTAGCAATGTATCTTAAGATCTTTAAAAACTATGTAGATGGCAGACTTGGTCACATTTACTAACGAAATACCGACATAACTAAATCAAGCAATTATCAGAGGACTGTCATTTCAAATTATAAACTGTGATTTTTCCCGCGCCCCGTATTGCCAATCAGAGTATCAATCAACTGTTCTACCACAGGTGGGAAGAATAAACAGGAACCGAAAATGGAGGTTTTAAATTTAAAAATATATCTTTTTTTTTGGAAATGTATCGGCGTTTTCAGACATAAGAGTCTGAAAAAAATCATTTTAAATTATAGATCCGCAGATACAAGTATCTGTTAAAACTTAAACTCAAAACGAACAGAAATTAAACAAACGATCATAGCAAAAAAAAAAAACATACAACAAGTAATAATATAAATGAATAAATACATCTTAAAGCAAGTAATGCTTAAATTGAATATGCAAATCAAGCTTAAAACAAAGTAAAATATTTTGCTATTGAAGTATAAAGTAACACAAAACGAACAGAAATTAAATAAACAATCAATGCAAACAAACATACAATAGATATTAATGTAAATTAATAAATAAATCTTAAAGCGAGTGAAACTTAAATTGAATATGCAAATCAAGCTTGAAACGAACAAAAAGCACTACAAACATGAGTTTGGGTATGACCTCCTACTCTTACTGTAAAAATATAAAACCTACTGCGTCATTGGCGCTTTACTGAAAACTACATGTCTCTTGAATAGTCTTGGAAAGTATAAACAAAATCAAATTGAATATTTGATATATAATGGTATTAATTGTTGATAGACCCATCAATTCAAAATTTTATTTCACTGTAATTTTGTTTTCATTTTCAATGCTGTAAGAACTGGAGAAGAAAATATTTGTAATATAATTCGTTTTCAGTGAAGCACCAATGACGTTAAGAAAGGGGCTATTTTTAACAAAATGGCTATCTCAACATTTTATCGGATGAGTTTGGGGAAAAAAGGGCGTGGGGGGGGGAGGCTAATTGCCTTTTGATCTCTTTTGAATCTTTAAGAATGAGCTAGAACTTTCAATTTTCAATCAAATGAGCCCTCTCTGAAGTTTATACGAGTATCCCTTCTATACGGACCATATATGCTCCTAAAGCATAACTTAAAACGCCTTTCCCCGGATCCTGGGGGGTTGTGTCGACCGAGGAGTCTTAATATCTGATGTTTAAACAATTTTTAGCAGAATGGTCATCTCAAAATTTTATCGGATGGGTTTGGGGAAAAAAGGCGTGGGGCGAGGGGCTAGTTGACCTCCGATCTCTTTTGACTCTGATAAAGTGAACTAGAACTTTTAATTTCCAATCAAATGAGCCCTCCCTGAGGTTTATGCACGTATCCCTTCCATAAGAACCATATTTTCTCCCAGGGCATAACTTACAACGCCTACCCCTGGGCCCTGTGGGGTTGTGACGACACCGGGTTTTTCATTATCTGACCTTTGAACTAGTTTTAACAAAAAGGTAATCTAAAAAATTTACCTGATGGGTTTAGGGAAAAAAAGCGTGCAGGGGAGAGGGGCTAGTTTCCCTCCGATCACTTTTGACTCTTAAAAAGTGAACTTTAATTTTCAATTTACGAGCATCCCTTCCATATGAACCATATATACCCCCGGGGCACAACTTACAACGCCTGCCCCCAGGCCATGGGGGGTTGTGTCGACACCAGAGTTTTGTTATCTGACCTTTTAACTATTTAAAAAAAAATAGCTATCTCAAAATTTTCATCTGATACATTTGGAGAAAAATGACGTGGGGGGGATAGTTGCCCTCCGATCTTTTTTTACTCTTAAAAAGTGAACAAGAAATTTCACTTTCCAAACAAATTAGCCCTCTCTGAAGTATATACGAGCATCCCTTCCATAAGGACCACATATGCCCCAGAGCATAACTTACAACGCCTGTCCCCGAGCCCTGGGAGCTATGTCGACACCGGAGTTTTTGTTATCTGACTTGAACTATTTTTTAAAAAATTTCTATCTCAAAATTTTTATTTGGTGCATTTGGGGAAAAAGGGTGGGGGGGGGGCTAGCTGCCCTCCAATCACTTTTGACTCTGAAAAAGTGAACTAGAACTTTTCATTTCCAATCAAATGAGCTCTCTCTGAAGTTTATACGAGCATCCCTTCTATAAGAACCAGATTTGCCCCAGGGCATAACTTACAACACCTGCCCCTGGGCTCTGGAGGGTTGTATCGACCCCGGCGTTTTTTTTATATGATCTTTGAACTATTTTTAACAAAATGTCTATCTCAAAATTTTTTTTGTGATGCATTTGGGGAAAAAAGGGCGTGGTAGGGTAGTTGCCCTCAGATTTCTTCTGACTCTGCAAAGAGAACTAGGATTTTTAATTTCCAATCAAATGAGCCCTATCTGAAGTTTATACAAGCATCCCTTCTATAAGAACCGTATTTGCCCCAGGGCATAAATTACAACGCCGGCCCCCTGGCCCGGGGGTTGTGTAGACCCCGAAGTTTTTGTTATAAGATCTTTGAACTATTTTTAACAAAATGGCTTCCTTAAAATTTTTATCCGATGTATTTGGGGAAAAAAGGGCGTGAGAAGGTGGGGGGAGGTAGCTGCCCTTTGATCACTTTTGACTGCTAAAAAGTGAACTAGAACTTTCAATTTCCAATCAAATGAGCCCTCTCTGAAGTTACGCGTATCCCTTCCATAAGAACCTTATATGTCCCTAGGGTATAACTTACAACGCCTGTCCCTTGGCTCTAGGGGGTTGTGTCGACATCAAAAGTTTTGTTATCTGACCTTACAACGCCTGCACCTAGACCCTGGGGGTTTGTGTCGACCCCGGAGTTTTTGTTATATGATCTTTGAACTATTTTTAACAAAATGGCTACCTCAAAATTTTTATCTGATGTATTTGGGGGAAAAGGGTGTGGGGGGGGAGGATAGCTGCCCTTTGATCGCTTTTGACTCTTAAAAAGTGAACTAGAACTTTCAATTTCCAATCAAATGAGCCCTCTCTGAAGTTTATACGACCATCCCTTCTATAAGAACCATATATGCCCCCAGGGCATAACTTACAACTTATGCCCCGGGCTACATGGGTGGTTGTTTCAACATTGGAGTTTTGTTATCTGACCTTTGATCTATTTTTAACAAAATGGCTATCTCAAAAATTTATCTGTCTTTTGGGAGAAAAAAGTGACGGGGGGGGGGAGGCCAGTTGTCCTCCAATCTCTTTTGACTGAAATAGTGAACTAGAACTTTCAAGTTCCAATCAAGTGAGCTTTACCTGAAGTTTATACGAGCATCCCTTCTATAAGAACCATATTTTCCCACAGGGCATAACTTAAAACGCCTGCCCCCGGGCCCTGGGCGGTTGTGTTGACATCGGAGTTTTGTTATCTGACCTTTGAACTATTTTTAACAAAATGTCTATCTCATCTGATGCATTTGACGAAAAGAGGGGGTGGGGGGGGTAGTTGCCCTCAGATCTCTTTTAACTCTGAAAAAGTGAACTAGAACTTTTAATTTCCAATCAACTGAGCCCCCTCTGAAGTTTATACGAGTATCTCTTCTAAAGAACTATATTTGCTCTCAGGGCATAACTTACAACGCCTGCCCCTGGGCCCTGAAGGCTTGTGTCGACCCCGGAGTTTTTGTTATATGATCTTTGAACTATTTTTAACAAAATGGCTACCTCAAAATTTTATCTGATGTATTTGGGGAAAAAGGGCATGGGATCACTTCGATCACTTTTGACTCTTAAAAAGTGAACTAGAACTTTCAATTTCCAATCAAATGAGCCCTTCATGAAGTTTATACGAGCAACCCTTCTATAAGAGCCATATATGCCCCCAGGGCATAACTTACAACCCCTGCCCCCGGGCCCTGGGTGGTTGTGTCGACGTCGGAATTTTTTCATCTGACCTTTGAACTATTTTTAACAAAATAGCTCTCTCAAAATTTTAATCTGATGCTTTTGGGGAAACAAAGGCGGGGGGGGGTTAGTTGCCCTCCAATCCCTTTTGACTCTGAAAAAAATGAACTAGAACTTTTAACTTCCAATCAAATGAGCCCTATCTGAAGTTTATACAAGCATCCCTTCTATAAGAACCGTATTTGCCCCAGGGCATAACTTACAGCGCCCGCCCCTGGGCCCTGGGGGGTTGTGTCGACCCAGGAGTTTTTTTCTATATGATGTTTGAACTATTTTTAACAAAATGGCTACCTTAAAGTTTTTATCGGATGTATTAGGGAAAAAAGTGTATTAGGATGTATTAGGGAGTTCGGATGTATTTGTTATATGATCTTTGAACTATTTTTAACAAAATGGCTACCTCAAAATTTTATCTGATGTAATTTGGGAAAAAGGGCATGGGAGGGCTATATGCCCTTCGATCACTTGTGACTCTTAAAAAGTGAACTAGAACTTTGAGTGAACTCTATGAAGTTTATACGAGCATCCCTTCTATAAGAACCATATTTGCCCCCAGGGCATAAATTAGAACGCCTGCCCCCGGGCCCGGGGGTTTGTTTAGATCCCGAAGTTTTTGTTATAAGATTTTTGAACTATTTTTAACAAAATGGCTTCCTTAAAATTTTTATCTGATGTATTTGGGGAAAAAAGGGCGTGAGAAGGTGGGGGGAGGTAGCTGCCCTTTGACCACTTTTGACTGCTAAAAAGTGAACTAGAACTTTCAATTTCCAATCAAATGAGCCCTCTCTGAAGTTTATACGCGTATCCCTTCCATAAGAACCTTATATGCCTCTAGGGTATAACTTACAACGCCTGCCACTTGGCCCTAGGGGGTTGTGTCGACATCAAAAGTTTTGTTATCTGACCTTTGAACTATTTTTAACAAAATGGCTATCTCAAAAGTTTTATCTGATGCTTTTGGGGGAAAAGGGCGTTGGGGAGCTAGTTGCCCTCCAATCTCTTGACTCTGAAAAATTGAACTAGAACTTTTAATTTCCAATTAAATGAGCCCTATCTGAAGTTTATACGAGCATCCCTTCTATAAAGACCATATTTGCCCCCAGGGCATAACTTACAACATCTGCCTCCGGGCCCTCGGGGTTGTGTCCGCCCCGAAGTTTTTGTTATATGATCTTTGAACTATTTTTATCAAAATGTCTATCTCAAAATTTTTATCTAATGCCTTTGGGAAAAGAGGGCGTGGGGGGGGGGTTGCCCTTCGATCTCTTAAGAAAAGTATTTGCCTTAGGGCATAACTTAAAACGCCTACCCTCTGGGCCCGGGGGGTTGTGTTGACTCCGGAGTTTTTGTTAAATGATCTTTCAACTATTTTTAACAAAATGGCTACCTCAAAATTTTTGTCTGATGTATTTGGGGAAAAAGGGTGTGGGGGGATAGCTGCCCTTTATCACTTTTGACTCTTAAAAAGTGAACTAAAACTTTCAATTGCCTATCAAATGCGCCCTCTCTGAAGTTTATACGAGCATCCCTTCTATAAGAACCGTATATGTCCCAAGGGCATAACTCACAACTTATGCCCCGGGCCCTGAGCGGTTGTTTCGACATCGGAGTTTTTTTATCTGACCTTTGAACTATTTTTAACAAAATGGCTGTCTCAAAATTTTTATCTGATTTTTTTGGGGAAAAGGGGCGAGGAGGTGGGGGGGGGGGGGCTAGTTGCCCTCCGATCTCTTTTGACTCTGGAAAAGTGAACTAGAACTTTCAATTTCCAATCAAATGAGCTTTATCTGAAGTTTTATACGAGCATCCCTTCTATAAGAACCATATTTTCCCCCAGGGCATAACTTACAACGCCTGTCCCGGGCCCTGGGCGGTTGTGTTGACATCGGAGTTTTGTTATCTGACCTTTGAACTATTTCCAACAAAAGTCTATCTCAAAATTTTTATCTGATGTATTTGGGGAAAAGAGGGTGTGGGGGGGGGGGGTTAGTTGCCCTCCGATCTCTTCTAACTCTGAAAATTGAACTAGAACTTTTAATTTCCAATCAACTGAGTCCTCTCTGAAGTTTATACGAGTATCTCTTCGAAAGAACTATATTTGCTCCCAGCGCATAACTTGCAACGACTGCCCCTAGACCCTGGGGGTTTGTGCCGACCCCGGAGTTTTTTTTATATGATCTTTGAACTATTTTTAACAAAATGGCTACCTCAAAATTTTTATCTGATGTATTTGGGGAAAAAGGGTGTGGGGGGGATAGCTGCCCTTCGATCGCTTTTGACTCTTAAAAAGTGAACTAGAACTTTCAATTTCCAATCAAATGAGCCCTCTCTGAAGTTTATACGACCATCCCTTCTATAAGAACCATATATGCCCCCAGGGCATAAATTACAACTTATGCCCCGGGC